>SCLH01000451.1:943-23300 GCA_004367855.1 Oikopleura vanhoeffeni | reverse complement strand
CAAGACGTTCAACTCGAAAAGTATTATGCGTAGCATAAATTTGGAGACTTTTGATAAATTGTTTTTGATAAATATTCTGCGATAAAATCTCAGATAATATTTCCTTAAACGCCCTCCGCTTTGTGAAGTCATCCATAGCTAGGGTGTTCATCATTTATATCGACTAATAGAAATATTGAGTGGATTGTTCTGAAATTTCTTGGAGGCTGATAATATATGAAAAAAAAAAAAAAAATTATGAAAAAAAATTTTGGTCGTCACTTGATCAAAATATAGCGATTTTTGTTTTTTCAGTATTTAATTATCATAAAACAAATGCCAAATCGGTAGTTTTTGGGTCAACGGCTGTGACAAATGAAATTAACGCAGTTTTTGTAAAAAAATTTGAAATTATGATTTTTTAGCTCCGAAACCTCGATTTTTCGAGAAAAAAAACGTAAAAGTACAAAAAAAGGGATGCCCGTTTGATCGGACAGAAAATATTTTATTATCAAATTAACCGCCTTGTTAAACTTACTGAGCTCAGTTTTTTGGTACATATATCTCAAATAGATGGTGTCAAATTTCATTTTTTAAAGAATTTTTAAATTTTTTCCAGAGTATTTTTCAAGCACTGGAAGAAAAATTTTTGATGAAAATTTTACGAAAATTGTTTTTCTATTTTGAAAAGTTGTCTAAAACGCCTGCAAAATTTTCTTCATCAAATTTTTTTTCCCGTTGTAAAAAAATACCCTCAAAAAATTTCAAAAATTCTTAAAATGTTTAACATCAATAGAAATTCTACGGCAGAAAAGAAAATTCAGGAAATCCAATAATGAGAATGACGTCTCATTTATGACGCTCACAAAGTAATTCGTAATTATAATCTATTAAATTTTTGCGATATTGGCAAATTCGGCAATATTGGCACATTCGGCAATATTGGCACTATAAGAAGTTAAGGAGGTCGGTCCATTTTGACAGATACGGATATGGGCTCTTGATGAAAAACTTTTCTTTGGGTTTTCTACTGGGAGATAAGTTGTGATAAGACCCGAACTTATCTGTATTACTTAATTAATGACAAGAAAACTTGAATTCGGACCAATGTGTTTTATGTTTGATCTTTCAATTTGTTTGGACATTTTGAGCTATTTAAAA
Organism: Oikopleura vanhoeffeni; assembly: GCA_004367855.1. Taxonomy (NCBI): domain Eukaryota; kingdom Metazoa; phylum Chordata; class Appendicularia; order Copelata; family Oikopleuridae; genus Oikopleura; species Oikopleura vanhoeffeni. The sequence continues at coordinate 22,160 of SCLH01000451.1, read as the reverse complement.
ACTTAATCGAACGAGTCGTTTCCCAAAGCATACATGTAATTGTTAAAGGTTTTGACACCCTTTTCTCACTCAAGAGAGTCCGGTTTGAAGAAATAGACCATATATATTTTTAAATACAATTTTCACATTTTTTTAAGGAGAGTGATAACGAAAGCACCGATTATACCACCGAGGAAGAAAATTCAGTAGTAGATGGTGACGAATCCGATGAAGAGTCTCATGAACTCGTTGAAACAAGCGAATCACCTGAAGGTTTTGTACCTCCGTCAGATTTACCAAACCAAAAATGTATTTGGTCTAAAGACGGATTTCTTAGATGTATTTTTGGGACTGAAGATTTGGGATGGACAGATTTATCCGTTGATGATTTTCTTTTGGAATTAGCCCTAGGTCATTTAGACGAAAGTTTGTCACCAGGAATGGATAAATTTTGCATTTGCGAAATAAAATCCTTGTCGGTTTTCTTAGTTCTTCATTATCAGTTGTTGACAAAACAGTTTCTTTAACTAGTGTGAAAGAAGTGAGGCTTCAGATTCGCAAAAATTTACAAATATTTCACGATTTTCTCAAAAACTGATATATTTTTCTAGAAATGCCCTTTCTATTTTTGGAGTCGCAACGGAGTTAAAATTTTCCGGAAACATTATCGAAGTCTCTGAATTTACATAAAAATACTTTAATGCATTCTGAATCATTTTGAAATTTCGAGCTCAAATATCCTTTTCCCAACGGAACTCCATCTCAAAAACGTTTACTATCTTTATAGCGCGTGTTTAAATCCCACTAATTTTGTCTTAGTGACTGTCTTGAGTATGATTATAGGCAAGGGTGCTTGATATTGGGACCGCTAAATTTGATCGGTGTGTAATCACTCAAGCAATCACTAAGACAATCACTTAGACAACATCAGTGGGATTCGAANAGGATATAGTTGACCAGCCGCTTAACCAGTTTAATTAACCAGTTTAGTATCCATTAAAAAGTTTTTGAGCTCCACAATTATGACGACGACTTCAAAATGATGATTCCGTTCATGATTTCGAATAAAACAAATACAAGGGAAGTCAGAGCTCGTGCATCGCGCGATGGCGTTACTTGGGTCAATTTCCCAACAAATCCAGGAATGATTATTAATGTCATAAATGTGGCATTTACATGAAAAGTTTCCTTGTCTACCTGAAACTCGCTTTAGCTTTTTTTTCTCTGGACGGGAAACTTTTTGCCACTTCAAAATTGTCGAATAAAAACAAAATCCTCTTTCGAAAAAAAACTAAAAAAACGCGCGCTTGCTATCGAAGGTGTCTAAATTAAGGTTATCTCAGTCCCTAATTTAACATATTCTCGATGAGATATTAGCCAAACACGGCTTCAAGGATATTATTTAGATTAGTCAGTTTGTAGAACTAGTTTTCATCTTGCGTAAAACATGTGTGATAAGTTTTTTGCATGCATACAACTTCCAGACACATAAGCGAGACATGGAGACCTAAGGTAAAACGGAAAATCTATCTCCTCTCAGGTTTTATTTTGAATTTAACCTTAATTATAACATAACCTGTAAAATTAGTAAGTCTTACTCAAGAGAGACCGTTTTGTCGATAAATGCTATATTATTCCTAGAATATGCGATAAACCACCGTTATTTGGACTCTGTTCATCGAAAAATCTATCTCCTCGTAGATGAAATTTCAAAATTTACTTAATTTTATTGAAATTGTAGCTCAAAACAAATAAAACCTCAAGAAAGCCATTTTTTCAATTTCGACCCGAAACTCAAAATATGAATTTTTCAGGGTCACGTGAAAAAATTTCCGAAGAAATTGGGCTTCGATTTTTAAGAAATAAGGCTCAAAAGAAAGCTGGGAAAACACTGAAGAGAAAATTGGTTTACGTCAAGTCGAAATTTTTAACTTTCAGGGGTCAAATTGAATCAAATGTTATTTTTCCACTTAATTTTGAAAAAAATACTCAGGAAAAATCGAGAAAATTCGAAGATTTTGAGTTTTATTTGCTCCTATTTGGGTTGTTTTGTGCTTTGAAAACATAAACGATTGATTTGGCCAATTTTTACTACATAATAACTGCAGAAAATGTAGGAACCGGGAAACCCTTAAAGTGAAATTATTTTCTTATTTTTTATGAAGTAGAAATCGTTAAAAAAGGTCTCGATCACCAGTTAAAATTTAATTTATTTATTTTTTACCGTTTTTTACATCAATATCGAAAATTTAAATTTTTGAAAAAAAGACGAAACAATCCGAACTTTAAAAAATCCGCACATTAAAAAATATTTTTTCATGAGTTTAATAAAATAAAATTTTCGTGGATGGGTCGGTTCACCGATTAGGCAAGTTTCGATAAAAATTTTTAAATTTTGAATTAAAGACGGCTTCGATGAATTTCTCCCGAACCGTAGTTCCGTTGCAAAAATTATGATTCAGAGTATAAACGAGAGCAAAGAAACAAAACGAGGCCAGGTTTGATTAAAGTAAAACGTGACATTCTCAATATTTTCAGTTGTATTTTTTGCAATTTTTCCAGGAAAATAAGTTTGAAAATTTTTGAAAAAAATGAAGAAAATTTTCAAAATATTTTCAATTATTTTTGACCAAACATCACAAACATCACCATGTCATATGATTTTTCAAACAGCCTATAAAAGATATGTGGTCACCAACGCGAAAAGTTAAACTGGAAATTTTAAAAAGTGTTTTTTGTTGATTTGAAAAATATATTGAAAAAAAAATCTGAACAAAAAATAAGACATTTTTTCATAATGTTCGGAACTTTTTTCAAAAATTTTTTATAATTTGTCGAACTCGAAAAGTTTAATTCGAACTCAAAATTTTTTTAAAAAGCAATGATCCAAAAATTTTGTAGTTACAAAAGTTGCTTGGATTATGAAAAATTACTTTGATGGTATATTGAGAAGGATATATAAACCAAGTTAAAAGTTTTCCATCAAGAGCCCATATCCGTATCTTTAAAAATGCACCGACCCCCTTAACCATCACACACCAATAATTTTCTATCACACTTATCGTACTAAATTGTACAAGCCCTTTTCAAAAAATCATAAAATCACTATCACACAACCGATCTCAAAATTACGACTTATTAAGAAAGTTCAAACAAATATCTTTAAACTTGTCTTTTTAAAATAGTATTTTTTGTAATTTCAAAGGGCTCAAAAGCGACACTCCTTCAGCGATAAAAGTCACATTTTCGCTATTTCTGTCTCTTTATCAAAACTCAGACATTTTCAAATTATATATTTTAATAACATATGATAGATTAAATAATTACCTAACTAACGCATTTTTCAAAATTATTTTCTGATAAGTATTATTGGAGTAATGAAATTTTCTGTAAACTCTAATTTTTCAAAAAATTTCTCGTTTTTTCTCTAAGTTTTGTTTCGATTAAAATAAATTGTTTTAGATTTAATCTATGATATGACATTTTTGATAACGTATATTTTCTAACTTCAAATGTATATGAGGCGCTAAAGAGCACAAAAAGGCGCAATAAAATTGGTTCGATCACAATTATCAAAAAATAAGATTATATAGGGATGATTTGTCACCAGTGAATCTGGGTAAAGCGTCTGTATCACGCCGAGATCAAATATAAGGGCCGAGCCGATGTTTGTGTTCATTCAAAAACAGATCGAAATAGAAATATCAAAAAAATACTAAATTAGAGGTAAAGTTGTGATTGATTAACTTCAAAAGAGATAAATTTATAATAGAGAAATATTTATCGGTAAGTGAGATTAATTTATTGTTATATTCGAGTTTTACCAATCATACAGCATGATAAGTAAATTATTTTTGCTTGTATTTCAATTTGTTTTTTTGTGATTTTTTAATTTCGGCATACACAACTTCAAATCCCATGTGTTGACAAAGTATAAGTCTGATTAGATTTTGAAAAAAGTCAGTTTTGTTTCTTGAAAAATCAGTGAGTGGAGTTTAAAAACACTATGATAATTAGTTTTATGTCAATCGTCAGTTTTGTGAGACAAAGATGTTCAGAAAAAATTTCTTTATTTTTTAGAACGCTCTCATTTGACAGGAGATTATGCCATGCCATTTTAATTAACATAATCTTAATCCTCGTTCGTACAATTTGTGTATCGCGTCTTGATGCTTTATCCGATCGAAAATACTTCCATACTAGACTTCTACAGCTATTTGTATGAAGCGGAGCTCAAATTTAAGAGGAGAGCCAAAATTATATTTGTTTTGTCTTTCGTCCGCTCTCAATCAAACGGAGCGATGCAATTTAGTTTTAAACATATTTTGAAAATTTCAAAAATTTGTGTATCATAGTGAATCTATAAAAAATACTAAACGGTAATTCTACATCGAATCTTGGATTAAAAAACGCCTTTTGTACAATATATGTACGATTCGTGTGTAATGGTTAAGCAAAAATTTGACAAGAATGTAATTCTATTTTGACCGAAGAGCAACATCCAAGTTTCCTGAACATCGTATTTATAGTATCGGATGTTAAAGATTATAATCAAGAAAGTGTCCCTGAGCGATATTGGAGATTATTATTTTGCTTCCGTTCAAAACAAGAAAATTCAAATTCACACTCTAGTTAGCGGTATTAAAACAGTAAGAATCTGTATAAAAATATTTCTTATTTCACCCATACTGCTTTAACCAAGGGCCGAAGTTAAAAACGTGTGAATTTATCGACTGACACTTTTGCGGTTAATCATTGAAAAAGACACTGATTCCATCTGGTAGTCAGAAAACTAGTTTCACGAAAATTGAACAACAGAATTTCACAGACAGAATAGGTTTTAACGTTAAATTTTTCTTGGTATCTTGCCTCACAGGCATGGCAAACTAGTGATAGTTTTTTGCCTAAATTTATATTTTAGATCGACTTTGATAGTTCCGTTTAACTGGTGGATATGATCAAATCTCACGCCGATTCGCGGATTTATTTCCAATTCTCCAGCTCGCTTAATCTCGTCATAAATTGGTGAGAACGTCAGTGTGACACCCAATCCTTTCTTCTTTGATCTTAATTGTACTGCACGAAAACTTTCGGAAACGGTTGTTCGACAACTTGGTCCACTTCAGCAGTTATTGCCCCAGAGATCCAGTAATATTTGACAGTAATAGATTACACTCTGAAAAATAAAATTTGAGTCTATATCCTTTTCCCTAACGGAACCTTCATCTCAACAACGTGTTTAACTTACTCTATAGCGCGTTGGTTCGAATCCAACACTGATGTTGTTCTACGTGATTGGCTTAGTGATTGCTTGAGTGATACACCCGATAAAATTTAGTGGTTCCAATGGCCGTTCATATACGACCCTTGCCTATAATCATACTCAAGACAATCACTTAGACAACATCAGTTGGGTTCGAAACACGTGCAATAGAGATAGATAACGTTTTGAGATGGAGTCCGTTGTGAAAAGCGATATTTTTCCACGTATGGCTGTCCAATATGAAAAAACCACGTCACAATTTTTGCAACATAATACGTGAATTATTGATTTTGTTCTTAGTTTGCGTCTTGAATGACACTTAAGGGCCTCGGTGCATTTGACCAGATACGTATCCCGATATGGGCTCTTGATAAAAAACTTTTGACTGGTTAATATATTCTTCTCAATATACCATCAAATGATGTTTCATAATCCAGGCAACTTAACTACAGAATTTTGATATTGCTTTTTAAGAAAATTTTGAGTTCTAATTAAACTTTCCAATTCGACAAATTATGAGAAATTTTGATAAAAAGTTCCAAACATTATAAAAAAAGCTGTTTATTGTTCAAATATTTGTTAATTTGTTTTAAATCAACAAAAAAAATTTTACAAATGCTACTTACTTACGATGGTGACCACATATTTTTTATATGCTTTTGAAAAACATATGACACTTTTTAGATTTTTGTCAATTTTTGAAATATTTTAAAATTTTCCTAATTTCTGTTCAAAATTTTCAAACTTATTTTTTGAACCTTAGCTGAAAATATTAGACATGCTTACTATTCAGTATATTGAACATGTCAACGTTTTTGTTTCTCTGCTCTTGTTTATACTGTGAATCATACTGGTCTGAATGAAAATTACGGTTTGCGCAAATATACTTAAGCCCTCTGTAAATCAGAAATAAAAAAAATTATTCACCGAGACTGTGCCCTAGAATGGTAAGCCGGCCCATTCAGCACGTGAAATTATAAATTAAACTCATGTGAAAATTAAATTTTTTTTCGATGTGCTAAAATTTCTTTTTTTCGTCTTTTTTAGGAGAAATTTTCATTTTCGATTCGACGTGAGAAATCATATGAAATAAAATATGCTATACATTGTTCGACAGTGGTCAGACCATTTTTTTAAGTTTTTTATTAAGAAAAAAGAAAAAAGAAATTTTAATGTGATTTAGCACCTGAAAGCAGCAAAACGTGCGATTGTCAGAGTGTTTATTTAAGACGATTTTAAGTAAACATATCGACCTGAAAAAAAAATCAATTACACAAAATAAGCTGAGAAGTGGAAACTTACGTTTGAAAAGACTTTTATTGAAAATTATAAAAGTGGCGCAAAAAGTTCCAATGTAACAAAAAAAATTGAAAAAAAGTGCAATCTGCCAAATGCACCGAGGCCCTTAAGGGGTGGTCGTCGCAAAATGAGGCTGCTAGAACAAATTCTTTCCCAATTTCATTTGTAAGGCCGTTTTTTATGAAAATATGGAAGATTACACAGCATTTGGTACTCGTAATTATTGATACATGGCTAGGAAAGCACTTTTTGATAAGTTCAACAAGATTATTTCTGTAATGAAAAAAATGTTGAAATTTGCTTGCAAGTTTGGATATTTAAGAACACGATTTATAAAAAAGACGAGTCTGAAATTTGGACAAAAACGTCAACATGGTGGCTTCTGAACGGACTCTTCAGCTGCACATTTTATCTGGGGTTCGAATGTGGGTTTTCAATCCAGAGGAGATTATTTGATTGGAGACCCTAGAACAAAGGTCAAAATACAGTTTTTTGATTACCTCGAGCAGCAAAATTAAGAATTTTTATGAAAACTTAAATAATGGTGTTTTGCTAACGTTCTGTCCGGTTTATTTGAGTCTAACGATCATTGTTGAACCCTAGAACTCAGGGAGGAGATACATGTTTGAAAAAATAATTTCGCGTTATTTTTTAAGCACGTTCTATAAGGACGAAGGTATCCGTCACTTGTGGATTTATTTTTAGGATGCAAGATTTTGTTCAAATACTATAGAGAAGAGGTAACTGTTGTTTTGGTCCGAGAGTTGTACTTTTACTACAATTTGGGTCATTGAAAACCCCAGCTTTTGCCTTAAATGCGACGACCCACCTACCTTAAGGGCCTCGGGCATTTTTGACAGATTTGCACTTTTCATTTTTCTTGTCTTGAATGGAAACTTTTCTGCCACTTTCAANATCATAGTGAATCTCATAAATAAATACTAAACGGTTAAATTCTACATCGAATTCTTGGATTAAAAAAATGCGCTTTTGTACAATATTGTACGATTCGTGTGTAATGGTTAAGCAAAAATTTGAAAGAATGTAATTCTATTTTGACCGAAGACAAATCCAAGTTTCCTGAACATCGTATTTTAGTATGGATGTTAAAATTAATAATCAAAAAAGTGTCCCATGAGCGATATGGAGATATTAGTTTTGCTTCCGTTCAAACAAGAAAATTCAAATTCATCACTCTAGTATACGGTATTAAAACAGGTAAGAATCTGTATAAAAATTATTTCTTTTTTACCCTACTTTTAACCAGGGCCAAAGTAAAAACGATGTGAATTTACGATCACACTTTTTGCGTTAAATCAGTAAAAAAAGTACACTGATCCATCTGGTAGTTAGAAAATAGGTTCACGAAAAAATTTTGAACAGAAATTTCACAAGAAATAGGTTATTAACGTAATTTTTCTTGGTACTCTTGCTCACATGCATGCAAACTAGTTGATCAGTTTTGCTAAAATTTATATGGTTTTAGATCGACTTGAAGTTCCGTTAACTGGTGGAATGATCAAATCTCACGCCGATTCGCGGATTTATTTCCAATTTCCAGCTCGCTTATCTCGTCATAAATTGGTGATAAACGTCAAAGTGACACCAATTTCTCTTGATTTAATTCGTCGCACAAAAACTTTCGGAAACGGTTGTCGACAACTTGTGTCCACTTCAGCAGTTATTGCCCCAGAATTCCAGTAATTATTGACAGTAATAACTTAACACTCTGAAAAATAAATTGGTCATATCCTCTTTCCTCAACGGAACCTTCATTTCTCAAAAACGTTTTACTTATCTCTATAGCGCGTTTCGAATCCACACTGATGTTTTCTAAGTGATTGGCTTAGTGATTGCTTGAGTGATAACACCCGATAAAATTTAGTGGTTCCATGGACCGTTCCATTATCAGACCCTTGCCTATAATATACTCAAGACAATCACTAGACAACATCAGTGGAGTTCGAAACACGTGCTAATAGAGATAGAAACGTTTTTGAGATGGAGTTCCGTTGGAAAAGGATATTTTCCACGATGGCTGTCCATATGAAAAAACCACGTCAGCAATTTGCACATAATACGTGATATTTTGTATTTTGTTTCTCTAGTTTGCGTCTTGAAGGACACTTAAGGGCCTCGGTGCATTTGACAGATACGGATATCCGCGGATATGGGCTCTTGATAAAAAACTTTTACTGGGTTTAATATATTCTTCTCAAGTATACCATCAAATTGATGTTTATAATCCAGGCAACTTTTCAACTACAGAATTTTGGAATAATTGCTTTTAAAGAAAATTTTGAGTTCTAATTGAACTTTCCGAATTCGACAAATTATGAGAAATTTTTGAAAAAAGTTCCAAACATTAAAAAAAAATGCCTTATTTAGTTTTCAAATATTTTGCATTATTTGTTTTAAATCAACAAAAAAAATTCTTCAATATGTCTACTTAAACTATACGCGTAGGTGACCACATATTTTTTATATGCTATTTGAAAAATCATATGACACTTTTTTGAGATTTTTGGTCGAAACTTTTTGGAAATATTTTGAAAATTTTCCTAATTTCTGGTTCAAAATTTATCAAACTTATTTTTCTGGAATTCTTAGTTGAAAATATTAGGAATGCTTACTTTCAGTATATTTAAACATGTCAACGTTTTGTTTCTCTGCTCTTGTTTATACTGTGAATCATACTTTCTTGAATGAAAATACGGTTTGCGCAAAATATACTTAAGCCCTCTTAAATCAGAAATAAAAAAAATTATTTCACCGAGACTTGCCTAATTGGTAAGCCGACCCATTCAGCACGTGAAAATTGATAAATTAAACTCATGAAAATAAATTTTTTTTTCGATGTGCTAAAATTTCTTTTTTTTTCGTCTTTTTTAGGAAATTTTCATTTTCGATTTCGACGTAGAAATCATATGAAATAAAATTATATACATTTTCGACAGTGGTCAAGACCATTTTTTTAAGTTTTTTATTAAGAAAAAAGAAAAAAGAAATTTTAATGTGATTTAGACACCTGAAACAGCAAACGTGCGATTTCAGAGTGTTTATTTTAAAGACGATTTATAAAGTAAAAATAATCGATCTGAAAAAAATCAGATTATACAAAATAAGCTGAAAAGTGGAAACTTACGTTTGAAAGACTTTTTATTCGAAAATTATAAAGTGGCAAAAAGTTTCCAATGTAGACAAAAAAATTGAAAAAAAGTGCAAATCTGCCAAATGCACCGAGGCCCTTAAGGGGGTGGTCGTCGCAAAATGAGGCTCTAGAAACAAATTTTCCCAATTTCATTTTTAGGCCTTTTTTATGAAAATATGGAAAATTACAAGCATTTTGGTACTCGTATTATTGATACATGGCTAGGAAAGCACTTTTTGATAAGTTCAAAAATATTTCGTATAAAAAAAGTTGAAATTTCTTGAAGTTTGGATATTTAAAACACGATTTATAAAAAAAACGAGTCTGAAATTTGGACAAAACTCAACATGGTGTTTTGAACGGACTCTTCAGCTGCACATTTATCTGGGTTTCGAATGTGTGGTTTTCAAATCCAGGGAGGAGATATATTTTGATTGAGACCCCTAAACAAAGGTCAAAAGACAGTTTTTTGTGATACTGAGAGCAAATTAAAGAATTTTTATAAAAACTTAACTTGGTGTTTTGCTCACGTTCTGTCCGGTTTATTTGATCATAAATCATTGTTGAACCCTAAGAACCAGGGAGGAGATACATTTTGAAAAAATAATTCCGTTATTTTTTAAGCACGTTTCTGATAGGGACGAGGTATCCGTCACTTTGGATTTATTTAGGTGCAAGATTTTGTTCAAATATATCAGAGAGAGGTAATGTTTGTCCCGACGATTTGTACTTTTACTACAATTGGTCATTGAAAACCCCATTTTTGCCTAAATGCGACGACCACCTCCTTAAGGCCTCGGGCATTGGACAGATTTGCACTTTTTCAATTTTTCTTGTCCTTGATGGAAAACTTCTTTAGCCACTCTCTTTTCCAAAATAAATTCGATATGAAACTTTTCTTGAATATCAAGTCATGCCACTTTTGAGCTCACTTGTATAACATGAATGTTCATTTTTAGATTACATTATTTTTTCAACTTATAAATACGTATTTTGATAACAACACTCAAAAAAACGCGCGTTTGCTATCAATGTCTAAATAAGTTAAATTTTTTCTATTATTTATTAATCAGGGAACCCAAAAAATACGGTACTCGTTTGACCATCCAAAATAACATTTTTTTAATTATAAATTTAATACAAATTTTTGAAGTCAAAATCTAAAAATTTTGATAAAAGACGAAAAAATCCAAAATTTAAACAACATCTAAGAAATATTATTTTCGTGAGTTAACCCTCACAACCATCTGACAATCTAAAGGCCAAAAATTATTTATTGGATAGCCATAAACGGCCCAAAATAACATCGGCACAAACCTACAATTCAAATATGTCATAGAGTTTAGCAATTTTATTTTCACGAATAACTTGTTGATAAATTTTATACGAATAGCCGTTCGAAGAGAAGTATACTTTTTTAGGATTTATTAGGATTCAATTTGTTTAAGATTTAGCCATAAATTTCCTAAAAAATAAATTGTGTTGAAAACGAATATATACATATCAGAAACTGAGGAGGCCCAGTTTTAGGAAAGTACTTGAGGCTCTTCTTGAAATAAGTTAAATTATTATCCTGCAGTCTCTAATACAAGAAAATAATTTATCACAGAGGATTTATATGAAATTCATAAATGAATGTAAAAAAACAATTAAAAAAAATATTATATTCGAAAGAAATTGAACGTGCAAAATTTAAAGCCCAAATAAAGCGACAAAGACACACGAATCAAAATGTAGAAACATCAAGATGGTACTGATTTTGATTTCAGCTGATTAGACAAATTTTCCACATCATTAAGTGCATTAAATTTTTGACCCGGGGTGAATAATGAATAATTTTGTAAACGATCGGAGATATCGATATTTGAAATTTGAGACCTCTTTAAATAGCTAAAGTCACTTGTTTAATTTGTAACTAAGTCATTTAAAAAAACTTGTAATAGGTTTTCAAAGAAATACAAGGGAATGAACCTCTCTTTTCTCTCAGCAGGTATCTAATGTCCACAAACTTCGAAACATTTGAAAAATGTTAGGTGTTATTTCCTTAATTCTATCCTTGATCTCAATCAGTTACAAATAATTAAATTGATACCTTTCCCAGTTTTCCCGTGATAAGCGCTCAAAAAAGTGCCTTTAGATAGGCTTTTGGGTGTGAGGCGACGTTCTCGTTTCTGGGTGTTAGGAAGTTAAATGAAATAAATTTGAAATGGTCGACAGGTTGGCTTACCACATAATCAAGTCTCGGTGAAATAAATTTATTTTAATACTTGATTAATGAGGGCTTAACTAGATTTCGCGCAAACCGTATTTTCATTCAAAAAAATATGATTCAGAGTATAAACAACAGCGAAGAAACAAAACGTAGACATGTTTTAATAAAGTGAAAGAAGACATTCCTCATATTTTCAGCTGAGAATACCAAAACAATTAGTTTGAAAAAATTTGAACCAGAAATGAGGAAAATTTTCAAAATATTTTCAAAAAGTTTCGACCAAAAATCTCAAAAAAGTGTCATATGATTTTTCAAATAGCTTATAAAAATATGTGGTCACCTACGCAAAAAGTTAAAGTAACTATATTGAAGAATTTTTTTCGTTGATTTGAAAAAAATAATTCAAAAAATATTTGAACACACAATAAGGCATTTTTTTGAAAATGTTGGGAAGTTTTTTCAAAAATTTCTCATAATTTGTCGAATTCGGAAAGTTTAATTCGAACTCAAAATTTTATTTAAAAACAATAATTCGAAAATTCTGTAGTAGCAAAAGTTGCCTGGATTATTAAACATCATTTTGATGGTATATTGAGAAGAATATATAAACTCAGTAAAACGTTTTTCATCAAGAGCCCATATCCGCGGATATACGTTCCGTCGAAATGCACCGAAGCCCAAACCAACGCTTTTTGTGTCCCTCTATGAGGACAAGGAAGGACAATATGCCAATTTTCTTAAATTATCAAAGTATTAGCCTGATCATGATTGGTTAAAATTGAAACCAATCAGACTCGTTTATTCCAGCTAAATTTTGGCAATTCGGCTTCAAACGGTAGAGAGGACACTTGTTTGCCCCTCAGCGCCAAGCATTGTTGCTAATTTAACCCTCTGACGCACAGAGCAATTTTATAAAACACCTGGAGATTAGAGACAAGAAATCGCAGGTAACTTCTGAGGAAGTCACTTTTAAGGAAATTTTTTCTGAATCTGCTCCATTTTTAATTTTTGGGCTGATATCTCTGAGTAAATTTATCCCTTTTTCACAAGTGATTTCGATAAATTGCGTAGGTTTTGTTCTTTTTCGGAAAACACCCTGAGATTGAAGACCGGAAATTGCAGGTTATTTTTGAGGTTTACACTTTTTAGGAAATTTAATTTTGAATGTCCTCAATTTTTAATATTTGTTCTGACGTCTATTATTTTTTCTTAAGTGAATTGCGTAGGTTGCTAGGTGCAGGTCACTAAGTAAAGGTCAACTAGTCTACGTGTGATAAAGTTAAATATTAAATTCAAATAATATAGCAATTAAGTCTCCTAATCCTCAAGACTCAAGAATAATGTAAACCAAAGCACTCAACTTTCCGATAATAACGGTTCAAAAATGAGCCAGAAAAAGTGCTTGGTACTTGGAGGGTCAGCAAAATACCGATTCTTTACTTCACCTTGGAAATTATTTCTTGTGAATATTTAGAAACNTAATATACAAGTTTAAGTCTCCTTAATCTCAATGACTAAAGAATAATGTAAACGCAAACACTCATACTTTTCCGATAATAACGGTTCAAAATTGAGCCAGAAAAGTGGCTTTGGTACTTGAGAGGGTTCAGCAAATACCTGATTTTACTTTCACCTTGGAAAATTTGATTTCTTTGTGACATTATTTTAGAAACACAAGGTGGTTTTTTAAGTTTTTACTCACCTTCTGATATTTTAACTAACCCATTTTTTATTGATTTGAACTTAATTTGGCAAGAAATTTGACTCATTATAATTATAAAGTATTTCGGGTATGTCTTACCATTGTGACGAGTTCAGTATTCAGAATATTTTTGGTTTACAACATTATATTTGACGATTGTCTTGAATCTGGTGTATTTCATTAGTATGCTTTTAGTTTACAATTATCCGCTATCAAAACCTTACACTGTGAATTGTCAGTGTCTTTTCTCCGCTCAACTCGCAGGGTCATTCAATGCAAAAATGGATGCAAAGTATGGGAGAAAACAAAGCATGGGAGCGCTTCCATCACTTGGCGAAGGTATTGCAAAGGTAAATATTTATTTTTAAAAAGACGCAAGACGTTTAATTTAATAAGATTTCAAAATCATTAAAATTATTACCATTCAATTTTTAAAGTAGGTAATCATAAAGAAACTCCAAACGCTACTTATTATTGCTTTTACCAAAAATTATGTTAAATTATAATATAAATTTTTTTAAGGAATGTAATCAAAAAAAAGACGCAAGACGCTAATTAGAAAAAGGCGCTATTTTGTATTTGATTTTCAAAAATGATGTTCAATTATTATATATAAATATCAGGGTGGTAAAAAAAGACGAAAAAAGCTATTACACTAGTAATATAATTTTTTGGGAACGTAATCAAAAAGTGCTAAAGTTGAACGCTGTGTGCTAGTTTATCAATTTAAGGGGGTATGCGACTCTGATTAAATAAAGGCCTTAAAGGCATTAAACATGCTTGAAATTGATACGGGGTGATAATTAGGTGTACTAAGAACCAAATAATCAAAAAAAAAATTTGAAATTTTCGCATTTTCTTTTTTAGAAGACTTAAGTATTTTTAAAAAGATGATGTTAAAAAATAACGTTTGCTCAAATTTGACCACTAACAATTAAAAATATCGACTTGACGGTAGCCAACTTTCTCATCAGTGTTTCACTGGCTTTCTTTTGAGCCTACTTTCGAAAAAATCGAAGCACTTTTTTTTTCGGAAATTTTTCGGAAAATGACCAAAAAAATAATATTTCGAGTTCTAGCACGATATTGCAAAAAAGCGCTCAAGAATCTCTTACATATGTTCTTAGGAATACTTGATAAACATTTGAGCCATTTTGCAAATATATCCTCGGAGGAGATAGATTTTGAAGTCTGAAATTGCGAAAAATGGTCGGTTATTTGGCGTTCTAGAATTGTTCAGTCGCCGGATCAAAAAAAGCCCTCGAGAAAAGATTGGCATACTCCCGTTACGTGATCTGTAAAAATTTGAGCTCAATTTGATATACCGTCTGGGAGGAGATAGATTTTGCAGTTTGGAAAATGTCACCTTGTTACGAAACTTATATTCAGTGGTTTGAGACATAAATTATAATATTTTTTCTATCAAGGATAGTTTTTATTCGACGTTTCGGCTAAGCAGCCATTTTCAGTGTAAGAGAAATGGAAGAGCAGAATTCGAAAGTTGATTTTTTTTGAGCGCGAAATCAGATTTCAATATAAAGCGAAATTACAAATTTTGAATTTTAAAGGTGCGTTTTTTCGCGAAACTAAGTAATCGAGCCTCAGATGGAGTACTTAGTGTCACGATACTGTACCTATTGGTGTAGTGGTCAAAAATAATTTGTGATGTATTTTTCGCAATATTAAGGATAGATCTACAAATTAGCATTTTCGGTTTTTCTCATGAACCGTTAGTTTTCAGTATATTTCACCTAGAAAATGTCAAATCAGAGTCGCAATGACTAAGTCGCATACCCCCTTAAGGGAGTTCTCGACGCATTTATGGACGCAGACATGAAATTTCCCAAATACATATCTAAATGTATTTTTTCTGCCAATATTAGCAAAAATAAGTTGATGAGGACTACTTTTATTCTCATTGTTTACCAAAAATGTATTTAATCGCGATTAAAACATTTTAAATCACGATTTTGTCAACACTATGAAATTTTCAAGAATTGTAATCAATGTGTCTGAACAACCAAGAGACAACAATACCGACCAATCAGAAACGACCCTTTGATAGTGATGAGATTTTTCTTGAAAATTCATGAACTCCCTGAGTTTTGAAAATAGATTGAAAATTAAGTGAGTTGATAACTTTCTCGTGAGACCCTTAAAATAAGGACAACAAAAGTTTTTTTGCCAATTTCGGCGCTGCATTATTTATTTGTGGATGGAATGGACCTTGGGCTCTGCGCGCTCTTTTTACGGTCATCATCAACCTAAAATTTTCAATCTATTTTCAAAACTCAGGGAGTTCATGAATTTTTAAGAAAAAATCTCATCACTATCAAAGGCTCGTTTCTGATTGGTCGGTCAATCAGAACCTCACGATATGTTTTTCGGGGCAAGATTTTTGTTGGAATATTCGAAAACAAACACCCATATATTCGTGTAATTTCTATGGCGTCATCAAATCGACCCTGAAAACCCTGTTTTTAGCCTAAAAATGCGATTAGTACTCCCATAAATGAAGGCCATTAAATGGCCGCTATTTATATAATTAAACTGAGACTCAGTCTTTGAAATCCGATTTCTGTTGTTCTCAAATAAATATTCTTTTAGGACCTACAATTTAAAAAAATTATATGAATAACATAACATATAAAATTTTTTGTAAAATGTGGTCAAATTTTGTAATATGATACATAATGAGTCACATTTTTTATTTAATAAATCTTTAATATAGCTTAATTTATTAAGACTGATGAGCCCGTTCATTTGCTGACACAAGACCGACAAGGACACTGGACTGTGAATAAGGACATAAAAGTTCGAGAGTCAAAACGACAACGAGGCCTCGTATCTTTCGAGCTTCAAGAACCAGTGCGTCGATTACTCCTCGTGCGAACAGATGGAAAATTATCTGATGACATGATTGTTAATCTCACGAAAGAAATATTTATTTTCCAGACTAAGCATTACGTCCATATTAATGTTACTCATATGGTGTCTGATCCTAAAGCAAACTTAATTTCTGTTTTTAACGAAAGTGATTTGGAGGTTTACCAGAAAGATTATTTAAAAGGAGATGATTCTACAAGATACGTAGATTAGGGTGTGAAAATTTTATGTTTTTAAAATTTCTTAAGAAATTTGATAAGTTTCAGAAGAATGAAAAAATAATGGAAAATTTAATAAAAACAAAAAATAAAAAATTCTAAAGACAAATTGTCTGAGACAATTGACAATTTTTACAGCATTTAAACATTAGAAAGGAAGTAAACAACCTTGCAAATTTTGGAAAATTGAAGATTCTGAAGAAAATTGAAATTTTGAAAAAAGTCGAAAATTTTGACAACAATTAAAATTTATACCAAAAATTGCAGATTCCAAAAATTTTGTAAACAAAAAACTTGTAAAAAATTAAGAATTAAGCATAAAATTTTTGTAAAAAATCAAACAAAATATAAAACAAAAGTATAATTCAAAAAAAGTGCAAACTTTGAAATCTGAAATACAATAAAATTTTAAAAATATCTCAGGCCAAAATATGAAAGGAGGCGATTTACAAAAGTAATTTAAATTTTTTATTCGAAAAACTTTTGATGTTATACTTTTCTTTCTAGATCCCTTATTAGAACAATCACTTATAATCAATAGTTTAACTTCAAGAGTTAGTTTGTGGTCACGCGTGACCAGATGCCCTTTTAATTGCAATTAAGGACCCTTAATCATTCATGAATGAAGCATTAAGAAAGTGACCAATCAACTTTTTCAATAATTGACGTTTGTGCGTTTTTTTTTGAAAGTTTGCACTGTATTACAGCAATAAAAATTCAAATCATCATAAAAACTTTAGAGCGAAATCAAAAAACAAATCTGAGACTTTTCTCCCTTACATCATAGGCTATAATTCATATCCCAAATTTGATCCCGTGAACGTATATTTAAGAAATAAGGTTGGTGAAAAAAATACTTTTTTTTTAAAAATGCTTTATGAAGAAAATGAAGAGATTCTTTAAAAGTTTCTAAGATTTTTCCCATGACACCAAAGTCCAAAAACAATAACGTGACCTTCAAATTTAAACATAAGGTTTTGGTCGAAGTACAGAAATGGTACTCAAATTACACCGGAAAGTTTTGTGGGCAAATAAACACATAACCTAAGAGTTATGAACATGCCGGCATTTTCCAAAAACGTCACGTGATCTTATTTTTAAAGAGTTAGGATTTATATATGAAATTCAAAACCTAATTTATTGTTATTACTATACATGATTTCATTTCGAGTATGTTGTGATGAAAAAAGACTTTAAAAGTTTGAAGTTTTTTAAAATTTTTAACGTGATTTGAGTACTTTTTTAAATTACCGAATATTGGTACAATGTTCTCTCAAAAAGTTCTCGAAATATTTAAAATCGGAAATTGGATTCGCGTTCTACGCTTACGATCACTTTAGAACACATATCTTTCCACTTTTGGTAAGTTTCAGAGATCCAGAACCCGAACGGATGTATAAGATATTATACAATTTAAAATTAGATGAGTCATCTCAAATCAGATATCAATATCACAATCAACTCAGGGCGCTTTTTGAGATGAAGATAAAATTTTGATGAAAACATTTGACTGTTCACACAGAGCAGAGGCAAAGTGGTAGAGGTTTAATACTTCAAATTTCAAAATGTGAAATTAAGCTTTTACTTGTATTACTGATGCACTTAATTGTGTCAATCGTGAAATAGGAGAGAGATTTAATTTTTTATTCACATTTGACACTTTTAAATTTCGTTTTCATAAATTTTTCTGATAGGAGTGTCGCAAATTATTAGAATCATATTATTAACGAAGTAAAAATATATGTTTATTATGAATATTCGGTTATACGCTTGATTTAAAACGTCTAGTCACACGTGACCAAAAGTAACTACGGGTCCACAAATAGTCTCCCATTCTGGAAGTTAACACTCATCAAATTTTTCACCCTTCCCTAGATAATCTTGAAGAAAATCAAAGATCTTTCCCAATTCGAGAAGGACAAATTATATGGTTAAACATACAAGGAAATGTTCAGCTGAAACAAGTTAAAAAATCGGAATCGAAAGACTGGATTGGAGTCCGTTACAGAAAACATCAAATTGTTAACAAAAAAGTTCAATTTAATCACATAAATCAATATGGGAATTATACCACCGAAGCTTATCGCGGAATTTTAAATGCTTATGTTTCTTCAGAATTACCAATTGCAAAAAAGTTTACTGGTAAAGAAGGATCTGTTATGGTTTGTACAAGACCAGGAAAAGTTTACTATCTTTGTCGGAATTATACTAGCTTTTTAATTTTGAAAGAGGGGGCGGCCGACTGAAAATTAGATAGGAACAGTTCATGTCATAAAAAATCGGTGTCATGTCAAGACGCGAGTCATTTAGAGAGCGCGAGACAAATGCCGCACGAAACAAATAAATGAGCGCGGTTAGAACGGCTGCATTAAAGCACCGAGGTTTGAGTGGCTCAGATCTATTTAATTCATAAGTTAATTTTTGAAAGTGGAAAAGTTAATTTTTATAAAATTTTATTTATTTGTTTTGAATTATATTTAAAGTACTTATATTGGATTCAAAAGTAGCGCATTATTTCAGATTTTTGTTAGGATTAATAATCTTATCAAGTGCAAAAGTTATTTTTTTCATAAATTTTATTTTTAAATACAGTTGATAATAATTAAAAGTTGATAATAAATAACAGTATGATAATCAAAAACAAGTTGATATAAAATACAATCGATAATAGAACAGAGTAAATGCCAATTTTTGATTTGAACTGAGAGCGTCACTATCTGGAAGACGAATGCAACTTTCGATTTCCCGAATCACAGTAAGTTGAGAAAATTAACCGTTTTTTTTCGAGGTCAGGTTCAGATGGTGACATACTGGGAGAAAAGTTCACTGTATTTAACGATATTTGTGAAAATGGACACAAATTTTTCAATTGTTGCCGATATTAAAACAGCATTGTCAACAGAAGAAGAAATTTCTTTGTTTTCGGTCAAATCATAATAAGACTCGACAATCAGTTCAAGTTGGTTTTCCCGAATTAGACCTCCTTTCTTCTTCTGTTTAAATTGTCAATTCAGACTCGATCCTCATTCAGAAGGAGGTAATTTGTTTGAAAATCACGGAAAACGCGGAATGATTTATCAAAACTTAAATGACCAGCACCTGAGGCGATTTTTAATTGACGGTTGATCGATTCCAGCGCATTTGTTGAGGAAAAAAATTGCCAGTTTTAATAATCATGTCATAATATGGGTAAAATTAGAATTACTAATACATATTACTAATATCCCACAGAGAAAACAGCTTTTTCAGAAAAGTAAAATTTGAAAACATGGATCAAAAAGTTTTTGTATCCTTTTTTTTTCAATTTTTTGGCATTTTTTTAGTTTGATCAGTCAAAAATTTCTTAATTTTTTTCACAATTTTCTTCATTTTCTAACGGCTAAATAAAGAACCAGATAAGACTCTCCAGACATAAAGTAAAATGTTGTTTTTGAACAAATCCGTGTCAATTTTACTCTTTATGTTTTTAAGTAAATTGCGTAGGATGTGCACGGATTCCGTGCCACGGAACCTAAAATTATGCTAGATTCTGGTAAAACTTTGGGCAGTGCTAGCATAAACGCATGTTCCGAATCGCTATGAAAAGATAAATTTTCTAATTCAGGACCAAATTCTAAAAAATACAAATTTTTAATAACTTGCAAAATTTCTACGTAATTTTCTGTTGATTGTTTCTTCATCTAAAAAACCATGCAAGGATAGCTAAAAACTGCATATCCTCCGTTTGAATAAATTATTGAAATTATATGAATTTGAGAAAAATCCGAATTTCGAACGAGACTGAAAGTGCCATCCCAGTAAAGAAATGAAATTTTCGGTTTTTTCGCGCAGGTGAATTAATATTTCTGGGACAGCATTTTGAGTTATATCTTCAGGAATTAAAAGTATTTCTAGTAATTTCGAATCGATCCAATAAACTTTATTAATATTTTTGTTTTGGTGGTAGTACGAACTTTGTTTTTCGTTTTCAATTCGGGTTAGGCGAGCAAAAAATTCCGCACCTTTGATTCAAAAATTGAAATTATTTGAAATGGTTTTAATGCATAATTTACCATAAATTACGGCTTTCTTTGTATGAGCGGTTCTAAAGGCACGCATTAGGGAATGTCCCAGTCCAAAACAAAAATATTTTATCCGATCTTCTTGAATTTCTGGACCGTTCCATTTTCTAGCAAATATTGAGAATATTCTCTCAAATGAAAGGGTAATGGTTCAATGCAATATTTTGAATGTGGCTCGGTATTTGATAAGGTAATCGACCAGTCGGTGAAGGATTTTTCATGAAATATTTCATCAAAATTGATATGAAATCTGGTTCGTTTATTTGGAATTATTTTGGAAATAATAAGCCCTTTACGAGTTGGAATTATTGTTAAACTTGATAAATAATTTGACCTAGAATTGCGCTTATATATCCGTTATTCACACTCTTGTTAATATCCCGGCCCTGATTAGGAAACGTAGTGTGTTTTTAAGTAGTAGTAAAAATAGCCTTTCTGCTATCTTG
>SCLH01000450.1:737135-761220 GCA_004367855.1 Oikopleura vanhoeffeni | reverse complement strand
TTTGACGATAACTTCAGTGTTTTCCGTCGACAATTAAATAATTCTTTGTGATTCACTTTTGCGGAAGAATTGTATATCCGAAAGAAAATCTACGGAAATTTATTTTATTACTCTATTTATAACAAGCTAACGAATAACCAAAAATTATTGTTATTATTAAAAAAAATACTGTATATGTCGCATTTCTTTTCAAAAAGTTAAATTATCACCATATTTCGGTGAACACTAAAAATTAAGCATGATGAATTATAAATTCAAATGGATAATTAACGTTCAGTATGCGTAGTAACTCAGTTTAACAATGACAGTCATAAACATATTTTACTTCGGGTTTTTATAACTTCAAAAAGTCGTTTTTACAACGTAAATAATTAAGAACCTTGTTTTGAATGAAGACATTAAAATACAATGAGATCATTAAAATAGTTACAAACTAGTAAAATATTGAATTTTAACTAAGATCTAAAATTGGGTTTTTTGAAAAATAAAGCATTTTGGAAAATTTAAAAGAAAATTACTTTCTTAAGGGGGTGGTGATAGTGATTTTTGGGATTTCAGAGGCTTCGTACGGTCAGACAAATGCAGACTTGACATTTTTGAAACATTCATTAAAACGTTCTATCTTTGATCTCGCGATTGCATTAGATAGTTTAGTACCACTCCCACCAACCATCTGGTTAACCGCGGTTAAACACGAGTCCCTCAGCTTTTTTCAAAGAAACAAGGATCCTAGAGCTTATATCGGAAAGTTTTGAGATTTGGTGAGAATCCGGAAAATTGTCTGAATTTAAGTGTACAGGAGTTTTTTTCGATTTTTGCCTCAGTGGTCAGCAATCTGGTTGAATGTGCCGAAAAGGTTTTTTTTCGACGTTTTGATTAAAGGCTTTTTCTGTGGAAATGCGAGAAACGTCATTTTCGGAATATAACAAGCCCAAGGAGTGGTGAACATTTTGCAGGAAGTACTTTTTCGAATTTTGACCTGATTGGCTGTAAATCCACAAAAAAGTGCGTGAAATCTATAATTTTGAATATGAAAGTGAGAATAAAGAAATTTAAATTCCCTCAAAAGATTCCTTGGGTTTGGTTTGCTGGAAACGATATTAGCAACTATGGTCTGATTTTGAACACAGCGGATTCTGGAAAAATATTAAAATTTTTCATCAAAATTATTTTCCGATCTCTATCACCGTTTCTGTTCAAAATCAGACCATAGTTGCCAATATCGTGTCCAGCAAACCGTACCCAAAGAATCTTTTGGTGGCATTTAAATTACGGATAAAACGTTTGTGGCCTTTTTGACTGAATGAAGGCGTACTTTATTAAAATTTGAAAATTTTATAACAAATGTCATCAAAAATTAAACAACTTTATAAAATTTTTGTATTTTTGTTCTATTTAAAGAAAAAAAATTTGAATTGTTTGTAACTTTTTCCAATTTCAAATTTATTTCTAAGCTCAAATTTTTTTTTCTGGAATGTACAATATCAAATTATTATTTAATTTTTTGAAAATTGTTTCAATTTTTTTAATAATAATTCTATTCTTTTTAAATTAGAAACATTCCTGAAAATTTTTACTTCTCAAATTTTGTAAAATATTTGATAATTTTCTTGTCGAATATTACTATTCGATTTTTTGCAAAAGTATCGATCTGATTTGATCTTTATCACATGCCGTCCATTTTTTTTATCTCTCTTACATATTTTGCCTTAAGGGAGTCCCCTCGCGAAATTAAATTCTCTGAAATTTGACCAATAGTTAATTAAGCAAAAAAAATGACAATGGACATGTCCTCACGTCCAGAAACACCAGGTGCGCGCTAGGGATAAAAAACAGTAAACACTTCGATAAAATATTTCGGAACATTTATTAGAATATCATTTATTTTTACGTAGGACTCAACCGTGATACAGTACGCAAATGAATTTTTTTTGTTATTTGATTCTTCTCTAAAAATACAGTAGATAACGTCTAAAACCTTGTTTTTAAAGTCACTCAAATCAAAATTTCTCGAAATCCGCTCGAAAACCTTTTTTTTGTTTTCACATATATTATACAATGAAACCTTGCCTTGATTTAGTATGTAGTGGTTCCCGGAAATTCTGCTAAGAACAAAAGTTACAGCGCCAGAAGCGAGGGGTGCGCCACGTTAATCGTGTTTTTCACTAGCAAAAACCTGTAAAAACTTTTGATAAAATATTTCGCGAACATTAATTATGAAAATTATTTATCTTTCGTGAGACTCACACGTTAATTACAGTACGCAAATAAATTTAATTTCGGCGAGGGGGACTCCCTGTAAAAAGTCAAGCCAAGCAAACAAATTTTTTTCGTGCTGTCAAGCAACGATTTTTATGGTCTTGTCAAGCCAAAGCCAACGAATTTTTTTACTGGTCAAGCCAAGCCAACGACAATTTCTTTGTCTGGTCAAGCCAAGTCAATGAATACCTTTGGCTTGGCGAGGTCTGTGTACAGGCCCTTATATCATGGGCCATTATTCTTATTTCAATAAAGTCCTATAAGTTAAGCTCAATGTATGTTGCGAATGTAGGGTAAAAGGTTTAATTATACCATAATTTATTATAACGTATATCTGTAACTAAATTAAAAGCAGGATGAAATCGTGCAATTTTTTCCAAACCGCATATCTCCCTTTTACACTTTCCTAAAGATCTCGGCCCTGTGTGTTAACGTTAGTGCAGCTAGTTCGGCCAGCTATTTACCGCACAGGTCCGAGATCTTAGCAAAGTGTGAAAAGGGGGGGGGATACATTTAGCTGCAACTGATAGATAAAATTCCTCTATCAGCTGTATTCATATTTTCTTAAATATTGTTATCTGGAGAAAATTAGGATGCCAATTTCAGCTTTTTATATTTTTTTAACATTTTACCCTTGATTCACTTAGTACCTTAATTGCTTATTTCACAACCAATTAAGATTCATGAAGTTATAGATGGTAGTTAGCACTAACGGTGATCACAATATTTATCCACCTTTTAACGACTCAATATTATCAAGCCGTCAATATGTTATGAATTTTTTCCCAAACTCACAAATTTGTTATACAAAAACGTATCAAACCAGATGAAATATCTTGATTTATTTTTATGCGACTGAATTATATTAAACACAATATATTTGGGCACAGGAGAATGGTCTAAATCTTGAGAGCTGAATCAAATACAGTCAGATGATAAATAAAGCTGGTCAAACCGGATGTCTGAAATAAAAGTTTTATTTTTAGCATCCGCTTACCGTGTTTTATAAAGTGTATACATAAGCATGTTTAGTACAGATACGCTTGATAGTTATGATTTTTGTTTGATATAAAACTACGTATTATTTTTTGGTCAAAGTAAGTGCCCTCAATTTGGGCATATATTTTTCGATATCTTCTGAAGCTAATAGCATGACCAAAACTTAAAATTTAAGAAGTTCTGATACACCGCATATCATATATCCAGGTTCTGAATACCCCCAAACGCCGGTTAAACGCCCATTATTATCAAATTGGAAAGAGACCGTCACTATGACTTGTCGCAATTTATGATCTAAGAGAATATGGTACAGCAAAATTAATTAGATATGCGAGCTTAGTTCCATATCCCCTATTCACACTTTTGTTATATCCCGGCCCTGATTAGGAAAGGTAGTGTGTTTTTAAGTAGTAGGCCGGGATATTAACAAAGTGATGAATTAAGGATATAGCTTCCATCTATAAACTTGTGATGAAAATGCTTAATTCCATATTCCCTCATTTTTCTACTTAAGTAATGTTCTATCTTCTTTGATATATCCGAGTGTTTTGTGAATAATTCTCTCCTAAACATACAAACATATAAGCATATTTTTTTCGAGCTGATACTAAATCTTCGACAAGCTACTTTGAGAAGTTTCCTGATAGGTTATACGTAATACCTTCGCCTTGCTTATGTTCAGTGCTAACATATCTTAGTCGATCATATATTCTGGCTTTAGTGTGACACATATCAAGTGTTTTGGTTAGTTTTCTCGGTAAAGGGAAAGTAAAAATCAAAGTTGAACAATTTATAATGATTAAACAACAAGAAATTTCGGACCACAAGTTCCTGTGCACCAATTTTTTGTTTCAAACAAGTAATCATCAATCAGTTTAGAACAAATTTTCAGTGAGGAGACGATGAGATTGAAGACAAGAGAAAACTTTGGAAACTAAGAACTGTAACAGTAGATTATTTTGAAAACTTGTACATGCGGTTACAAGCACTGGTTGGTCATTACTTTTTCTTTCTTCGCAGGTGATCAAGTCCATTTTTCGATTCGACATAACCATCGTTTGCAAAACATTCTTCGTATGTCACTGTGAAGCTGGACTCTCTTCAAAATATCGGACTGTGAGAGGGTTTAATAACATTTTTCATATATGCGAACCGCTATCTTGAAATAATTCGAATAAAAAAATTTTAAAGCGTCACAGACACATATATCCTGAACCGGAAAACTGCAAAATTTCTTAATTCGCATGAAACTTAGTTGTCTAATCATAATTAGTTTGAACCATTTTTTTGTTGTTTCTTAAGAAATATGACAGATTATGTCATAAAACACGTTTAGTTGTTTTTTTTAAAAACGCATCAACATAAGGGTTATCAGTAAGTAAGAGACCAATTATAGTTTTACCCTGGCTTTTGTTCATCAGTGTCTCTTCTCGAAATCGATTTTGTGTGAAATTGATGTTCGGCGCTTTCTTTTCACTACATGTGTCCGATGATAATTTTGATATGCAGGATATATCATCATTCGAACATATAACTTATCTAAACAAAAATTATATAAAAACAAAATCAATTTTGTATTTAAATTTAGTATTAATTTAATTAAATAAAGTATTTTGCCATGTTGTCGTTACATTAAAGTGTAATTTTAGATACATATAATAAACTTTCATATCAAAGAAAGCATTTATTTATTAAATATCCTTGGTGATATTTTCATTTTTGTGTACACTAAGTGTTACACACAATATCGCAAAATGAAAAAAATTGAATATCTTATTGACTTTCTGCATTTGATGGGTTTACTGTTCCTAATTTGACATATCTCGATGAAATATAAGACAAACAGGGTTAAGAATATTTTTCAGATGCGCCAGCTTGAAAAATTTGCATGCATACACTCTCAGACACATTGTTCATTGTAAAATTGATCTCCTTTTTAGGTTGAATTTCAAAATTCACGGCAATTTCTTGCAGAAGATGGGTCAAAACAAATAAAAACTTAAGGGAACCGTTTTTTTCAATTTCGACCTCAACTCAAAATAATAATTTTTCAAGGTTTCGAAGTGGCTTTAATTAAATTTGTGGGAAAACTGAAGAGAAAGTTAGCTGACGTCAAGCCGAAATTTTGAGAGTTTAGGGATCAAATTGAAAACAAACATTATTTTGAAATTAATGTGAAAAATTCATAGAAAAAATCGAAAAATTCAGCATTTCGATTTTTTTTCGTTCTATTTGGTTGTTTTGTGCTTTAAAAGAGGCGCCGAAGAGTGAAGCACGTTTGTTCTTATGTGGACGAACTTGAGGAAAAGAAGATTTGAGACCTAAACTTAATTTTTATTTTTTTGAAAAATTTTAGCAAGATACTTAACTCTATCAAGGAGGTTGCTATTGTTATTTTCAACTCAAATAGCATGTTTACATCAAATATACGGTCGGTATGTTGGTCATCTAAGATCGACAGACCAGAGTTCGCATTTTGCAAACAAAATTGAAAAATATTTGAATAACGATAACAACATCCTGTGTCCTCGCGAATTGAAATTAAGGAAATTACTTGCAATGGTAATAAAATGAAGCTTCTTTGTCAGAATTTGTAAACGAAAATTGTATAACATTGATTTCTCTTGCATTGACCTTTGAAATTCCAGGAGAAGACCAGTCAACGACATTTATTTTCGAAAAAAACGAAAATCGGTGAATCGGTGTTTCTGGTGCGTCATCTGACATGGATGCCCAGCATTTGTCTAAGCCAACTCTAAGAATCAAATAATTGTATTTTTTTTGAAAAATCAGGCATTCTTCACAGTCACCGAAGTCGGTTTAATTGTAAAATTATTAAAAAACAATGAAACATATTTTCTGAAAATTAATTTCATGTCAGAAATTTTCGAAATTTTACATTGGCTCAAATAAAAAAATGTGATTATGTTGGACATAAATAGAAATAATAATTTTGTTTATCACTGTTACGTCCGGAATCATATCTTGGAAAGTCGAAATTGGAATTACTTACGTATTTGTTGTTAAAATAATCACTATTTTTTTTTCTTGAATTTTCAGCATGTCTTAGAGTTTAAACTGATTTTATCGTATTTTCTTTTGCATCGCCTCCAAGCAGGAGGGCTACAATTTATTCCATTCGAAAATGTTAAGTTTCTATTCCAGGCATAAAATCAACCATCACCTCTCAGTGAAAAGTTCTACATTCACATAAGTACCTTTGACGGAAGTTTGTGTTATTTCTTTACTGAAACTACACATAAATTTTCACTCTTCCGATTTTTACATTTCTTTTAAGTATTTCAATATGTCAGGACAATAAATGATGAAAGAAATATGAAAAATATAGACAATTTGCGAAAAAAGGGACATTTTGAGAAAGTGAAAACAATTTGTGATACCATAATTAGGGAATATAAAAGAGCAATTTAGGAAAGAAGACCCAACTTGGATAAATATTGATAATTTGGGGAGAATAAAAGGACATGGCTTCTTTTCAATTCATAAAGACCAAAAATATGATAAGCTTTTGATTCATGTAGATCATTTCAAATCAGAATAAAATATGTGTCCGAAACAATCAAAACAATAAAAGGACAATTTGAAAAATAATGAAACTTTGGGACTATAAAGAAGATTGGAAAATTCGAAAGAAAGCCTTATTTGTAGCAAAAAATGAAACAGAAAGTTATTCTAAATTTTTATTAACACAATTTGCTAAAGGTAACTTGTTCTTCTAGACAGAACGACAGTATATGGCTGATTCATGTTTCCTAAAAAAGCTGGATAGATTTAAATTACGATTGTAATACCAGGCTGGTAGGTCATGCAAGACGATTATTAATGAGGAATTTTAAAAGTCAAAATTGTGGTATCAATGTTTTTGGGCCATCTTGTAAAGTCATTCTTAACACCAAGTATTTTTCTTGTTTGTGAAATTTTTGTATAAAATATCAATTTTTCCGTCTAATTTTTCAGATTTTACAGGAGGTCATGAAGCCAGTTCTAGGAACTCCATATGAAGAACTAGAGCTAAGTGTTTGGCAGGTGAAAATTAAGCGTTTTTTGGTGAATCATTCAATTGGATTAGGGTCCCGGACCATGTGGTCGACTTAAATAACCGGTCAAAGTTCAAGGTAAATACAAGTTGCCTCTTAAAGTACCTTTAAAAATCGTATAGTCAACTTTATGATGAACGAATTAGCAAAAATGATCAATTATGTACTGAAAGGTCGCTAGAGAGCAACCTAGCGACTATACAGTACACAATGACATAATTGCTGATAATCTATTAGAAGTAGACCTTCTGATTCTTTGAGGAAATGCCAAAACAATTAGGTAAGTTTTTTTTAGAACACCCAGCTAAGGTTTTGACACTCTCATTGAGAACGGAACAAGATATTCACAAACGGATTTTAGCATCCAACAGACAATAAAAAACTTCAAGACCAATAATTCTTTGATTTTCCGACGGATGTCCGTTATACCTGAAATTCACCGGTAAAATTTTTAAAGTCGATCTGAGAACACCACACATTCTTCGAAGCCAATTTTTGTTATTTATAAAACTTTTATCAGTATTTTTTGGCGATATTCTTTTTGCCATCTGACACCGTTTAAAATGGGCCAATTATTTTATATATGAAGAAATCCAGATGTGCAGTAACTTTTCTTTGGTGTAATAGTTAACGATTTTAAAGTCTGTCGGTGGTTGGTTATTGTCGATCTTGGCAACTGCTTACTTTTTTTCATTTTTTGCGAAGGATAGAGTTAGCGCAGTCCGACTCCTTGAAAAGTTTAATATCACAAATATGTTATTGCCAAACATGTTTCTCTTGAAAAACTACCCGGTTAGTATATTTTCAGCTTCACAGTCCTCTCATTTAAGACATACAAAAAGCTGATTTGACCCTTTGGCGGCTTCATTATACAAAAAAATTGCCAAAAAAATTTCCGACGAAAAGCTGTACCAGATCGTTTTTTACTTTTACCGGTCAATTTCCGTAAACGGACATCCGTTGGAAAATCATATAATTTTGATCTCGGAGTTTTTATTGTCTGTTGGATGCAAAAATCTGTTTGTGAATATCTTGTTCCGTTCTTCAAATGAGAGTGTCAAAACCTCAGCTGGTGTTCTAAAAAAAAAGTTACCTTGGCGTTCTAACTCTTCATACGGAGCTGCCTTAGAAACTGGCTTCATGTCCCCCCATAAAAATCCAAAAATTCTTTACGAGATGGCTTTATAACATAATGTTTGGATTTCCCAGATAGGGAACACACTTTTGAGAAATTTTAGAATTTTGCAAAAAAAAATTGGTTTGTTAAGCATAAAAAAAATGAGTCCAGCGAGCTGGAATTTGACGGTCGGTCAGTTGTCTAGGTAACTTGTTTAATTCGCTATTAAGCCCGAAAACTGCACAAACCTTATCGGGCTTCGTTCTAGCCCGTGTATTTTAATTAAAAATCAAGACATATGTTGGGAATCTTAAAAACATGTTCGCGTGGTTTTTTTTTTCTGTTGGAAATCGGTTCAGTAGCGGGTAGAGAGCAAACATCAAAAATCGACGAATACTTTTATAAAGACAAAAATGATGCTTAGAGTCCTTAATAACTTCACAGCAGGACAGTTTGTTGACAAGATCATATACACGAAAAATTGGAGTCAATATACAGAAATGACTGTTTTATTGATTTTTTTAAGAAAATATGATATAATTTGCTGATTTCACTGCGAAATCTATCGGGCTTCGTTCTGGCCGCGTGATATTATAAAAAAAATCAAGAAACATATTTGAAATCTTTATAAAACATGCGCGTGGTCCTTTGAATTGTTTGTGTGCCAAATTCGGTTCAATAGCCTGGTAGGAGAGCAACATCAAAAAATCAACGAAATTATCTTTAGTTGACAAAATGATGGGCAGGTCCTTATATTTAATGACACAGCAGTTTATCAACAAGGTTGGCCTAGGACAAAAAATTTGGGGTTCATATAACACCATTGGGACCGGTTTTATGATTTTTTATTGAAAATAAGTGTAGAATTTGCTGATTTCAGCTGCGAAATTTGCACAAATAATTTTTTAGTAAACAAAAATAATGATGAGTTCCTTATATCTTACGTGACAGACAGTTTGTTGTCAAGGTGGCCGATGACAAACTTTTGACGATCAACTTTTTCTAAGCGTTTTTTGTTTTGCTCTCTACTTTACTGCAACCAGATTTTCCAATAAATTCATTGAAAGGGGGAAAAATGAGTTTTGCATTCTTAATATGTTTCATAATTTGTTTTGCATGACACTACAGCGTCATAACGAAGCTATTGCTAATTTGTGCAAGCTGAAATCAGCAAATTCTTACCTATTTTAATAAAAGATCATAAAACGGTCCAATGGTGTTAATATGGCCCAAATTCGTGCCTAGGCACCTTGTTTTGATTAACTGTGTGTCAGGTAAAATGATAAGGACTCTTGCCATTATTTTGTGTCCTAATAAGATAATTTCGCCGATTTTTGATGTTTGCTCTCTTCCGCTATCAAGACGATTTGAACATAAAACTCAGAATTTCTTAAGGGATTGGGTGCAGTCAGTTATTTTCGACACGGTCTCAAATTCGGTATTATTTTTCTTTATCCGACCAATCCAGCACACGAAAATTGATTGCCAATTAAAAAGAAAGTTCATTACTTCGAATAACTAGTCTCAGAAGTATCGGATTGCTTGAAAAATAATTTATTTATAAAATTATAAACATAGATGTCTCAAATCACGAAGATATAATATCACCAGCGAAATAACATTAAATGAAAGTATTTGTCAATATTATATTTATTAAGAGATTTTTGCCCCTTTTTCAAGTATTTCAATTTTCATCCAAGATCATGTATAATGGCCGCGCATTTAATCAGCATGAAATAGTGATTGCGCAGAAATATAAAAAAAATTATTTAAATTTGCTTTGGTTTAAAAGTTTAATAAGATAATCGAGGGGTGAAGAATTTATGAAAAAGAGAAAAAGAAATCGCAATTGTGCCGTCTGACGTATACTTTTTTTTTTGCTAAAATAATCTTCATTTTGCCTATATTTAACTATAGCAAGAATTTTTCAAAAATGAATGGTCGCGAATTAAGATTGAATTTATAAAATATGCTTGGTTTAATGTAGGGAATTTTTTTCTGATCAATAAGTATCAGGATTATGTGATTTTTTGGATACGTGGATATGGACGGTATACTTCAATGAAAGAAATACAGGGCAATTAGGTCTTTATGCATTTAAAGGTTGTGTAGATTAATATTTTTTAGAAGCGAATGAATCAGTTTTTTTGAACTTCTCAAGGTTTACGGACTACAATATACAATTAGGAAAATACAACGTTCACTCAATTCTCACTAAAGATATTTTGAGTGGTTTAAAAACGCCTGCATTTTTTCCCCAGCAAATTTACTGGAAAGCACCCACAATCCCCTTAAAGATTGTTTTTTAAAAATTTCGAAATATACTTTTTAGATTTCTTATTTCATTAATAGCCAGGGAGTATAAGCGAAGCCGTGGCAATTTTGCAGGCTTGGAAATCAGCAAATTCTAAGTTTATTTCAATAAAAAATCAAAAACGTTCCAATGGTGTAATATAACTCCAAATTTGTCCGAGGCAACCTTGTCCGATAAACTGTCTGTTATGTAAATATTAAGGGACTCTGGCCATCATTTTTGTCCGTAATAAAGGATAATTTCGTCGATTATTTGATGTTTCGCTCTTACCGGCTATTGAGCACTGAATTTGCCACAAAATAAAAAAGGACACGCGCACTGTTTAAGATCCAAATATGTTCTTTGATTTTTTATTTATAATACCCACGGGCCAGAAACGAAGCCGATCAGATTTTGCGAGCGAAATCAGCACATTATATCATTTTTCTTAAAAAAATCAAAAATAGTGATATACTGTAAATACGATAAAGCGCTTGGTTCGACATTTCTGCCACGATTAATTTTTCCCCCCAGAATATGAAGGCTTAAAGAGGCAACATTTCATTTAAGGCGGCTTCATCCAACATTGCTCTTGCACATTGATATTTAAGGGCGGCTACATCGACATTTCTGCCAAAAATGAGGCTTTGAAGGCAACAGTTGAATATTAGGGCGGTTTCATCAACATTTCTGGGCCAGATTGATCAATTATAGGCGGGGTTCTCAACATGTTCTGTCACATTGATAATTTTAGGCGGCTTCCATCACATTTCTGCCCAAAAAATGAAGCGCTTGGAAGAGGGCAAACATTTTGAATTTAGGGCGTTTCGATCAACATTTTTGCCAGATTGATAATTAGGGCGGTTCATTTCACATTTCATGCCACATTGATATTATAGGGCGGCTTCATACGACATTTTGCCATATTGATATGTTTAGGGGCGATCAAATGGAATTTCTTGATGCACAGAGTTCTATTAACTTTATACTAATTTATTACGAAGATCACATTTATGACCAACACAAGGTTTATTTAATATTTGAAATAAAGCGAATATTTCTGAGATATTTTGAAAATATACTAAAGGAGATTTTCAATTATAGAAGGCCTTCCGAGCAAAATTGAGCACCCGATAAAAAGGTCCTAGAATTTGAAAAATTTCCGAGGACTGAGGTAAAATTTTGACGCTCTTGAAAATTTACGTTCAAAAAAATTTTGGCTCCGAGCCACATCGGCTGGCGTGTTCAAAGGTAGTTCGAAATCGTTCTTTTTTCGTATTTACAAGTTAAAAATTTTAACAAAAAGCAAAATGTTCATTCTTTTTTCGCAATTGCTTACTACTTTTTCGGTTAGAACGTTGAAAATTCTGCTCCAGATGACATCTCAATTTTAATACACCAAAACGAACTCACGTGTTTGTACACCGGAAATGGAGGTGCCCGAAAAACTTGAATATTTCAATCAATGTTTTAGGGTTTCAAAAGCAATGACCAAGATCAACTATTTGTTGAGAAACGGTTATGGGTCTCAGCATGACACAGGCTGGTGTTTTAAACGCGAATTCCATGATTTTGGTGGTGTAAACACCACCACGGTATTTTAGGATTTACAGGAAAGTCATCATAAAAATTAAATGAAAGTAACCATTGAGAAGGAAATTTCAATGGAGATACATTTTAAAATTATTTTTGGCAAAAAATTTTAAAAATTTGCCGATCGCTGATATAGTTGAAAAAGAAAAAATGCTCAAAAGTCACTTCTTTGACCCGGAAATGAAACCCGCATGATCAATTAAACAAATGAAACTGAATTATTAAAAAATTTTATATAAATCGGGCATAATGATTGTTAAGGGTAATCAAAATGACAAAAATTGTCTTAAACCCCCTCACACTCCAAAACCATTGAAATTCCCCTCACACCAAAAACGCCAGGAGATAATAAGGCGAAAGAATATTCATTATTTTTCATGAACTCGGATCTAGTATAGACTTAAAATGGGAGGGCTAATAATTTTTTTTTAAAATCGTAATCCTGTGTGCTCCGATAAATGCAGACAAAAATAAGATTAGTTTCGGGTACTGTTCATCGGAAAACCATACAGTTTTAAAAGTCACATATGAATTACAAAGATTAAATATAACACTGGACTATTGAAAATAGGCCTCTGATTAAATAGCTCATCTCCAATCGTCTGAAGGTTTTCGTATTCTTTTTCGCAAAATGTCACGCACGAAAATCAGAAACAATTGAATAAAAAAAGTTTTCGACTTGAACATATGAAGGCTTATTACGGTGATTGGGAAAAAAGTAAAATAATTATTTAATTTATCCGAGCATTTAAGGTCAGCATGACATTTCAAAACCTTTAATTTTTTCAAATTTAATTCATCTTTTGAGTTTGTCCTCTTTTTAGTGGCTGAACATCTTGATCAAATAATTTATTTTTATCCTCAAAAAAGGTTTTTTAACGATTGGCGTATGTCTTTTTTTGCAATTATCGTAATGTTTTTGTTGTAAGCCCAAAAAAATTTGCTCAGTTTCGGAGGCCAATGTCAAAGCATCTCTTCCACCAGTGTAGGTGAATGATACAGTTTCGGCTCATACATGCGATCTGAAAAGCAAGGCCTTGTTTGACAAAAACATTAGAGAGTGTTTTTCGAATTTTTAGTTTGGCCGGTCTCTTAGAGGGTGTCAACTTTATCATGTGAGCCGAAAATTTTTTGAAAAAATTTTAGAACCAGAAAAAATGCTCCAACAAATTAATTTTTTCACGTAATTTAAAACACTTTTAAGGGATTTTGGTGCAATTTTTTAACTCGGAATAGCGTCAAAGAAAACAAATGTAGCGCCACTTTCAATTTTAATCATAAATTAAATCAGATAATTTTAGTTTGTCGTTTTTTTGTTGCCGCCGAAGCAATTCCGAGTAAAAGACAAATAATGCATTATGAGCGAGGCTTCTTTGCAGCCAGACACAAAAAAAATATGAAAAATGGGTGAAAATGACGGAAAAATGCGTTATTGAGCGATGTTTTAGAGGTTTCTGGAAAGCGGTTAGAGTGGGATTTTATCAGATTACTGTTAAATCACAATTAGCGCGAAGAGTGGTTTTTCAGATGCAAAACTTTTTGGGATATCGCTCTTTGCCAGTTTATCCAAAAATAGCTTCGTAAGTTTGTCAAGATCAGCGACACCCACAGCCTTAAGGGGTCTTCTACAGTGATTTGAGTACTTTTGAAAAAAAGAATACAGTAATTAAGTACAGTAATTGTAAAAAGTTTTCAATTACGTCAAGCAAAAATTGTCAATCGTTTTAAGGCTTTTTTTCTTATACACCAAAGTAAGAATAAATTCCGAGACGAAATAATTCAAAAATAAGGTTGGAATAATGTCATAAATTGATCCTCATTTCTTGGAAAATAAGATTCACGTACGTTTTCGGTGCGTAAATTTGATCCACTATTTGTTTACTTGTACCAGAACCTTTATTTTCCTAATTTGAAGGTCACGTGATCGTTTTTGGAGTTTGTGTGATGAAAAGGTTTTATTTGGTTGAGTTTCGAAAAAATTTTGCAAAAAATAAGTACTTGAAATACAGTTAAAATTGTTCAAAAAAAAACGCACTAACGTCATGTGTCATAAAGTTAATCAATAATTTTATAACTTATCTTGTCAGTAATGATTTAAGCGTCGTTTAAAATGCGATAAAATGTGAAATTGGTCCACTACTTGCGGAAATCGAGTCTACGAGTTAAAAGAACAGAGGTACTGGTCTTTCGATATCTGTTATCCTCAGAAACGGTCCATTTTAATCTCGAATTGAGAGAGGGACAGTCAACCGCGGTTTTTATACTAAAGTCTTAATTTCAGGCCTTATGGAATCAAAAGTTACTGAAAAGTTATGATGTATTCTGAGATAATCTAGAAAATCTTTTTTAATTTTATTTCTTTATATTTTTGGTTAAAACGATAGAAATTACTGATTTTTGAAGAAGCGTGGTATCAATTATTACATCACATTGCAATGGCTTTCTAAAAATTAGGGCACTACGGTCTGAAATGTCGAATGAAGCCGCCCTAAAATATTCATTGTGCAGAAATGTCGATGAATCCGCCCTAAAAATATCAATGTGGCAGAAATGTTGGATTGAGCCCGCTTCTAAATTCCAAAAAATATTTTGCCTTCTTCCAAGCCTTCATTTTTGGGCAGAAAATGTTGATTTGAAGCCGCGTGTCTAAAATTCAAAAATAATTGGCCTCTTCCAAGCCTTCCCATTTTTGGGGCAGAAAATGTTGATGAGCCGCTCCTAAATTCCAAAAATATTGCCTCTTCCAAGCCTTCAATTTTTTGGGGCCAGGAAATGTGATGAAAGCCGCCCTTGAATTTTTCAAAAATGTGCCTTCTTCCAAGCCATTCATAATTCGGGGGGAAATTTAACTTTCGTGGTAAGAAAGTCGGGACCAAGCCGCCTTTATCGATATGACCTCTTGGCATCAATTTTTGTCTAATAAAAAATAATTTTCGTTCGATTTTTTTTTGCTTCTTTACCGCTACGGGGGAGACCGAATTTCAACAAAAAAAAAAAAAAAAGAACCCACGGCGAAATTGTTTTTTTTGAGGTCCAAAAAATTATTGTTCTTAGATTTTTCGATTATCAAAAAAAATAAACCCCCCAACCGGGGCTAGGGGACAACCCGGGGGGAAGGCCGAATAAAGGGGGGATTTTTTGGGCCAAAAGTTTTTTTTTTTGGGGGGGCTTTATGAAAGCGAAAATGTTAAAAAAAACAAGTTTTAACTAAAGGACCCCACGTTTGACCGACCCTTCAAATTCCGGCTCCCGGGCCCGGGGACTTCATATCTCNCTTGTTTTAAAGTCACTCAAATCAAAATTTCTCGAAATCCGCTCGAAAACTTTTTTTTGTTTTCACATATATTATACAATGAAACCTTGCCTTGATTTAGTATGTAGTGGTTTCCCGGAAATTTGCTTAGAACAAAAGTTACAGCGCCAGAAGCGAGGGGTGCGCCACGTTAATCGTGTTTTTTCACTAGCAAAAACCTGTAAAAACTTTTGATAAAATATTTCGGAACATTAATTATGAAAATTATTTATCTTTCGTGAGACTCACCGTTAATACAGTACGCAAATAAATTTAATTTCGCGAGGGGGACTCCCTTAAAAAGTCAAGCCAAGCAAACAAATTTTTTTCGTGCTGTCAAGCCAACGATTTTTATGGTCTTGTCAAGCCAAGCCAACGATTTTTTTACTGGTCAAGCCAAGCCAACGAAATTTCTTTGTCTGGTCAAGCCAAGTCAGATGAATACCTTTGGCTTGCCGAGGTCTGGTACAGGCCCTTATATCATGTCCATTATTCTTATCAATATAAAGTCCTATAAGTTAGCTCAATGTATGTTGCGAATGTAGGGTAAAAGGTTTAAATTATACCATATTATTATAACGTATAATCTGTAACTAAATTAAAAGCAAGAATAAATCGTGCAATTTTTTCAAACGCATATCTCCCTTTTACACTTTCCTAAAGATCTCGGCCCTGTGTGTTAAGCGTTAGTGAGCTAGTTCGGCCAGCTATTTACCGCACAGGTCCGAGATCTTTAGCAAAGTGTGAAAAGGGGGGGGGGTATACATTTAGCTGCAACTGAATTAGATAAAATTCTCTATCAGCTGATATCATATTTTCTTAAATATTGTTATCTGGAGAAAATTAGGATGCCAATTTCAGCTTTTTATATTTTTTTTAACATTTTACCCTTGATTCACTTATGTACTTAATTGCTTATTTTCACAACCAATTAAGATTCATAAAGTTATAGATGTTAGTTAGCACTAACGGTGATCACAATATTTATCCACTTTTTAACGACTCAATATTATCAGCCGTCAATATGTTATGAATTTTTTCCAAACTCAACAAATTTGTTATACAAAACGTATCAAACCAGATGAAAATATCTTGATTTATTTTTATGCGACTGAATTATATTAAACAATATATTTGGGCACAGGAGAATGGTCTAAATCTTGAGAGCTGAATCAAATACAGTCAGATGATAAAAATAAAGCTGGTCAACCGGATGTCTGAAATACAGTTTTATTTTAGCATCCGCTTCACCGTGTTTTATAAAGTTATACAATAAGCATGTTTATGTACAGATGACGCTTGATAGTTATGATTTTTGCTTGATATAAAACTACGTATTAATTTTTTGGTCAAAGTAAGTGCCCTCAATTTGGCATATATTTTTCGATATCTTCTGAAGCTAATAGCATGACCAAAACTTAAATTTAAGAAGTTCTGATACACCGCATATCATATATCCAGGTTCTGAATACCCCCAAAACGCCGGTTTAAACGCCCATTATTATCAAATTGGAAACGACCGTCACTATGACTTTTGTCGCAATTTATGATCTAAGAGAATATGGTACAGCAAAATTAATTAGATATGCGAGCTTAGTTCCATATGATATGGACCATATCCCCTATTCACACTTTTGTTAATATCCCGGCCCTTGATTAGGAAAGGTAGTGTGTTTTTAAGTAGTAGGGCCGGGATATTAAACAAAGTGTGAATTAAGGGATATAGCTTCCATCTATAAACTTGTGATGAATAATGCTTAATTCCATATTCCCTCATTTTTCTACTTAAGTAATGTTCTATCTTCTTTGATATATCCGGAGTTTTGTGAAATATTTCTCTCCTAAACATACAAAACATATAAGCATATTTTTTTCGAGCTGATAACTAAATCTTCGACAAGCTACTTTGAGAAGTTTCCTGATAGGTTATACGTAATACCTTCGCCTTGCTTATGTTCAGTGCTAACATATCTTAGTCGATCATATTATCTGGACTTTAGTGTGACACATATCAAGTGTTTTGGTTAGTTTTCTCGAGTAAGGGAAACGTAAAAATCAAGTTGAACAATTAATAAATGATAAAACAACAAGAAATTCTCGGACACAGTTCCTGTGCACCAATTTTTTGTTTCAAACAAGTAATCATCAATCAGTTTAGAACAAATTTTTCAGGAGAACGATGAGATTTGAGACAAGAGAAACTTGGAAACTAAGAACTGTAACAGTAGATTATTTTGAAAACTTGTCATGCGGTTACAAGCACTGTTGGTCTTACTTTTTCTTTCTTCGCAGTGATCAAGTCCATTTTTCGATTCGACAATACCATCGTTTGCAAAACATTCTTCGTATGTCACTGTGAATGCTGGACTCTCTTCAAAAATATCGGACTGTGAGAGGGTTTAATAACATTTTTTCATATATGCGAACCGCTATCTTGAAATAATTCGAATAAAAAAAATTTAAAGCGTCACAGACACATATATCCTGAACCGGAAAACTGCAAATTTCTTAATTCGCATGAAAACTTAGTTGTCTTAATCATAATAGTTTGAAACCATTGTTTTTGTTGTTTCTTAAGAAATATGACAGATTATGTCATAAAACAGCGTTTTAGTTGTTTTTATAAAAACCGGCATCAACATAAGGAGGTTATCAGTAAGTAAGAGACCAATTATAGTTTTACCCTGGCTTTTGTTCATCAGTGTCTCTTCTCGAAATCGATTTTGTAGTTGAAATTGATGTTCGGCGCTTTCTTTCACTACATGTGTCCGATGATAAATTTGATATGCAGGATATATCATCATTCGAACATATACTTATCTAAACAAATTTATAAAAAACAAAATCAATTTTGTATTTAAATTTAGTATTAATTTAATAAATAAAGTATTTTTGCCATGTTGTCGTTACATTATAAGTGTAATTTTGATACATATAATAAACTTCATATCAAGAAAAGCATTTATTTATTAAATATCCTTGGTGATATTTCATTTTTGTGTACACTAAGTGTACTACACATATCGCAAAATGAAAAAAATTGAAAATCTTATTGACTTTCTGCATTTGATGGGTGTACTGGTTCCTAATTTGACATATTCTCGATGAAATATAAGACAAACAGGGCTTCAAGAATATTTTTCAGATGCGCCAGCTTGAAAAATTTTGCATGCATACACTCTCAGACACATTGTTCATTGTAAAATTGATCTCCTTTTTAGGTTGAATTTCAAATTCACGCAATTTCTTGCAGAAGATGGGTCAAAACAAATAAAAACTTAAGGGAACCGTTTTTTTCAATTTCGACCTCAAACTCAAAATAATAATTTTTCAAGGTTTCGAAAGTGGGCTTTAATTAAATTTGTGGGAAAACTGAAGAGAAAGTTAGCTGACGTCAAGCCGAAATTTTGAAGTTTTAGGGATCAAATTGAAACAAACATTATTTTGAAAATTAATTGTGAAAAAATTCATAGAAAAAATCGAAAAAATTCAAGCATTTCGATTTTTTTTCGTTCTTATTTGGGTTGTTTTGTGCTTTTGAAAAGAGCGCCGAAGAGTGAA
Organism: Oikopleura vanhoeffeni; assembly: GCA_004367855.1. Taxonomy (NCBI): domain Eukaryota; kingdom Metazoa; phylum Chordata; class Appendicularia; order Copelata; family Oikopleuridae; genus Oikopleura; species Oikopleura vanhoeffeni. The sequence goes on along the minus strand of SCLH01000450.1, from coordinate 742,048 downwards.
GCACGTTTGTTCTTATGTGGACGAACTTGAGGAAAAGAAGATTTGAGACCTAACTAATTTTTATTTTTTTGAACAAATTTTAGCAAGATACTTAACTCTATCAAGGAGGTTGCTATTGTTATTTTCAACTCAAAATTAGCATGTTTACATCAAATATACGGTCGGTATGTTGGTCATCTAAGATCGACAGACCAGAAGTTCGCATTTTGCAAACAAAATTGAAAAATTATTTGAATAACGATAACAACATCCTTGTGTCCTCGCGAATTTGAAATTTAAGGAAATTACCTTGCAATGGTAATAAAATGAAGCTTCTTTGTCAGAATTTGTAAACGAAAATTGTATAACATTGATTTCTCTTGCATTGACCTTTGAAATCCAGGGAAGACCAGTCAACGGACATTTATTTTCGAAAAAAACGAAAATCGGTGAATCGGTGTTCTGTGCGTCATCTGACATGGATGCCCAGCATTTATCTAAGCCAACTCTGAGAATCAAATAATTGTATTTTTTTTCATAAAATCAGGCATTCTTCAGAGTCACCGAAGTCGGTTTAATTGTGAAAATTATTAAAAACAATGAAACATAATTTTCTGAAAATTAATTTCATGTAAGAAAATTTTCGAATTGAATACATTGGTCTCAAATAAAAAATGTGATTATGTTGGACAATAAATTGAAATAATAATTCTATTTATTACTGTTACGTCCGGAATCATATCTTGGGAAAGTCGAAATTGAAATTACTTACGTATTTGTTGTAAAATAATCACTATTTTTTTTTTCTTGAATTTTCAGCATGATCTTAGAGTTTAAACTGATTTTATCGTAATTTTCTTTTGCATCGCTCCAAGCAGGAGGGCTAGCCAATTTATTCCATTCGAAAATGTTAAGTTCTATTCCAGGCATAAAATCAACCATCACCTCTTCAGTGAAAAGTTCTACATTCACATAAGTACCTTTGACGGAAGTTTGTGTTATTTCTTTACTGAAACTACACATAATTTTCACTCTTCCGATTTTTACATTCTTTTAAGTATTTCAAATATGTCAGGACAATAAATGATGAAATAGAAATTATGAAAAATATAGACAATTTGCGAAAAAAGGGACATTTTGAGAAAGTGAAAACAATTTGTGATACATAATTAGGGAATATAAAAGGACAATTTAGGAATATAAGACCCAACTTGGATAAATATTGATAATTTGGGGAGAATAAAAGGACATGGCTTCTTTTCCAATTCATAAAGACTAAAAATATGATAAGCTTTTGATTCATTAGATCATTTTCAAATCAGAATAAAATATGTCTCGAAACAATCAAAACAATAAAAGGACAATTTGAAAAAATAATGAAACTTTGGGACTATAAAGAAGACTTGGAAAATTCGAAAGAAAGGCCTTATTTGTAGCAAAAAATGAAACAGAAAAATTTATTCTAAATTTTTTTAAACACAATTTGCTAAAAGGTAACTTGTTCTTCTAGACAGAACGACAGTATATGGCTGATTCATGTTTCCTAAAAAAGCTTGATAGCATAAATTACGATTGTAATACCAGGCTGGTAAGGTCATCAAGACGATTTTAAATGAGGAATTTTAAAAGTCAAAATTGGGTATCAATGTTTTTGGGCCATCTTGTAAAGTCATCTTAACACCAAGTATTTTTCTTGTTTGTGAAAATTTTTTATAAAATATCAATTTTTCCGTCTAATTTTTCAGATTTTACAGGAGGTCATGAAGCCAGTTCTAGGAACTCCATATGAAGAACTAGAGCTAATTGTTTGGCAGGTGAAAATTAAGCGTTTTTTGGTGAATCATTCAATTGGATTAGGGTCCCCGACCATGTGGTCGACTTTAAATAACCGGTCAAAGTTCAAGGTAAATTACAAGTTGCCTCTTGAAAGTACCTTTAAAAAATCGTATAGTCAACTTTATGATGAACGAATTAGCAAAAATGAGTCAATTATGTACTGAAAGGTCGCTAGAGAGCAACCTAGCGACTATACAGTACACAATTGACCCATAATTGCTGATAAATCTATTAGAAAGTAGACCCTTCTGATTCTTTTGAGGAAATGCCAAAACAATTAGGTAAGTTTTTTTTAGAACACCCAGCTAAGGTTTTGACACTCTCATTTGAGAACGGAACAAGATATTCACAAACGGATTTTAGCATCCAACAGACAATAAAAAACTTCAAGACCAAAATTCTTTGATTTTCCGACGGATGTCCGGTTATACCTGAAATTCACCGGTAAAATTTTTAAAAGTCGAGTCTGAGAACACCACACATTCTTCGAAGCCAATTTTTTGTTATTTATAAAAACTTTTAGTCAGATATTTTTTGGCGATATTCTTTTTGCCATCTGACACCGTAAAATGGGGCCAATTATTTTATATATGAAGAAATCCCAAATGTCAGTAACTTTTCTTTGGTGTAATAGTTAACGTTTTAAAGTCTGTCGGTGGTTGGTTATTGTTCGAATCTTGGCAACTGCTTACTTTTTTTCATTTTTTTGCGAAGGATAGAGTTAGCGCAGTCCGACTCCTTGAAAGTTTAATATCACAAATATGTTATTGCCAAACATTTTCTCTTGAAAAACTACCCGGGTTAGTATATTTTCAGCTTCACAGGTCCTCTCATTTAAGACATACAAAAAGCTGTAATTTGACCTTTTGGCGGCTTCATATAACAAAAAAATTGCCAAAAAAATTTCCGACGAAAAGTTGTACCAGATCGTCTTTTTAACTTTTACCGGTCAATTTCCGGTATAACCGGACATCCGTTGGAAAATCATATAATTTTGATCTCGGAGTTTTTTATTGTCTGTTGGATGCAAAAATCTGTTTGTGAATATCTTGTTCCGTTCTCAAATGAGAGTGTCAAAACCTCAGCTGGGTGTTCTAAAAAAAAGTTACCTTGGCGTTCTAACTCTTCATACGGAGCTGCTAGAACTGGCTTCATGTCCCCCCATAAAATCTCAAAAATTATTTACGAGATGGCTTTATAACATAATGTTTGATTTCCCAGATAGGGAACACACTTTTGAGGAAATTTTAGAATTTTGCAAAAAAAATTGGTTTGTTAAGCATAAAAAATGAGTCCAGCGAGCTGGAATTTGAGGTCGGTCACGTGTCTAGTACTTGTTTAATTCGCTCATAAGCCCAAAAACTGCAAAACCTATCGGGCTTCGTTCTAGCCCGTGGTATTTTAAATTAAAAATCCAAGAACATATTTGGAATCTTAAAAACATTTCGCGTGGTTCTTTTTTTTTCTTGTTGAAATTCGGTCTCAGTAGCGGTAGAGAGCAAAACATCAAAAATCGACGAAATTATTTTTATAAGGACAAAAATGATGCTAGAGTCCTTATAACTTCACAGCAGACAGTTTGTTGAACAAGGTTTCATATAACGAAAAATTGGAGTCATATTACAGTAAATGACTGTTTTATGATTTTTTTAAGGAAATATGATTATAATTTGCTGATTTCAGCTGCGAAATCTATCGGGCTTCGTTCTGGCCCGTGATATTATAAATAAAAAATCAAGAAACATATTTGGAATCTTATAAACAGTGCGCGTGGTCCTTTTGAATTTTTTGTGCAAATTCGGTCTCAATAGCGGTAGAGAGCAAAACATCAAAAATCAACGAAATTATCTTTATATGGACAAAAATGATGGCAGAGTCCTTATATTTTAATGACACACAGTTTATCAAACAAGGTTGCCTAGGACAAAAATTTGGGGTCATATAACACCATTGGACCGTTTTATGATTTTTTATTGAAAATAAGGTAAGAATTTGCTGATTTCAGCTGCGAAATTTGCACAAAATAATTTTTATAAGAACAAAAATAATGATGAAGTCCTTATATCTTACGTGACAGACAGTTTGTTGGTCAAGGTGGCCGATGACAAACTTTTGACGATCAACTTTTTCTAAAGCGGTTTTTTGTTTTGCTCTCTACTTCTACTGCAACCAGATTTCAATAAAATTTCATGAAAAAGGGGGGAAAATGGTTTTCGCATTCTAAATATGTTCATAATTTGTTTTGCATGACACTACAGGTCATAACGAAGCTATGCTAATTTTGCAGCTGAAATCAGCAAATTCTTACCTTATTTTTAATAAAAAATCATAAAACGGTCCAATGCTGTAATATGACCCCAAATTTTCGTCCTAGGCAACCTTGTTTGATAAACTGTGTGTCATTAAAATATAAGGACTCTGCCATTATTTTTGTCCTAATAAAGATAATTTCGTCGATTTTTGATGTTTTGCTCTCTCGCGCTATCAAGACCGAATTTGAACATAAAACTCAGAATTTCCTTAAGGGGATTGTGGGTGCAGTCGTTATTTTCGACCACGGTCTCAAATTCGGTATTATTTTTCTTGTATCCGACCATCCAGCACACGAGAAATTGATTGCAATTAAAAAAAAGTTCATTACTATCGAATAACTAGTTCTAGAATATCGGATTTGCTTGCAAAAATAATTTATTTATTTAAAATTATAGACATAGGATAGTCTCAAATCACGAAGAATAATAATCACAGCGAAAAATAACATTAAATGAAAGTATTTCAATATTATATTTATTAAGATTTTTGCCCCTTTTTCAATATTTCAATTTTCATCCAAATCAATGTAATAATGGCNACGGTCCAATGGTGTAATATGACCCCAGGTTGTGACCCCAGGTTGTGCTAGGCAACCTTGTTTGATAAACTGTCTGCCAGCAAAATAAAAGGACTCTGCCATCATTTTTGTCCTTGTAAAGATAATTTCGTCGATTTTTGATGTTTTGCTCTCTACCGCTATTGAGACCAAATTTGAACAAAAAATAAAAAAAAAACCACGCGCACTGTTTTAAAGATTCCAAATATGTTCTTTGATTTTTTATTTA
>SCLH01000450.1:715543-731888 GCA_004367855.1 Oikopleura vanhoeffeni | reverse complement strand
AAAAAATATTCTGAAGCAGTTGACAAATCAGTAGTTGAAGGCCAACAAAAATTTGGCAATAAATCATCTGATACAAAATTTTTCGAATTACACTCGTCAATAAAAACCAAAGAAAAAGCAAGCGTCACATGTGAGAGATTCATAAAATTTTTTGGGGGAGATTGCCCTCATATAAATTCTTTAGATGAATTCTTTTCTTCAAAAGAGGTAAAAGATAGACGTTATCTATTACAACATGCGTCTAAAATCTTAAGTCAAGCACTATGTGATCAAGTGGGGGTTCAGTTCAATACTGGGTTACTAGTTAACTGGGCCAGTCTAAATGCTCAAAATATGGAAGCAAAAGACTGCTATAAAGAGCAACCTTGCTTATTAAGACTTTTCGGTGTAATTAAAAGTTCTATGGACCTTCCAGGGTTCGGTATAAAAAGGCAAAGCGTAATTACCCATCTACGTTTAGCGTTACACCCATTTTTTCAAAAATGGGACAGAACAAATTTATCAGAAATTGAGGGGGAAGGCGCTTATTTTATAGGTAAAGATTCATACTCTCCGGTGATCAATTTAATATTATTTTGTAGAGTCAACGCGAAAGAAAAAGTTTCTTCAATGGAAGAAATTTTTGAAGACATTTCGAAAAAATGCCAGAGAAACATTGACTTTGGGGGATTTTTTAGGTGAGAAAAAGTTAATACATCGCCGTCTCAACTGTAAAAATAAAGTTAATAAAGATCTAATGATTAACACTTGGGAGCACGCGTGGTCTAACGACCCGGAAAATGTAGCGCAAAAATACGCTGACTACCTTAAACTCATTTCAACCAAGAGAGTTGAGCGCGCTAAAAAATCTGAAAATATTCGTGCTTTAGAAGCTCCGCCTACACAGGACGGTGACGAATATATATTTGTCCTTTTAGACGAAGAAACTGGCGCTGTTTCAGAAGAAAACTTAAACCGTTTTCACGACAGAGGCCGTTCTGGTAGACCTTTTGAAGGAAAAGTGGCAGGTCCAATAAAAAGAAACAACAGTTTCGACAGAAACCGTTTCAAGAAAAAGTTTACTGATCATCACGCTGCAAAACGTAATAATGAGAAAAATACGTTTCGCAAACCGGGCCATTTTCAAGCCCCAGCGGTAAACAACAATAAAAACTTTCGAAAGGACAATAACTATTCAAAGAATTTTGAACAGATTAGAAACAAAGCTCGTACCTTTAAAACCATGCAGAAATCGAAAGGACCAAGAAATCTCTTGTATGGACGAATGTTCACCCAAGAACAATTTGACGGTGCTGTAGAGTGCCTCTTCCAATGCTTGGACCTTCACGACGAACCTGGTGAAGTAATTGCCTTGATAGAAGATTCTGACGACCAACCGTCCCAAAACATCGACCAAGGTAAGAAATCTAAAATAAAAGTATTTTTGAAAAATTTAGGCAAGGATATATCGAAATATCTTTCTAAATTTAATTTTAAGGTATCGACCAAAATTCAAACGAACAAGATACATACAATCACCGACCATGGGATTCCCAAGGTGGTTAAAGAAAGATTGCTTTCTCTGTCAGAAAAATCTGTAAACACATTTTCAACTGACAATTTATTAAACTTAGGAGAAAAAGTCCTAAGCTGCGGCATTATAATAAATTTCACAAATAATGAACTAAAAAACCCGGATTTTGTTTTAACTTTGATTCTGGATAGCGGTGCAACGAGTAGCTTGATTCATGTAAACGCACTTAAGTATATGAAAAATGTTAAAAAACGTGAATGTTTAGTGAAAGCGGCGACCGGTGCGTCAGGTATAAAAATCGACCTTCTACAATTCAGAGTGTCATTTGATATATTTTGTAAAGATTACACACTGAAAGTCATTGATGCAGTAGTTTGTAAGGGGGGTTCAGAACTTCAAATGCTTTTTGGTTCAAAAGATCTTATTAGAAATCGCTGGAAATGTGATTGTGATGACCCAGAAAATCCACAAGTTTTCTTACATGGCGTAAAAGTAAAACTAATGGAAAATATTGAGTTTAAAGAACTTGCATATAAATTTACTGAAAATTTACCAAAAATCGTAAAATGCGATTTTCAAATTTCAAAATCAAAAATAATCAAAGTACCGCGATTTACTGATCCAGACCTAGATTCAAACTTTTCGAGTATGCAAAATAATACTAAAAAATTAAACTGGATCGTTAATCCAGATTCAGAATATTCATTTTGGAGCGATATCGAAAATATTAGGGTCAAATTGAAAAATACAAATACGGTTCAGGATTGCGAAGTCGACCCTAAGGGGGAGCTAAAGAGCCTAAATAGACCATGTGATTTTGGGATCTGTGAGCAAGCTTGGGACCTTTTAAATAAATTTAAACATCCTCTATTTGACGGAGATACAGGGTGCATAAATGACGACAGATATATCGTCAGAGGTAAAATTGAAGGAAAACTAAGCAGCACGAAAGCAGTAAATTACATAAATAAAATGCCTGAAGATGTAAAAAGCGCAATTATTTCACAAATGAATAACGAAATTGCTAACGGGGTTCTCGTTAGGCTTCCTAGGGATATGCAGCCAAAAAATATTATAAGTTGTTTCGCTATAGGTAAAAAAGATGGGAGAAGTGGCGAAATCGTTTTAAATGCTCAGTCATGTCGCATAGTTGTAGATTGTAGCAAAACTGTAAATGAATTCACCAGTTTTAAAGCGACCCAATCAGACGGCATTGCCGAAACTGTAAATGTAGCTGCAATACACTCTAAAGGAGGTTACATAGCTGTAATGGATATTTCGCAAATGTTTTTCTGTTTCAAACTAGAAAAGAGTTTATGGCCGTATTTTTGCCTAGAACATCCCGAATATGGCATTTTTTCATACCGTCGCTGCCCTATGGGCTGGGCGATCAGTCCTCAAACTGTGAGGGGTTACATGATGCAAATTTTATACAAATTTAGAAATAATTTGAGGCGTTACCTTGATGACATCATAGTGTTTTCTACCAACAGGAAGGAATTTTTCGAGCTCTTGTCAGGCGTGTTTATGACCTTAAGCACCTTGGGTTTTCGTCTAAAAGGCTCCAAGGTCAAAATTCTCGGAACAAGCATCAATTTGCTTGGAAAGGAAATCGTAAACGGGACCATTAGGGCCAACCCACACATCATCAATAATTTGAGGGGAATGACCTCAGAAAACATGTCAACTAAAAGAATGTTAAAAAGATTTTTAGGCTCGTGTACATATATTGGGGATCATATTCGATATAGATGAGAAATTTTACATAAGCTACGAACTGCGTCTATAGGTCAAAATGGGGAAATGGTAAAATGGACCCCTGAATTACGCGCAGAACTCGAAAAAACGCATACATTAATGGACAGCCTATTACATTTATTTCCGGTTGATCCGAATAAAGATATATTCGCAGTTTTTGATTCTAGTTATTTGGCCTCAGCTGGGTTTTTCTATCAGAAATTCGGTGACGAGAAACGTTTCATAAAAATTTTTTCACGTCGAAGAAGTGATTCTTTTAATAAATTTAAGCCTAGTAGCTGTTACCTAGAATTTAGTGGTATCCTAGCTGGTATGCTCGGGGCCCAGGTGGAGCTAGAACGTTGTTTGAAAAAAATTATAATTACAACGGATAGCAAATCTGTAGCAGACCTATTTAATAGAATGAAAAATGATATGGTACCCAGTACCGATAGGAAAATAAATGAAATTTTTAGTAAATTATGTAATTTTAATTATGAAATAAATTACGCCTCTTGTTCAAGCCCAGCAATAGAATTCGCCGACTACATTAGCCGAACCCCTGCAGCTTCAATCCCTTGTAAAGGGTGTTCGATTTGCTCTGCAGTTGAATCAAAAGATAATTTTTTTAATTATGTTAGAACAATTTCAAGCCAAATAGGCCTTTTTAAATTTGATACAGAGCTAATGCCAACCATGTCTTATAAAAATTTTGAAAGATTACAATTACCGGTAAAAACACCAGGGCTAAATCAAGATATTACCCACCCTTTTAGTGACAGAGGTTGGCAAAACTCTTTAGTCGCTAAACCTGATTTAGCTAATCTGTCAAAAGATCATGATTCAATGTTAATGGCACTGAGAATTGGCCGAAAATTAATAGACGAAAAATTGAATTTAAACGATATTTTAAATAACGAGCCCTTATTGGACGAATGGCAAAATTCATGTGCGATATTAAGAAAGGCCAAAGTATGTATTAAAGACGGGAGAGACCCTCCTAATAAAATGGAGGCGGTTAGGACCCTAGTTCTAAAGAAAGATTGCCGTCTAAAAAATGGCATTTTAGTAAGAGATTTCAGGTCGGAGGTACATAATTTAATAACGAAAATTGTGCTACCAGAAAAGTATAACACACAGTTGGTGTTTGCAGCTCATAATTCACACGGCCATGGCGCTATAAGTCGATTAGAAAAAATAATTGACCGTTTATTTACATGAACAGGGTATAAAGAGCAAATTAGAATTTTTGTCTCGAAATGTAAAGGTTGTGTTGCACTAAAATGTACTCCTAAAGTCGCGAGGCCAATGAGAAACTTCGATAACGAAACTTTGAATGTCAAAAGAATTGGCCAAAAGATTCTAGCGGACGAAATGACAAGAACATTACCTCTTCCGATTCCAGAAGGAAGATTGACAAGATCGAATCAAGCAGACAGCTGTAGTGTGAAAATCTTCTTTGCTACAGAACTTCTCAGTCGATACTCGTGTGCTTTCTTAATTTCAGGAAACCTTAATGCAGAGAAATTAAAAAAGTTAATATACGAAGTCAGGGCAAAATTAGCCCGAACAGAAAATGATGACAGTACAATTACTATCAGAATGGATGGTGCTAGCTATCATCAAAAATTAGTTGAAGATCCTGACCTGACTACAGATAAAATAAAAATAGAACTTCGTCAAAAACAAACTTGTAGTCACAACGATTTAGCCCCACTTGATTCAAGAATGGGAAAATTTTCGAATATTTTAATCCCAGAATTCATGAAGCCGAATATTACAAAAGAGAGAGCAATTAGTAATGCAGTGCGTATTTATAATCAGACTATAGGCCCTGAAGGTTATAGACCAACAGAGCTATTTCACGGTAGACTTATGGATACCGGTGAATTTTTTAAAGTACCACTAGAAAAACTGGTAAAAATGACTCTTCGGCTAAGGAAGGTTAATCGTGCTTCTCAAGAAAAGAAAAAGTTTGAAAAATACAATTTAAGGCCAATCAAGTTCGTCAAATTTACTCAAGGCCAAGAATATACATCTAGAATTAAAATGCCCCTCAAAGAAGGGGACTTTATTATGGTTGACGAGAGAACCAATAAAAAGAATAATTTCCGTCCATATTTCGAAATTAAAAGCTCTGACGGTTTTATCGGAGGAATAAATTGGGACGAAAATTTAGTCAGTTGTATAAAAGTAGGTTCACAATCAAATAAAATTTATATTTGGGATATGAACTGGATAAAGGAAGTGGTCGAAGGTACCGAAAACAATTTGAAAAAATTAGACGTTTTGATGACAGAAAAGTTTAACTATACTATCCTACTTCTTTTGAGAGAAGATTCCGAAACTTTCGACCACAACCTCTATAAAGTGGTTTTAGTGACTTTTAAAATCTATTTTGATAATATAATGTTAAATTTTTATGATGTTTCAATAATTTCTCAATAAATGGCTACATTTATTATTATAATGAAACTTTGATATAAATAGATAGTTGTTATTTTTTTTTAAAATGATATCATCTCACGTCACACATTTTGAGTTCTTAAAAATATTGCCGAAATCAAGTTTGAAAATTTTATGAATTAAAAGTAAAATAAATTAATATATTTCGAGATCAATAATATAATTTTAATCCGGCTTACCAAAATTCGAAGCATCTGAATTTGTAAAATAAATTATTCATATAAATTTCCGGATGGACGACTCGAGATAAATGACGAATAAATTTTATCGAAATTTGAGGACTGAATCACAACCGCGAGACCAATCGCAAACCTTGTTTCAATTCGAAAAACCTAAATTTGTTTGATTTGATTTTAAATATTTTTTTTGCGGATCAATAGAAAAGACATTAATGGTTTCGAGATTCTCATATAACACATTCTAGTCGAGCGATGAATTTATGTAAACCTGTGAAATAATAAAAAGTTCAAAAATAAAGGTTTTCTATTTTTTAGACTGAATTTGTGATACCCGATTGCTTTGATAGAACTTTGCCAGAGAAACGAAAGAATAAAAAAAACACCAAAGGTAATTAAGTAGAAATAAATTTTCGATATTTTAAATTCTTTTTGCATATGGAAAATACAGATTTTTTATAAAATTTTATGAGAGCCGAAAAATAAATTCGTTTTTTAAATATTAATTTCGACCAAAATTTTATTTTTTATTCTCGAAATTTGAATTACTATGACCTTCTCAAAACGCGATCACAAATGCAAAATAATAATTTTCCGATTTTTTACAATAAATTGATAATTTTTGAGTGTAATAAGCATATTTAATTAATAATTTCTGAAACAATATCGTGATTTGGACAATAAATAGATATTTTATGAAGCCATCACGTATTTCGAAGCTAAATCTAGTCAATGAACTCCGACAAGTTTCAAAATTAAGCACATTTTTTCAAAATAAGGACGCAAAATCAAAATCATTAAATATTTTCAAGGAAAATATTCTATCTTTATAGAATTTTTGAGTTTTTTGATCCGATAAAATTATTATTTCCGTAATTTCATCTATTTCTTGAGTCAGGACTCACCGATGTACAACACCAAATGTAAAAATAAAAATTTTTGTAAAATCATTAGGACGCAAAATAATAATTTTTATCAATATTTTAGGCAATAGAGATAAGATTCTATAAAATAACCAAAGCTTTGATCATCGAAAATTAATAATTTTACGTTTACATGTAAGGACAGAGCTAGTTCTCTCCGGTATATTCGCCCAAAATATGAAGAAATAAAATTTTGGTCATTTTTTAAGTCAATTATCAAAAAATAATTTTGCTTTTCACCGAAAACGATGGAAATTTTGGTCATTTTCGACCATAAAATACATTTTGTGTATAAGGACAAGATAAATTAAAATAGAATCTCACTGAGATATACCGGCAGCCTTTATAAAATGTTCAGAAAATTTCATTTTTTTGGTCATTTTGGAAAAATTTAGAAATTAACAATATTTTTTTCGATCTATCGGTCCAAATTTTGGTCAATTTCAACGGTAGAATCAATTTTACATGCAATAACGAGATAAACTAGTATCTAATCTAATTGAGGTGTGCCGATTATTTCCTTTAAATTGTACAGAAAATTTAATTAGGGACATTTTTGGAGTATTTTATCAAAAATTTTCGAAAATAGTTTTATTTTTCGCCAAACTAGTCAAAATTTTGGCCATTTTCAGCGGTAAAATCAATTTTATGCATTTGGACGAGATAAACTAGTATCAAATCTCATTAATGCAGGCCAATTTGTTTGGAAAATGCATAGAAAATTAATTATTTTGGTCATTTTTGAGAAAATTTTAATGAAAATTACGAAAATAATTTCATTTTTTCGCTAGAAACATTAAAATTTTGGTCAATTTCACCGTTAAATTAAATTATATGCATAAGGACGGGATAGATAAAAGTATAATCTAACCGAGATGCGCCATTATTTTTTTGAAAAATGCACAGAAAATCTGATTTTTGTCATTTTTTGTTGAATTTTATCTGAAATTTTCGAAAATAGAATTTACTTTTCGCCAAAACAGGCGAAATTTTGGTCATTTTCAACGATAAATGCAATTTTATGAATAAGCATGAGATATATAAGCATCTAACCTAACCGAGGTAAACCGAGATATTCAGAAATGGCTCAGAAAATCTAATTTTGGACATTCTTTTGGAAAATTATCTCAAAAAATCGTTAAATAAATTTATTTTTCGCCCAATCGGTCCAAATTTTGGACATTTTTCGACGGTTAAATTAATTTAACGTATAAGGACGGGATAGACAAGCATCTATTCTCATTGAGGTATGCATACATATTTGATAAAATGCTCAAAATTTTTATTAGGGTCATTTTTTGAGACTTTAAAATGAAAATTTCGAAAATAATTATATTTTTTCGCTAAATCAGTCCAAATTTTGGCCATTTTCGACGGTTAAAATTAATTTTAGATTTAAGGACGAGATAGACAAGCATCTACTCTCATTGAGGTATGCATACATATTCGATAAAAATGCTCAAAATTTTTATTTGGGTCATTTTTGGAGACTTTATAATGAAAACTTCTAAAATAATTTTATTTTTTCGCTAAATCAGTCCAAAGTTTGGCAATTTTCGACGGTTAAAATTAATTTTAGATTTAAGGACAAGGTAGACAAGCATCTATTCTCATTGAGGTATACATACATAATCGAAAAAATGCTCAAAAATTTATTTGGGTCATTTTTGGAGACTTTATAATGAAAATTTTCTAGATCAAATTATATTTTATTCTAAAATCAAAATTTTATTCAGAATGTACCGGTATACGCTGAATGGGGAACAGACAAAAGTCAACCAAGAACGTGATAACTTAATGAGGGACACAAAACCTGGCCTTCACGCATTATCATTCGATGGAGAGATAAGTTGGTTATTTTTACCAATTGAAACCGGCCCAGATGTCTACGATTACGAAGACATAAAAAATTTACCATGTAGTTGGGACACTTGTGCTATAGGCACGAAAAAGAACGACTATCAGTTTGTCGAGCGTTTTTGGTCATATAACCAGAAAAATCTAAATACAAATAGAGAAACTATAAAAGTTTCAATCCAGAGATTTATTTCTCTTCGTCGATATTTCGTGGTACACACGAACTTAAAGCGTATTATAGATTGGCGAGAACATGCTGATAGCTGGACTTGCCAGGTTGACCCTGACCGACAATTCTGTTTAATCCCGAAAGTTTGGATTACAGAGGATATTTATGACACACCAGATTGGTTACTAAAATCCCAACAGCAGGAAAAGATAGTAGGAAAAAACCTACTAGACGAAACAGTTTTTGAAAACTTAGATATTTCAGAAATTTAAGATTTTGTTCAAAAATTGGAACATAAAACTTTAGATTAAGGGTACTCTCATATTATATTTGAACAAAAACGCTCGACGCAGAAGCGTATATTTTTCTATAGGACACTGTAAAATTATTTTTTTTTTAAAATGTCTCAAAAGCTGTAAATAACTTTTGAAATTTGGAAAATGATTTAGGAGTATCAAATAGCATTATTTTAACGGGAAACTCCGTATTAGGACACACATTAGAATCATTCATTTTCAAAATTTTTTTTCATTTAAAATACTCGAAATTTTTACAAAATTCGAAATTTCAAAACAATTACTTTCAAGTTCAATATTTAATGATTCTGATCAGATTTGGTATTATTTGAAGAAATAAACACGGATAAATAAACATCAATTCATTCCTGTCTGGACAATTGAGTCTATAAATATATTTGGGTGCACCCAAAATAAAGATAAAATCTGGTATTAGCTAAAATTTAATAATAAATTGATATTTTTTCGTATAAAATAAGTTTGAAAAAATGGCATGACCTTTGGTCTTTTTAAGGACCTCAAAACTTTTGAATAAAAGTTAAGAGTGATTATGGAGAAAAACCCATAAAGGGCTAAATTGTTACCAGATTTTGTGTTTTTTTTTGGAGCACGCAAATATATTTACAGAAACAAAGTGTACAGACGAGAAAGAAAGAAGAACTAACCGGGACATTGAATTTTCAGAATGTGACCAGTGAAGAGATTTTGCACCATTTACCGATTGATTAAGTCAGAAGGACTTAAACGACGACCAAGGCCAAGGAGCGTCCTTCGAGATTCCAAATACGAAATCGAACTGGGTGAGGTACCCACAAATGTTGCATCTCCAGCGCGCTGAAAATGATAATGTGAGTATTTACATCTTACGAGTTAGGATTTTAAAATTAAGTGGATTTAAATTATTATTCACCTAAGCTGGTGCTGACCGCCATAGAACTGTGCCAATAGGCACACACGGTAGCAATATGCTGGGCCACCTCGAGCCAAAGCCATAGATAAAACCGGGTGACTACCGGTCTGAAACAACCGGCGGGTCATTTGACCGGCCCAATTATAATACCGAATGGCATTTCGATTATTACCTCTACCGACAAATACATAGCCTTGAAGGGATTTTCCAGGCTGAAAATTATGCCCAGATCCCTCTGTGAACTGATATACCGCAAGGGGGAAATGATCAGCATAGACCAGAGGCTCCAATAAGGCTAATTGCCCTGGAGAGATCATCTGCATTGGCTGTAAAGTCACTTCGGACGAAAAATAAGCCATTTTTATGAATGTATTTATCGGTAGAGGTTTCCGAAAAATTAAATAAAAAACAAATAAAAATTTGTTTTGCGACTGACTTCTAAAAGAGTTTCTTTCGAATGAGAACTATTCGCGTAAATACCAGCCGGTCGAAATATAGGTCACGAATAATCAGGATAAAATTGCGGGGCGGTCGACCGCTACAAAAACATACACATGCCCGAGGTCAAAATTTTGGCATTTTGAATAAATTTTGAAAATTTTTAATAAAAAATTCGATCTTAGAATAAAATTGTAAGACTTGTGGTATTGATTAATTCATATTTAATGAAATTTTGATGAAAAATATAATTTTCGAAAAAATTTAACTCTATTTGTAGATTTAAGGAAAAAAAAACGTACTCGAAAATTAAAAGTTAACATTTGAAAATACCTGGTTACGCTCCGAATAAATATTTTTTTTTCAAAATAGATTTTCGCTTTCGACCAATTTCAGCAGCTCGAAAAAACAATTTTGTCCAAATAGAGTCGAATTTCGTTTTTTCCAAGATATTCAATTTTACATTTGTGCCATAAACAGAAGCAGATTAAAAACCTAAAAGTAATTTTTTTTTCAGAGATGATCCCAAAAGAACATTTCGATAAAATTTTGAAAAGAATGAACGAGTGCATGACGATTCCCACAGGGCTATTTGGACGACTAAATGCCTTCGAATGTCAAATAAATGAAAAATATATTAACGATTGGAGAGAAGTATCTGAAATCCGTTCGTTAAACGATCAATTTTTGGCACTAATTTATCCAATAGATTAGGTTTATAAAAGTTTTAAAAATTTTACATTCATTTTTTTTTTAAATGTGAGATCATTTATTTTAAAAAATCAAAATAAAAACGATTCAATATTGTATTTAAAATTGTACAAAAGTTAATATGAACAAATTAATTCATTTTTTTTCATAAAATAAAATAAATGATCTCAAATTTAAAAAAAATGATTGAGATTTTCTGAGATAAACTGATAATTTTTGAAAATACTTTTATAGACCCCTAAAGATTTCAACAAAGAAAAATTGGAAAATCTTGAAATTAATCATTCCGGAATAAAAAATGATTGGATAGAAATTTGGTGCCCCAAAATTGTCGATTACGCTTGGTCTCAAAAATGGTTCGTTAGCCAAGACAACAAAAGAATCTATAATTTGGTAAGAATTTATAGTAAAATACCGAAAATAAATTTGTGAAAATAAATTGATAAAATATCTGTAAAATTTGACCAAAAGTTAATTAAATAATAACTTCAGAAAAATATGGTTTCGGTAACGGAAATTCTAGATATCAATATATTAGAAAATAGAGAAATTTTGGCGATGAAAGACCCGATAATAACCGACGAAATGATCTCCAAGATAGCACGTGACCACAAAAAAGGCCCTATAAGATTTCGACACATTGAAGAAGATCGAGAATTCCGTAATGCATTAGGCTGTGTACTTTATAAATACCCTGGTCGAAAATAATTAACAAATTGCGTTAAATTTGTGAAAATAGAGAAATGTTTTATAAAACATTTTTGAAAAATTAACAATTTTCTCGTCAAGAAATTAAAAATTTTTAAAAAAAGGAACGATAAAAGGATTTTTATAGTGCTTTGTCAACATAAATAACTCGAATTTATCCCTTTAAATAAATAAAATCGTATTATGAAAGTTCCTATCAGCGTTATTTATATTATTTTTTCATATGGGGGAGGCTATTCACTAACCTGTTTTGCCTTTAGAAAACCAATTCGATGAATAATCAGTTCATAAAGTATGTATCAGACGAGAATGAAGTTCTGATTTCGTTCAAGCTTTCGTCAAATTGCATGGAAAACGCAGTCACCAAAGAATCGGTGAGTTAAAACGCCAAATTTCGAACTAAAACTAAAATTTTGAAATCACATTTTTTTTTAATTTTTCATAAATAATAGCTTTTATGCAAAATTTCGAATTTTCTCATAATAAAAGTCATTTTAAGACCTTTTGCCTCGTATGCCCAAATTGGAAAAGACCTTGTCAGTGGCCGTGCAAAGCGTACGAAATAATAAAATGTGGCATCGACGTAGAATCTCTTTCAATCGAGAACTATTTGGTTAAAGCTACAAATCGCAAAGGACATTACCGTGTTGTGCCCCGTAAGGACAACAAAAAGGATTTCTGGCAAGATGTTTTCGATCTAGTTGAGAAAGGAAACCTTTCATCGACTACTCTACGAAGCTTCAAATATGAATCAAAAACATTTTATGAATCTATCAACTTCATGAATTTTCATTTCACAGAAGCTATTAGAGAGGCTGAATCCCCAGAAAATATTCAGATTTTCACTGAAATATCAGAAATATAAGGGCAACCACCCTAACAACTTTTGTGAAATGTATTCATGAAGTTGAGTTAGATAATAGACATTTTTCTTAGAACAATTTTTTTTCAGAAAAACCCTTTTTCTGCCATAAATATTTAGGTGACATTTAAAAACTAACCGTTATTTTCGCTTCAGATGGCTTCCGTTATATACGCATTTAATCAGGTCATTCCGCTGAATTTTCCAGAAATTGAAGCAGAAATATTGAAAAAATTCGACTCTGATATTTTCCATTTATCCATTGAACACGACATAGCCGTTAGGATTCTAAAGAAAAAGTTAATGTAGGGACAAAATGAATTTTTTTTCCAAGATAAATATATTTTTTTTTCGAACATACTGTATTTTATTTTTCAAAAATTAAAAATTGACTGAAATTTTAGAATACTGATATTTTATAAATAAACCATTTGTCCCTTAACAGCGAACTAATGGTCGAAAATTTGAATAATCGGGAATGGTACTTTGATATTCACAAAATTTCTAGCGATAATAATTGGATCGATAACCAGTGGTCTGATTTTAAAACCACAATCCGAATTTTGTTAACCAAGAAAAACGCGGTTCCAGAGGAAAAGTGGCATCTTGAATCACTTTTTGAATAAGACAAATTTCGAAATTTTCGGTACCAATAAAATTCGAAAATTATTTTTCTTAAAAAATAAATTAATTTCACTGCAAATACAGTTATTTCCAGTATTTTAAAATTTCAGTCAAATTTTATCAACAAAAATCGAAATTTACATTTTTTTTAAGTTTAGAGCAAATTTAGCAAAATGAAGCTAATAAGCACTTCTGGGTTAACTAAGTTAAACAAAAAACTAGTCAAAGTTTGCGTCGAGAGAATCGATACATTGGATCAAAAACAATCTGACGAAAAAGTCAAAATAATAAATATGTTAATGTGAGTAAAATAACCGAAAATATAATTATTTATCTACACAGTTTTTGACAGTTTTTTTTTGTCAAATTGATGTACAAACATAGTAAAATAATAATTAATTCGAGATTTTCAGAACGATTATGGATTCAATGTGCAAAGACGATCAGTGGGTTTTCTACGTGAACAACATATTCACAAAAGATAAATTTGTTGACGATCAGTGGAAAATTTTAAAATCTCACATGATCCAAGAATTAAGTCTGCTGGGAAATGTCCCTGTAGGTTTCATATGTGAATTGACCCCAGAAATGAAGGACTATTTAGACGGCCTAAGCGACTAAAAATACAAATTTGTTTGAAGCTTACCTTCGAATGAAAAAATACGAAATATCTTCAATTTTTCTGCCCATTATTTTTTCTCGTAAATTCGCTCGACCGAATTGCATACATTTGTTTGTTCCAACATACCTCATCATCAAAATTCGAAAATTATCTTCGTAACGATCCTCATTTTTTACGCTGTAATAACACGGAAAATATAACAATTTTTTTTGAGTATTCTATATTAAATTCAAAAAATCAAGTTTCGGACCACACCTCGGCCAATCAGGGCCAAGCAGTGAAATATAAATTTTAAATTAATCGTTATAATGCTCAAGACCACCATAAAATTAAGGGGGTAACAGCGTTTACAATAAAAATTAAAAATTTGAAAATTTTAAAAGCTCGAAAAAGTCCGAAATTATTATTTGTATCTAAAAGTTTATCTCTTAAAACTGCAAATTGGTTAAAAAATATTTTTTTCATCATGTACGCCAAATTATTAAAAATTTTCGGAATATAAAAGTTATAAAATTTGAAATATTTTTAAGCAATTTGAAATGTCGACGATTTATAAAGATAAATCGCTCGTTGCGATCGAATTCGATGAACAGGATGCAAAATCTGATCAAGTTGACTTTGCAGAGGTAGACTCGATTCCAAATGAGATATTGGAATCAAACAAAGATTTCGAAAATGAGCTTTTAAGCGAGGTAATTAATTTTTTAAAGTTTCGTATAGAGATCAAGTTAAGATTAAAATAGTAGCTGGAACTACTGTAAAAACTATAAATTTTGATGATACAAAATTATTATTCGAAAAACAATATTTTGAAACACAAAATGATCGAGAAACACAATTTTGACCAAATTTTTTAAGAATTTCAGTCAACAAGAATTTCCAGACCCTGAAGATGAAGTGAGTCTATATGACGATCGTAGTGAAATTTCCCAACCAAATGTCGGTTTGGACCTATCAATGTTTACAGAGGATTCTAAAGAATCGACCAAATATGACGAAACAACTTTAGAAGGTATAAAAATTGAAATTTCTGACCGAAATAAAATATTGAGAAAATAAATTCTTGATTAGAAAATAAATGAAATTATTAAAATTAAAAAATATACATTTTTTTGGGAAGATTAATTCGTAGATTAATTACAAAATAATGAGATAAAATTCAGGAAAACGCAGATCAGATATGATGCGTAGAGAAAAGCTGGGAAATGAAGCTTATGCAGCATGTATCGCCAAACATGCTTCTCTGGACACCGTTTTGTTGAATTGGGAGAATATTCAACAATTTCAACAAAGGGATACCGCGATGACTATCCACCTTGACAAAATGAAATTGCTCATTTTGAAGGCGCAGAGATTCAATGAATTATTGAAGGAACACGACATCAGAAATATGATGGAGTTCCCAGAATTTTATGCCATTTTTGTAAATTTTTCGGAAAAAGCTCGAGATCTGCAGCAATCAAGCCCATCGAGATTAAAAAAGATTTGGCTTAATTTCGCTCAATTTAGCGATGATAGTGGTAATTCCGCCGAGGTTTTGGTAAAAATCGACTTGAGTGGCCCTTTAGAAGACCGAAACGTTAACTCACCGGCTTGGGATCGAAAAATGATTTTTTCGGAATTTGCGGATTGTGAAGAACGAAAATTTAAAGGGGTGATTTCTAAGGAGGTAACGAAATCCCAATTAGATGCAGCAAAAGAGTCTCCAGTAGCACTTTTGAATTTGGCTAAACAAGCGGTTTTTAACAACCATTTGTACAAAAAGTTTTTGCACGAGCGATTAGGTTACACCAGATGGTTAGCCACGGCTGACGGTGACTCTCTGACTGAAAAAATCAAAAACTCTGGCATGCCAGATGCGATTAACAAAATCTGCAAATTCTACCCAGATAAAGAGAATCCACTTTTAATGCTGGATCATAAAATGAACTTCGGTAAATCAGAAAACTTTTCTAGTTTATTTTACCATCAATTTTCACGATTTCATCGCATGAAAGAAAAACAACATTTTTCTCACTATTTATATAAAATATATATTTTTCTCCATATTTTTTTTTTTTCTTTTCAAAATCACCAAATTTAATTGCAAATTTTTTCTCACAGAATCTCAACAGTGAAAACGGGAATAATTTGAATTTAGTTTGTTTATCAATGGACCCAAATAAAGGGCCAGTGAAACGCCCACGCCCAAGTTGGGCGCACCAGGTTGAAGTCGTGAGAAATGGACGTTTAGTGGCATACGGAAATCCCAAACTTTCTCACATGATCGAAAGAGATGCTTATGAATCAAAATTCTCGCGAGAACGTAAGAATCAGAAGCAAGAAAATGTTTT
>SCLH01000450.1:690520-710177 GCA_004367855.1 Oikopleura vanhoeffeni | reverse complement strand
TATTATACAAATATATAAAACATTTTTTTGCTTTTGCAATGATGTTTCAGGGTGTGGCCCGAAAATTTTAAATAAAAGATCTAAAAATGAGGCGGAAATACATTTTAGACACCTCCAAATTTTGGCATATCCACTCAATCATCGAAAATTTTATTGATTAAAAATGGCCGTTTCCGTCAATTGTGACTAATTATTTTCGCTAAAATTACCGTTTAAAATATCTACCCAATTTCCGTGTTTCTGTAATAACAGTCCACGTGTAATTTGTAAACGGAAAAGACGACCGTAGATTCAAATCAGCGTTATATGAAAATATTTACAGTATAAATATGTCTACACCAGAAAGTTGAGATCTTCTTAATTTTAGAAAATATGTTCCTGTAAGCAAATCCGACCATAATTCCAATAAAGTATAAGATAGATATTGCTCCATAAAGTAGGGTTTCTTCCCTGATTTCGGTTTAAAATTTGACAAAATTACTTGTAGAAAACTTTATAACAGCAAGTTTCAGTTTCTACAATGGGAAAATAATAAATATTGTAAAAATTATTCTTTCAAGAACTTCAGAAATAATTTTTTTTTATTTCAAAATGTTTTTGAAAGAATTATTTTTTCCAATAATTTTATTTTTCGTTTTAAAAAAATACATTTCTGGCGCTAAAGCGGACCACTCAAATTTTGTACAGTAAAAACTTGAATTTGGCCACCAAAATTAAATTTGCTGGAATAAATTATAAATATCACATAGAGAAAAACACCTTTGCCAAAAATACAATTTTTTAATTGAACCCAGAATCAATCTGAGTCTCACACCCTCGCATAAGAGTCGGTGTCTAGTGTACCCATTTGGGTACACTAAGCACGCCTGTGCTTTCTGGACCCAAATTGATCTGAATCCAATTTTTTTTATTTAGCGTCAATTTGGGGGGGAGCGTGCCTTATCCGTACCCAAATTGCCAATCGACTTTTTTTGTCCTTCGCTATAAACTGTTGTAAGGTGGGTACGGAAAGCACGCCCGGTGCTTTCCGTACCCAATTGGTCCCTGGCATTATTTTATTTATTCAGACCCAATTTTGGGGTTACCGGGAAACACGCCCGTGCTTTCCGTACCCATAATTGGGTCTGAATGGAAAAAATATGATGTGAAAACCCGCAACGTCATGAATTTATTTGTGTAATTGGGTGGTTGAGGAATTCCACCGACATGAACTTGAGCACAGTCCATAGGCATAAACTTTCGGCCCATAAGTAGGGTCAGTACCGGGAGACTGTATCTGCGAAAGCTTGTTTTTTCATGCAACTAAATTGTGACCCCTTGGAAGCCTCCAATAATTTTTTCATGGTCGAACTCATTCTTCTTGAGAAAGTTTGACCCCATAAATTCATAAATCCCGGGCTAAAGGTGATTAAGTTTTGCAGATGTAGCTCCGCGGTACTTGACTCTAACTATGGCATAAGTTTATGCCTATTGACTGTGCTTCCAGTCAAGTCGGTGAATTCGCTAAACCACCCTAAATGACGCATAACCATGACGATTGCGTTTTTCACAACATATTTTTCATTCAGGACCAGTTGGGTACGGAAAGCACGGGCGTGCTTTCCGTACCCAAATTGTTTCTGAATAAAAAAATAATGCAGACCAATTTGGGTTAGGGAAAGCACCGGGGCGGCTGGCTTAGCGTACCCAAATGGGTAACACTAGACAGACCGACTCCAATTTTTGGGTACGCAAGCACGGGCGTGGCTGTTTGAAATATCTCCATGTTGTTTCAATTAATGGCAATTTTTTTTCGCAATTGGGCTACTACTAACCACGGCCTGTGCTTTTCTGTTCCAAATTTGCCTAGATAAAAAATTGGGATTCACAATAATGTTCGCTCACAGAATCCACGGGCGCTGCTTAGTGTACCCCAAAAAGGGTACACTAGACACCGACTCATTATGGCTATGTCAAATGAAAAGTTTTTTATTCAGCTTTATTTGAGTCTAGAAAAATCTTCAACTAAAAGTCTCATTATCATAAAAATAAAAAAGCTGTTAAACCAAAGCAAAATACTTTAAAGTTGATCTAGGTTTCTCTAAACTATTAAAGAAACCAAATATAACTAAGATTCCAGTTTGGCCCAAACTGACCAAAGCCTATTACCTGTAATGAGATAATGCTAGCTGTAATTTAATTTGTACTGTACAAAATGCTGAACAAGTAGGTCAATTTGTGCTGCTGCTAAAAGTCTGGATTAACCAGAAAACGTCAAATTTTCTGAAAACCGAGATAAAACCCAGATAATATTTTATGACAAAAACCACTTCTTGTCTAAAAAGATAAGCTATTTTTGCTTATGATATGATTTTGGTTGAGCGAAAAAAAACGTAAAAAAATCACGCTTTTTTGACTTAATTTTTTTTTGATTTGTCGCACTTTTATCACCTATTATAAATAATGTATAATTCTGTCAGTTATGGTAAGGTTTTCGATTTATTCATTTTCAACCATTATTTAATAATAAAGAATTTGCCGTACAGATTTCAATACAAAAAATTTATTAAAATAATTATTTTTAAATTTTTGGGGCGTTTTTAATTTATTAAATATAATTATATAAAAAGATTTTTGTCATAATAAAAATGTCCATGCTTTTAAGCTGGCACTCATTGGTGGAAATTTATTAGATCTTATATCTTTTTATATGATGACTAATATTTCTAAAAAATACAATTATCAACAATTAAACATCAACTGCTTGGTACAATCCTTTTGAAAGACAAATATTCAAGTTCAGTATTGTAAAACCTCCTGAAATTTAACAAAAGTTGAAACCGAAATATGGCCCAGATCTCTAGTGAACAAATCTTCTTGATTCGCATGTGATGCAAACATTTTTGTGAAAAAATCCATAATTATTTTCTTATCAAAAATTTCTTTCTCATAAAATTAATAAAAAAGAAATAAGCCAATATTGTACTGTAGTACCATATTACTAAGAAAACAAAAATCATTGCTTCAATTTATTATTCAAGTAAATATTATTTCTTAAAACTTCGTCAAATGCACAGAAAATACATGTTTAATCAATCGTAAAAAATAGTTATAACAAATCTATATTAACACTTGTAGACACTTTAAATCAAAGCATACCAAAGGGCCATTTTTTCAAAATGTTGATTCGTTTTGCAGAGTAGAATCATTAAAAAAATAATAAAAACATGCTATTTTCGAAATCTTGACAAAATTCTAAAGCTAAATGAAAACCAACTTGATAAAATCCGCAGAGAAATTTCTAAATTTCGGGCTTTGATCATCAAAGTTTGCTGGTTCGAAAATTTCATTCCAAAAAAAATTTCGATGTAAAAAAATTAAAATTTCCAAAATCTCCTATCTTTTTTCAGCATTATTTTCCTTTACATGTGTAGCTCTTTAATAATTTCACCCGTTGTACGCTTATTTTGTTGCATTTAGTCTCACTCTCAATATCATATCTCGAAATCAATAACTAAAAAAATTTAATTTTACGAAATAAAAAATTTCCAAATGGTTTCTTTAGATCCTGAAATCGACGATTATTCCCACCGAGGTTATAATACTCGGGAACCATATCCTTTTCGACGTGTAAACTCCATCTCAAAACGCTTTACTATCTCGTATAGCGCGTGTTCGAATCCCATTGTGTTTGTCTAAGTTGATTGTCTTATGATTGCTTGATGATTACACATCATATACGTTGTTAGCGGTATCCGTGTTTGTGTATTCTCAAGACCTTGTCCTATAATCATTATTCAAGATAATCACTAAGCAACTATTAGTGGATTTCGAACACGCGCTATTTAGAGATAGCGTAAGCGTTCTTTAGAGATGGATTCCGATTCGGAAAGTTAAACGAAAATTTGCTTTAGACATTAATTTTTTGCGCATTCAAATATTTCGTTAACGGTATTGCTTACAAAAAATTAAAAAAATTAAATTTGTTACCGAAAAAAAAACTCATAAATTTGCAAAATATTCAATTTTTTTAATAGATGTCTTTCAAATAATTGACTGAATTCGTAATTTAGCATCGCATCTGCATATTTTTTACCGATTTAGATTTTGACTGCTCCGATAACTTAAAAAAATTAAAAATTTTGTATTTTTTTTCGAAAATAATTTGCAAACCGTCAAGAAAAAACATATTTTTCCATAATTTTGAAGTAACACCAAACTTTGACTGCGCATAAAAACATAACATAAATCATAGCAAATATAAAGAAGCGCCATAAAAAATCCATAACTCGAATTTTGAGAGAACGTGCTTTTTCCACAAAAAAAATTGTTAACTGTGCTTCAAAATGAAATTGAACTAGCCTCCTAGGGTACAAAACAGCCCATTTCGAGGACGTTTATCAGATTGTAGCAAATTAAATGAAAAAATTAAGAATCTTAGGATAACTTTTTTTAACTAACAAATTGTTAGTATCCTTATCAAAAATCTAAGAATTCTGTTAAATACATCGCTGAATTGAATTAGCCAGTAAAAAAGTTCGAAAAATGACTTTTGGCCGTGAAAATACTCGGTACGATCATACAAAAAACTTTTTGTTACTTTTTTTGAAAATAATCAGACAAATATCTCGGATCTCAAATCATGAAACTCAAGCACTTTTTATCAGCTCAACAAACGTTTGAAAATCATTTAATGGCTGGGGTATCCCTTAAGAGAGGTAGGTTAGTTTTTTTTAAGCCCTCTATAGAAATTATTTATATACATTTAATATCGGTTCATGACTAAAGTTAACCAAGGAATCTCATGCTACAATTATTTTTTTCAAAAAATCCTTACAAACAAATCTAGATTTTCAAATTCGAAATTTTTTTTTGTTAAACCGCAAAAAACCGTGTATTTCACCATGTTGAACATTTTTTATTGTTGTGAATCATACCCGCCCTATACAGTCATGACTTAAATATTATCGAAATTCTTAATCCGAATTCTAGAAATTATTTTTAAGCAAAAAAGTTAAACCTAATTATCGAATTTGACGCTGGTTGGTTCACAATTTCGATAAACTGTTATAAAAATTTTTGATCAGTGATTCTCAGCTTCAATTTGGTAGTACTTTTGTTCCGATCAGACGAATTTTTTCGAACTTTTCATTTCCGGTTCACTTGAAATCAAATTTCTAGAATTCTAGGACAAAATTCAAAAATCCGAGCCCAACATATTAACGACACTATATTTATCTACCTTAGTCGAAAAAACAGTCTTATTCTGAGCATCTGTCTAACAGAAGTATCAGTTGAAGACGAAAAATTGTAAAAATCGGCGTTCAAGAGGGATTCTAGAAAATACAAGAGCCAAATTCAAAAAAATGGGCCAAATATATTAGTTCACTCATAAATCCCGTACTCTGTGTGAATTTTCAGACGCGTTGTATGTTGGGCCTGATACTAGTAGAAGTATAACTTTGAAAAAGCTTGGGTGTTCTAGAATTGACTCTGCAGCTGGTGGAATTATTCTGAGGCGTGATTGAAAGGTACCAAAAAGCGACAGCTACCCCCTTAAGCGATCGTATCGTATCTACAGGTGGTGAAATAAAAAAATGGATCGTATCGTATCTTGCGGAGCGAAATTAAATCTAGATCGTATCGTATCACAAAAAAACAATACGATACGACCTGAAACTTAGACGATTTGAAATAAGGAATTTCAAAACTCAAAAATGAGTATCAATGTTTTTAAACTATCTTGTAGAGATTTTTTTTCTGGTCATTTTAAGAAGTAGGATTTTTTTCGTTTTTGAAATTTTCTTGATATAAAAAAATGATTTTAAGGTCAAATTTTTATGCCTGACTTTAGCCAGCTGTAAAAGTTGCAAATTAGGAGTTAGCGCACTTTTTTTTCTGCAATCAGGAGAAAAAGCTGATAAGATTTCAAGTTTTTTGATTGAGGGCACAATGACCACCCGGTCGACCACAATGACCGGTCAAAGTTCAAGGTCAATCTGAAGTTCACCGTAGAGACTTGAAAGTACCTTCAAACGAATCGGAAGGGTCGACTTTCTGATGAAAATATTCGCAACTATGGGTCAATTATGTACTGAAAGGTCGCTAGAGCGAAATCCTACGTCTTAAAATGACCAGAAAAAAAATTCTCTACAAGATAGTTTAAAAACATTGATACCCATTTTTGAGTTTTGAAATTCCTTATTTCAAATCGTCTTACTTACAGTATAGTAGTATAGAATAATAGTGTGAGACGATATGAATCAGTCAATCTCTACTGAGCAGAGTCTGCTTGACTATAGAAAAGATTTCCAAAAACAATAACTATTATATTCGAAGAATCGAGTGACCTTTAAGTGGCCTTATCAAGTAAATTCTAACTTTTTTTGTAGACTACATTGTAGACAGTAAAAAACTTCAAAATTTTGAGCACTTAAAAATACAAAAAAGTAATGTTATATAGTATGAAAAAAGTTCAAAATAAAATTGCACAAAATCGATCGTTCATTTTCAAAAACCACAAAACAACCCAAATACAAATAATTTTTTTTGTTACTCTGAGTATTTTTTTCGAAATTGAGTTTAAAAATAATGTTTGGCTAAATTTGACCGCTAAAACATAAAAATACGTCATGACGTAAGCCTTTTGTTTGAGTGTTTTCTTGACTTTCTTTTGAGCCTACTTTCGTTAAAATCGAAGCGCATTTTTTTCGGAATTTTTCTTCACGTGACCTTGAAAAAATCATATTTTGATTTTGGGGTCGAAATTCAACAAAAACGCTCCTGAAAAGTTTTGATATGTTTCAGAATAGTTTTTGCAAAAAGTTGAACAGAATGCGAATTTAACCTAGGAGGAGATAGATTTACCGATCAAGAATGTCCAAAAAACGGTGGTCTTTTGCATATTCAAGAAAAATATAGCACAAAAACGCTCCTGAGAAGTTTTGTCTACTAATTATACAGGTTATGTCAAAAATTCAATTTATTTAAAAAAAAACCTAGGAAGAGATAGCTTTTCGGTTTGAATAGGTCGTCTCGTAAAGGTTTCGTATCTAGGAGTGTATTCATACAAAGAAATTTGAAATATTTTTTCGCAAACTAAAGGCTAGATCTACAAATTGGCTAATTTAAATCGTATCTCAAAAGCCGTGTTTGGCAAATTTTTAATCGGCAATATGTCAATTTAGGAACCACCACTTCCTTACGCGCGCTTTGAGTGTCCAAAATTAAATTGATTCTTATTTTTTCTCTATATCAATGATATAATATCATGAAGAAAGTTCAAAACTGTGGGAATTTAAAGCGCGCACAATTGTCGAACAGATTTTTCGATGACTAGCTTACTTATAACTGGATCGTTAGAATATGTACTGTATTTTGCAGAACAGGTGGATTACGAGAAAAACCTTTCATCAAGTTTTTGCAGAGATTCGAGAAAAAAGTTTAATATATATATTTGAAAAAACAGTTAGCTTATATTTATCACGGTGTTAAAGACTTAAAGATTTCATTTTATAAGACATTTCAAATAATTTTTAAATTTAGTAAATAATTTATTGTTAACATAAATTTGTAACTAATTTTGTGGTTAGATTTATTTCGTAATCTATTGGGCAATTTGTAAAGAACAGAAATAATGTTGTACGACGATATAATTATAATTTGATTAGTACAGTTGGTACTTCGAAATAACTTAAAAATCTGTACTTCGAAATAAAATCACTCACGGTCCGAGTTAATTTGCTTTTTCAAATTACAAACGAGTTTTGTAATTTTGCAACACAAATTATTCCTCTGAGCTCATATATGGATTGAAGACACTTGCAGGACAGATCCTGAATGTTTTATTTGGAAAATTTACAAAACGCTGGGCATTCCGCTAGGGGCAGTGGTGCCATGCCGCAAGCAAATGTGAGCAGATAATGTTTGTTCGCGACCTGTTACAAATTATGGACAATTTTTATATTAAAATTAAAAAAAATTTAACTTTGTTATCAAATTTTAAA
This sequence comes from Oikopleura vanhoeffeni, assembly GCA_004367855.1. NCBI lineage: Eukaryota > Metazoa > Chordata > Appendicularia > Copelata > Oikopleuridae > Oikopleura > Oikopleura vanhoeffeni. The sequence goes on along the minus strand of SCLH01000450.1, from coordinate 702,192 downwards.
TGCTTGACCAAAAATGGAAATTTAAAAAAAATATAATTTTGTACAAAATTTGTAAAACTTGAAATAAAAATCGTACCAAAAAATTCATTGTAAAACGTTATTTGCAATGATACCATTTTATAATATATACCCTAAAAGTGCATAATTGATATCAAACTGTTTTAAATTATGTGGCTCATTGACAATATTTGCCAAGCTGTGTTAATTCTCAGTCCCAAAATATGCACGCGGCATCGCACCAGTCGTCATACTGTATAAAAGACGGTTTGTTGTAGAGTACGGGCCCCGTACTAAGGGGTTAAAACTGTATAATGGAAAAAAAAGGGAATTTATTGCTGCTATAAATAATTTACAATAATAACCCACAAAACTGAAGAAAACGTACGCGTACGTACGCTACATTAACATTAAAAGTTAAAAATAGCATAATCCGTCCTCAAATTACCCGCAATAGACCTAATATCTTCCATTTTCCTTCAAATAGTCTTGTATTTTACTTTAACCTAAAATTACGTTGGCGGTCCTTATGCACCTGGCTACCCTGCTAATGAAAAGCATAACTACTTTGCTCAATCTGACATGAGTGATATTTCGGTGATAAGGATTGGTTGGTCCGATAGGTCACCTGCTGGGCGAACAATATTTTTTGTTCAAAAAGTTCACTAGATGACGTTTTCAAGATAGTTAGGGAGATTAGCTCTGGGACGGGTCAACAAAGAGTAAATAAAATGTCGAGATTAGTAGGTTATGCACGATTTTTTATCTGTGAATACGTATCGAGGTACAGTAAATAATATTGTCTAAGTAGACGAAGATTTGGAATTTAATTTAATTGACATCTTATATACACCAGGGGCTGGCGTCAGTATGAGAAGCTTTTCCCAAAAAATTGCGTACCTCGGTGCCTCTACCCCTGAATCAAATAGTTTGTATCAGATGAAAATTTTTATTAGATTCTGACAAAAGGGGATAATAATTATCAGTTCTCGTTATTTGATTAATTGAACATTCTGGTAATTTTAAAAACCACCATATTCTGGTTCAAGCGAAACTGACTCAAAACCTTACACTCACGCATAATATCGGAAAATGCGGAATTTGAGCATTTGATTGGTTGATCTCTTCCAAATTTGACCAATGAAATCGGCCTATTCCACAATCCAGGGTTTTGATTGGGTGCTAGTATCCCGCGTTGTTTGTATCATTCAAATATTCAGGATCTGTCATTTGAGTTTGCCAAACACGGCGTGTTATATTTTTTACACACGGCGTGAGTTTGAGATTTTGAGTTAGTTTCGGTTGAATTATGATCTTGACGAATAAAATTATAACAATAGGAAATTTTGATTATCAAAAAATGTCTCCAATTTTTCAAATGAAAAAATTATAAAACATTAAATTGATTTTTCGCAGTAAATACGTTTATTTTACTTCATCAATGATGAATCATCATCTATACTGTATCCCCGAAAACGAAAGTAGGCCAGAAATACCATGTTCTCTTTAATTTTTGGTCTCTTAATGTAAAGTGTTACTACATATTTGTTTTGCGACCTATAAATGCTAAATATTTGCCTTGAAATTAAACTGCACTGTGACATTCTGCTGCTTTGAAAACAATTAAACAAGTGTATTTTTTGATTGAGGATGTATAATCCCCAGCGTTGGTCTATTTAGCTGTTTTGCGGTGCGAATAATAGTTGTGGCAGTCCAGTGAATAAGAAGATAATATAATAATGTTTGAGTATTTTCAGTGTCAGCCCTAAGCTTATTGACGCGAACTATCGGACAACTTTCGAACATGCCTCCAAAATGTTGATAAAAAGTTTAGTAATCAAATTTCCTGAGACGTTACGGTAGATTCTCAGGTATAAGAATCCTAATGGACCGATATATGATTTAGATGAAACATAGGTGGCTGCCTTACCGTCTTGTTCTGGCCCTATCAAATTTTGGAGGCATCCTAACCGAGAGGATTTTCTGTTCTATTCTTACTTAGTTTTTCCCTAATTAGTTTTTAATTTGAAACCACTATAACTGGACATTTATTTGATAAGATCATTTCATTTTTGACACGATTTAATTTCAAGACTCTTGTTATATGTTATGTTTTTGAGGTTAATTTGGAGTTAAAAAGAATACAAACTGGAACCTTATGGAGGGTTCCAGTAAAAATGTTCTATGAGTTGATTAAGTCTGAAAGACTGTCCATTTTTGCTCGTCTGCGGACAGCCTGAATTATGATTTACGAAAAATTGGTGGATTTTCACCGGTCTAGTGAGGAGCCTTCAAAGAAATTTATTTAGAAATTTCCAATTCTGTTTAGACTAACTTATATTATGAGCTCCGAAAATTTGGTGGTTCTCAATAACTTGCATTGTTGAAATTCAACAATTCATTATGCTCTAGAAAAGGTCGTACAGGTTTGAGTTAATGATTAAGTACATGATGTACATCTCTATTTGCCAAACCTCAGCTCATTTCTTAGCCAAATTTCGTAATAACTTTGATTGAAATTACAACACTTTGGATTAATCATATTTTATTCATATCAAAATCTAACGTGATTTGACTTTAAAATTCGTAAAATATTTTTGAGCTTCGATAAGTGTTTAAATAACATTTTTCAACTGAAAATTAAGCTCAAAATGCAAATAAAAGTCTGATCAAATCGATGTCATAAAATGGAATACAGAAGAGCTCTGAGCGTCTGTTCTTAATTTATCTAGACCTGCAGATCTCAAATCTAGAATAATTGATCTCATATGGAGCTCCCTACACGCACCGAGATAAATCTCATCGAATTTAGGCATTTTCCTCAATCTTTTTGAATTTTTCAAAGCTCCAACTTGAGCGTAAGTTTTTCTGACCCTGTACATTTTTTTGGTGACCTAACTCGTTTAGTCCTTCAGTCTCGAGCTAAAATCAGCAAAATTTAATATATCTGGACCTTGCCCAATTTCGATGAAAAATACTATAAATCTCGTGTCCCCCGACAGTGCTCATTACCCGTATTGAAAAACTTTTCAGACCCCCGAAACCCCCTTAAAAATACGGTCGATTATGTCCTGACAATATTATTGGCTGGTTAGCTGGCTGAAATATCTCAGGTTAGTTAAATACGAAAAAGAGCACGAAAAAGTGTTAAAACAAACGAAATAATGTGAGTAATAATGGGTTAAGGCGATGAAATGTCAGATAAAATATCGAAAACTCAACTGTCACACGTGATCCTTTTAATACATGCCGAACAAGCAAAGATACCTTTAAACGAACTACTGAAACACCCAGGGTGTTACACCCTACAACATGAGGCAAAATTATTTACAATACACAAGCGCCTTATTCACAAGCCTAAAAAATACTTTCAAAAATTTCTTTGGCTGTCAGACGGAAATTAAAGAGGTCATTAGTAACGGTTGAAATTTTCGAGCTTTTGTAACACTACATTTAAACCTTCAAATCCATAGAAAAAATTGGTCCAAGTAGAATTTTTGGCGGAAATTTATTTTGTTTTAATATTATTTTTGTCCAAACATGATATTTTTGAACGTTGTTTTAAAGAACGATTATAACAAACGAGTTTTTCCGGTAATAAATTCAATTTATATAATTTTATCTCAAATAAAAATTCGTATCGCTCACGTTATGCTAGACATGCAAAACAGCATAAACAGCGCAAAACAGTCGGCACCACCTTAATTTAAAGATCCATGGAGTTATTAAAAAGTCATTAAACTTCATCATGTGCGATTAAATTCATTTAAATGACGCGAAGGATATTCCGATGAATCCAAAAATTTCATAAAAATTCGGAGAAAAATAGGTATTTGAATGGTCGTTGATAGATTAACGAATGACAATTCAAATTAAAAGTTAAATTTGAAAAAATAAGGGTGTACCGCAACCTATAAGGAATTTTATGGTCGAATTTGCTTCCTTTATACAGCACCAACGCCGCCCAAAAATGTAAATTTTTTAAAACCCTTGTCTAGGATTCCCGACCCTTCCCATAGCGTGAACGTGTAAAAAAGCTGCGGTTTCTTAAAATCGTTATAAAGAATAAGTCTTGTCATTTGTATCAATCTTACCATCAAACACCATTACATGCTAAATAGGCTTTTTTTGCACAAATAAATAAAATTTCAAAGAAGGGGTCATATTTCAACAACAATCACTAGGTAATTTGTCTATAAGTCGAACATGCCGTTAAGTATATGAGTAAATTGACCCCATAAGATGACACCGTAATTTGGTTTGGTATCAAATTTCTGAAAAAAGTAGTGGAATAGGCAAAAATAAACAGCTTTGCAGGGCGAATAAATAAAATTTCGAAAGAGAGGTCAAAATTCATCGCAAATTATTCAGTAACTTGTAAATGAATTTATAAAATGACCCCGGAAGATAACACCGTAATTTGGTTAGGTGTCAAATTTCGAAATCGGTGACACAAAATTAAAAAATGTAAGTAAACTTGTACTTATAAGGCGAAAAAATGTAAAAAGTCTAGGTTAGTTAAATAAAATTGAGATTTTCAGAAAAAAATATTAAAGATCTTTGTATTCAGCGTCGATATCACAAATTAATTTCAAGATTTGAGGAGTGATACTTTCAAGGTCAGAATAATCATTGATCATGAAGACATATGATGGATTTCCACTGATGCCAGTCAATTCAGCTTTTGAGGCTTCACCGATACCGATAGTGATATACCGGGTAGTTTTGTCAGTTCTCAATCTACGCACAACGGCATCTAAAGCAGTTTGAGACAGGGTCTTCTTTCCTGAAATACATGGTGTTACATAGTTATATTATATAATTAGGTTTTCTCTAAATAGTTGTGCTCAGTTTGAGCTATCGAAGGACTTAATCGAATGGGTCGTTTTCAAAAGTCGAATTATACAAAAAATTGGTAGCTAATATGTGCCTGGAGCACCCGTAATCGATATAACATATTTTATTCACGAATAATGTTATGGAATTATATAATATCCTGTGTTCACACTTTTGATAATCTAGGTCGATGACCAATCAGTTTGGCCAAATTTAGCTTAATTTGACTTTGCAAAATATTTCATCGACCTAGATTATCAAAAGTGTGAACAACGGATATAATTATATCCTTTATTGCCCTCTCCCAAAGATTTGGTCCCTCAAAAACATGGGGGTGAGAAAACGACGGGGTTTTCAAAAACGACTTAGCCAATTAGATTCTTAGATAGCTCAAACTGTGCACAAATATCTAGTGTAATATACGCAAATAAAAATTGGTCCGAATCAGGCCATTGTTTCTATTTTTTAACAAAACTAATAATTAACAATTTCAGTAATCTTAGAAAAATAAATAAAAACATTGATCCTATAAAAAACAATTTTTAATGTTTATATGAATTCGATAATTGTGCTCAGTTTGAGCTATCTAAGAACTACAATTGGATGACTCGTTTTCAAATGACGCGTCGTTTCTCACCCCGTGTTTTGATGGACCAAATCTTTGGGACGAGGGCAATAAAGGGATATGAAACTTAAAATGATTACAGTGATTTTAATATTTTTTTTTAATAAAAGTGGTTAGAAAGTAGTTTGAAAGACTTACTTCACTCAATCTGACTCCTGTATGATGGAGTGTCTTATTAAATAATTAATTCGAAAAGAGTCTTGACAATAAAATAAAGTTATTTATTTGAAAATATAGTTCAAGCTTGCATAATTTATATAAAAATAAATACTTTATTTGACCTAAAATAAGTGTGTTCAAAAAACACTAAAACAGCAAATTGTGTTTAATGCATCACCATGCTTTTCAGAGCTGTGAGTTCTGCATTAACCACAAAACCATTGTAGATTTTTAGTTATCTGACCAAAGAATGTTAAACATTAATTTTGAAAATTGAAGAATATAAAGATCAGATCATTAAAAATATAAAGTTTATTTGTATGAATACATGGCTTCTCAACGTTTTATACTGGTTGTAAATACGGAGACTACCTATGTTATTCCCGAATTTGAATTAATATAAACAGTCAACGAAGAAGAATTATGTTTAAAGGGAATTGTAATGAATGGTGAAAAATTATTATGAAAATTCGCAAAATATTTAATTCTATAAAAATTTGGTCAATTTTAAATAAATATTTAAAATTTCAGCCATTATTATCCCATATCCTTGTCCCAACAGAACTCCATCTCAAAAACGCTTACTATCTCGTATAGCGCCGTGTGCGAATCCACTAATGTGCTCTTAGATTATTATCTTGAATAATTTGATTAATAGCAAGCGTCTTGATAATGAACGCTAAATTTTATCGGTGTGTTAATCACTCAAGCAATCACCTAAAGACAATCACTTAGACACATCAGTGGGTATTCGAACACGCGCCTATAGAGATAGTAAGCGTTTTTGAGATGGAGTTCCGTTGGGAAAAGAATATCCTTTGACTATACATGCTTCACATTCAAAATAGTTTCCCACGCATTTGAGCTATAGCTTAGCCTATAGCTCGAGAGATGCAGATAAAATTTCGGAACATTGTATTTCTATGAAATTAGCTTAAAAAATTACCTGCAGTGAGAATAGCAATTCCTGGCTTGTCTTTTCTTCTTCCCATAGCTTCCAAGAAACTGAAATTGATTAAGAAAGCCAGTGCTCTTTCAATACGGATATCGTGACCTAAAACATGTTTTGAAATTTTATATTCAAATTATTGCTGCTGATAGTTACCACTAAATTGAATGTTTGACAAGGTTGACAAAAGTTGATCTTTTGTATTTGTGTTCGAATCAAGCAAAAAGGTCGATGGAGCCACTTTCTCGCCAGAATAACCAGCTACGGTGATTTTTGTCATATCAGATCCCACTTCGAATTTCGAGACGATCGATTTTGCAAAAGCTCTGGTTAGTTCTAGATTATCATCACCCATTTCTGTATGAGTATCCAATAATAAGGCAAGATCAAAGGTTCCAACAGGAGGACATTGAACTAAATACAATTATTAAAAATGACGTAGAAAAAAGCTTAACTTCCATCTGGAGTCCCTGACCGCGCAAAATATAACATTTTATTCCCTTTCAAAAGGATGGTCGTGACGACCAGGTCGTCGCAAATTTGATGTTTCTCAAAGACAAAATAAAAAGTAAATTCCAGATTTTGCACAGAATCGAAAGAAAAGATTTCAGCTAGACAAATTGATATCGAAAATTATTTTTGGTTGATTTCACAGTGATTATTGTCACTGGCCAGTAGTGACAGAGCTTCTAAAAAGTTAAAACAGAAAATTTCGTTTTTTTTCTCAACAATGATTATAGATTTTTCTGAGTTTCTGAGAATGTTCTTTCTTTAAATTTCTGAAATAAACGCTTGTGGCCAGAATTATGAGTTTTGTACTACGAAAAACTGCGAAATCTGGTTTTCAAAGACGGTATTATGAACTATGAGTCAATTTTGACCACATGTAGCGCCATAGCCAAAATAATAAAATAATAATTTGCTCTCCGCAACTGGTGGTCTAAATTGACTCATGGTTTATTATAACTTTTCCGGACAAACTATATCACTTTGAAAGTACGGCCTTAGAGATTCAGAGCTACCTACGCAAAAAATCCGAAATTCGGGTACCGAGCTTCTCTTCAGAAACTTCAATTCAGAGCTTTCCCAAAAATTCAGAAAAACCTATAACCAGACCAATGCTGTGAAGGATTTTTATGCTTTACTTTTGGCATATTTATTTGACCTGTGTTTTAAATTCTGCAAAAAGCAAATAGAAGATGAAATTCTGTTCGAGTGANTAATTCTCTACAAAATGTACTTTTCCGATTTTTCATAACTATCATAGGTTTAAAATGGACAAAGATCGATAACACCCTAGTTGAGTCACAAAAAATCACTTTCTATTTCGGAAATATGATGAGTTCGACCTATGTCAGCAAGAATGATGAGATGATTAATGACCTTTTAATGATTTTTTGGTAGACAAACATGAGCGGAACTGATACTACATGAAACCGAAAGTCAATTGAGTCCTCATTTTTGATACCCATTCATGCTGAGATTTTGAAATACAAGTTTTGCGTTTGATAAAAAAACGGGAAACTGAATTATACGGTCCGTATAACCTTTTGTTAATTTATTTTTGTAATGATAATCAATTTTTTCATAATCTTTACTACAAAATGAAATTTTGCTATAGATTTTAAATTTACTAACGACAGTCATTAATGTAAAAGCATTTTTTAAACCCAAAATAGTTAAACGAAATAAATTTGTTAGCCAATCAGAGCGCTTTAGTACAATCTAACAAAGCAAACTCCCAGCACCATTTTTCATAGGTCCATTTGATAAAATGAGAACTGTATTTAAGTACAGTACTGACTTTCAAAAAAAAGCCCACAAACGCGAATTATCTAGAAATATCATCGTGTGCCGAACCACACAGGCGGCTAGGTTTTAAATGAAAATCTGATGAGTAAGTTATTCACTACTTCGTCATATCGAAGATTATCTTTTGGTAAGTTTTCTCACTCCGCGTCATAACTGTGATATCAAAAAAGATAGTGACCAATCAAATCACACGATTGTCAACTTATTTTTAGAATCGCGTGATTTGATTGTTCATTATCTTTTCTGACATCACAGGTATGGCGCGGAGTGAGAAAGCTTACCAAAAAATTATCTTCGATATATGATTTAATTTTGAATTAAAATTTTTGCAAAAATTTGCACTCTGAATCCAGTTATTTTAACTTTAAAATTAACATTTTTAAATCACAAAATCTGTATAAATCAAATTGATTTTGTCTAATTAATGAGATGATATTTGCCCTTTTCACCAGCAAATTAGCGGAACTGATACTACATAGATCATAATTTTCTGTCAATTTTGCTAAAATTTGAAATACAAACCTCCAACACATTCGAAACTGCCTTTTGTATCTTGACACTGGTCGGATGCTGCACAATTATGGGACCCGTCGGTGCATTCATCAATGTCTAAACGTGAGATTTAATAGAGATTTAACATGCTGATACATCATTTTTTTCAGTAATTATCAGTTCAGATTCTGAACTTTTTACTTAATAGGCCACTCGCAATTGGCCAGGGTTTCTAAAAGTGAACTCTGAGTGACTTCGAAGTAGAAGCTGAACCAGCTAAGCCAATTTTGAAGCTATTATCTATAATACTAGTAAAATTCCAATTTAGCGCTCAATTATAACTTGTAATGTGTGATAGTAATAACTCAAAAGAAATATATGGCTAAGGCTGTCAGCTCCAAAAATCGACCTCGGAATTTAATTAAAAAGTGGTCTAATTTGTTCAATTAGAGCCCACTGGAAAACATTTTTGCTCAAATAAAATTCTGAATCAAAATATATCTTAGAATTTAAAGTCTTTAAATAAAATGTTAAGCAAAATTTTGCAAAAATCTCACTGAATATGATTTTTGGTTGAGCTCAGTGAATTGAGACGAACAAAATTGAGGCTTAATTTTGGTTATTAGATAAAGTCGATTTTCGACCAAGCTGAGAGCGGAATTTTTCGATTTTTTTTAATTTTCGCAAAAAAATTCTTGATTTTTGAAAATATTTAAACAAAATGTTCTTAAACGTTTTTCTTATAATTAATTAATATGATACATCGCGAGATCTGCATTTTCTTGGACAGTCAAAAACATGCATTTCTTGCGACAAGGTTTATAAGTAAAAAATGTTGGTGTGAAAATAAATAACAGCCGCAAATTTGTAATTAGACGTGGTTGTATTCGGATAGTAAAATGGATTAAACGTGAAATGTATAAATGCTATATTTTCAATTTTGAACATAGGGGAACAGGGATATTCAAAAAATTATAACATTATGATAGATTAAATCTTAATGATCTGATCCCACAAACATATTTGAATTTCATGATTTGGAACTATTTTTTAACGTTTATTAAAATTAAAAATCTAACATTTATGCATTTTACTATTGACCCGTTGCGACAAAAAAAACTTACTCATGCAAAGCATTCCGTTGCCCTTGTACCCAGGGGCACATTCGCAATTATAAGTTCCAGGTTGATTTGTGCAGATTGCATCTGGGTGACATGCGTTATCATTACATTCATTGATATCATCGCAGCCTCCTGCTGTGTTCGATTCAAAACCTTCTTGACATTCACAGGTAAAACTACCGATTGTATTTTTACAAATTGAACTTCCACAATCATTATTTCCAGTGATACATTCATTTTCATCAACACATGAACCTGCAGTTCCTTTAAAACCTGGTTTGCACGTGCACACGTATGAACCTGGTGCATTTGTGCACATGGAATCAGCCGGGCAACGGCCTGGCTGGATACATTCGTTGACGTCGTTACAGGTGTAGCCGTCACCGGAATATCCAATGTTGCACATGCATTCGTAGCTTTGGTAAGTGTCAGTACAAGCGGCGTTGAAGTCACATTCGTGTGTTCTTAATATTTTTTTAATTTTTTTTGAATAAATTTGGATATTTGCTGCTGAAATGTATGACGCGCTCATCTCGATTAACTTATTTAAATAAAATTGAAGCGGGATGAAATAAATTAATTTTACAAATAAGGTTATATTTCGATATGATATAAATTGGGTCATATTTCTTTCATTTTTTCAGCATCCTTTAGGTCATATTTCAAGGATGTGCCAAATATATTTGACTGGGGTATTTTAATTGCATAACATTTGTTCATGGCAAATGAATTCGTGCAGTAATAAACCAATTTGCTCATATTGTTTTTTTTTTAATAAATTCGAATATTTGCGGGTAAAAGGCATTACGTGCCCGTCTCGATTAACTTTTTTAATTACATTTGAAGCAGGATGACAATTTAAAATGAAAAAATGTGACCGTTTTACAATTTTTTAGAAAGTTGCAGTCGAACCATTTGGACGGATTTTTCCACTTTTTGAAATTCATATTTAACTAAAATGACTTTTTTATCAAGACTAGAAAGGTTTCAAATATTTGAGAACTTTTACATGAACGTGCTTGACTGTTCACGCGAAAATCTTAAGAAAAAAACTGATTGATTATTGTTAACTCCACTCACACCCGTTTGACTATCTAAAGGCAAAAAAAATTTTGGGAGCCAAAACGGGCGCAGAAATAAGCGACTCGTCACAGGACCGATACAATTCGCAATATGTCATAAAGTTTTGCCAATATTTATTTGCGCAAAAATAATTTGTTGAAAAAGTTTATATTACAGGAATTAGCCCGCTTTCGAAAGTTATATCTCTTCCTACTGTTTTTTCTAGGGATTTTCGTCCAAAATTTCCTAAAACATTATATCTGTGTGAAAACGATGAGGCGATAATAGGTTGAAAATTCTGAGGAAGCCAGTTTTTTAGGAAAGTACTATGAAGGATTCTTGTGATAATAAGTTTTATTTTATCTGCGAGTCTCCTCTTATAGCCGAAGAAATATATTTTTTCACATAGTGACTTTTATGAAACGTTCAAAAAATACTAGAAATAATTTCAAAACGTTATTTGTTTCGGAAAGTGAAATTGAACGGAATTTTAACCCAAACTAAAGCCAAAACAAAGACAAATGCGGATTCAACATCTTTAGAAACATAAGAGTGGTGATACTGGATTTGAGTGTTTGGGAGAGGTTTACTAACAGCTGATGTAGCAAACTTATTTAGT
>SCLH01000450.1:669813-682358 GCA_004367855.1 Oikopleura vanhoeffeni | reverse complement strand
AAAAAGTGTCATATGATTTTTCGAACAGCATAGAAAAAATATGTGGTCACCTACGCGAAAAGTTAAAGTAGCCATTTGAAGAGTGTTTTTTGTTGATTTGAAACAAATAATAAAAAAAATATTTGAACAAAAAATAAAACATTTTTTTTATTAATGTTCGGAACTATTTTCAAAAATTTCTCATAATTTGTCGAATTCGAAAAGTCTAATTCGAACTCAAAATTTTCTAAAAAAGCAATAATTCAAAAATTCTGTAGTTACAAAAGTTGCCTGGATTATGAAACATTACTTTGATGGTATATTGAGAAGAATATATAAATCCAGTAAAAAGTTTTCATCAAGATCCCATATCCGTATCTGTCAAAATGCACCGACCCCTTAAGTCATTTGTTTCTTTTATTTGGTTTATTTTCGTTGCATAATAATTGCGAGGTTTTGTTCTTCAAAATCATGCAATGAAAAAAGTTCCCATGTTTTTATAAAAAGTTATTTCTTTTTGAACACGGGCTACTTTTCACAAGCAACAAATATGTAAGCACCCTCAAGGACGGTAAAGTCACAAACCTCGATTTTGTCTGCGGGACAAGAGCAAGTGAATCCGCCAGCAGTGTTGGTACACGTTGCTTCGGGGTTGCAGTCGTGTGTACCGATGGCACATTCGTCCTCATCTTCACAAGAGGCACCAGAGCCCTTGTAGCCTTTGTTACAGACACATTTTGCGTCTGTACCGAAAGCAACACAAGAAGCCTGTTTTTTGGATAATTGGAAATACATGTATAAAACAATTTTTTTAATGAGAAAAAAAAATGTAAAGCTGCAAAAGATCGTAAATATAAATTGTAATCATAGTCTCTCACTCACTGTTATTTTTCCTAAGCTTAATCAATATTATTTGGACCACTAACTGATGGTCGGAAAGATACAAAAACACAAAAACTAAATACCAAAACCCGAAAAACTATCCACTTATTTAGAAATACCTTCACATTTATTTTTCTACATACAATGTATTGCAATCGATTAACAGCAATTTGTGATATGAGAAAAATGATAAAGTTAAATTATTTTGATTAATTATCAAAGTAATTAACATTATTTGGCTTCTATAATGTGGAACATATTTAAGGTAATTAGTTCTAAAACTAGGACTCATTAATGTAATCACAATAATACTACAAGTCACCAATTTCAAACGGATTGAGTATAAAAGTTAATTAATTTAATTAATTCTTATTTAACTTTCCATTTGATAACCAAGTTGGTTAAACCAACTTGGCAAATTACCACAATATCATTTTGTAAAACTAGTTTATATTCACACTTTCATTATTTTTTTTATAAATTTTTATGAGTTAATTATTTAATTAATATGAAACCTGTTGATAAATAATCATTTAAACATCGTGACAATTTCAATACAGTTCGAACATTTAAAGCGAGTTAGCCTGGCAAGTCAGCTTCAGAAACAAATGACCCGAATAATTAGAGTGAGATAATACCAATTTCGATTTTGTCTAAAATTCTTCTAGTGCGCATATCGCCGAAAGTTCGATCACCACGCAATTTGAGGTTTTTATTAACAAATAATTTGACTGCGTTCTTGAATGACGTCATTTTTCACAATTGAATTTTCACAAATCTACCTTTTAAATTTTTGTTTGATTGGGTTTGCTGGAGTACAAATTCTAGGCATTTAAATTGCCGCATTTTGGTGATTCATTAATTTGAACCTATCGAAATTCTTATAAGTGTAAAAGCTGTTAAATTATGGAGCAGTGGCTTTCGTCCCAAATTGGATCCGATTTTTCTTTTGTCTCGCTATACTTTTGGTTAAACTCGTAGATCGATTTAGCCAACTAGTTGCACACCACCATTTAATGCGCATTTGTAACACGCTAATCATATTGAAAGATCAAAGCCCTTAAAGTTATCGATAAACTTGAAACAAAATGACGTTGTGCGTTTTTTTTTTGAAATTTTTTAGCTGTATTACGTACTGTATTTTTTTGCAAAAGTTTTTTCAATCACAAAATAAACTTTACTCGTGGGATCAGAGAAAAGAAATCTAAGATTTTTTTTCCCATTACACATAGCCCAAAAGATACGTGACCGGTGAATATTTAGGAATAGGTTGGTAAAGCTGTATCGTTTTTCAAAAATTGCTTAATAATTTTGAAAGAAGTGCAACGTGGTTCTTCCTAATTTAGAGAGTTTTAAGCTTTTTCCCCATTCCACGAGACAAGTCGTAAAGCGATAAGATGACCCTTCATTAAAAATAGGTTTCCTGGGTGAAGTACACCCAAATAGTGATCAAATTACGACGCCGAAACAATTTTTTTGGGGCAATAAACGACTAATTGAGTTTTGAACACTAATAATATTTTTCCAAAAACGCTAGTGATCATTTATTTTTCGAGCACTAGGATTCATTTATGACATATTTTAAACCTTTTTTGCAATCTATTTGTCACGGGTGATTTAATTCAGACTTTATCGTCAGAGAAAAGTCTATAACAAACGTTTGGAAAGCTTACTGGAATTTTTTGACGTTGAGTATTTTTTTTCAAATCACGTATTTGATACTATTATTTTTTTCAAAAGTATCTGCAATCATCCGGGGAGACCCTTAAAGACAATGTAAGAATTTCTAAGCCTTTAAATGCTTACAGGTCCATGGTGCGTTTAAAAGATACGCATTTCCAGAATGCTCATAGAGCTTTCGCAGAATGCTGATAACAACGGAATGCGTAGCGGAGAGAGGAAGGTGAGAAATATAATACATCATTGAGTTTTTATTCACTTTTAATCCCTTCAAGATTTTGTTTGTACTTATTCCTGTGAAAATTTGGTTTCCGGCTTACGAATAGAGATCTTCTACCAAGAACTCAAACTTCGAAAATTAATTACATAGCAATATGAACAAGAGTTTGCGTAGGGTAGCGTGATACGATCTCTGTATTCTTAGAACGCAATCAATAAATGATATTGAAAATAATTTATAGAGTCATTTACTAGATGCAATTTTGCATAAAAAACAATATACATTTATTTTAGAACAGGCCCACAACTGTAGAAAAATTCTTGATTTTAAAACTGAGCGTTCTGAAATATATAATTAGGTTTATTTCATATTTATTATACTCTTTTTTTTTTTTTCGGCAACTTTTAAGCAACTTTCCCCCCCCGACTTTTTTTTGTTTCTTATCTTCATATAAATGCTTAAAATCGTTTAAATATTTACTTCTTGTTCATCTCATTTGTAACAATGTCTGATATTATTTCACAAAGCCGCTATTAAATGAATGGTTTGATCATAATAGAACAATTGCATCCCATCATAGGCGATTTACAGTGTGGATACTAGTTGAGCTAAATCGACTCGCCGTAAGATCTCAATTGTCAAAGTAACGGTTAAGTAGGTGGTCGAAAGCGGGCGGTACATAACACCCACCACCCCCCGGCCCCTCCCACCACCTCCCCACACCCCCCCCCCCCCCACCCCTCCCATCCCCCACCCCCCCCCCCCCCCCCCCCCAACCTCCCCCACACGCCCCCCCCCCACCCCTCCCCACCCCCCACCCCACAACCACCCACCATCCCCTCCCCCCACCAAACAACCACAAACCCAAATGTAAAATAATGAATAATTATTTTAAACGACTAGAGTTTTATTTCATTTTTAAACAAACAAATATTTTATGTTATGTTCGTATACCATGCCGGAAAGGTGCATAATGCCCGTAAGTGCCCATGTCTAAAAAATTTTTATGGCTTAAAACTTCGGCGATATTAGAGCCGCTGTGATAAGGAGGACTAGTGTTCATGACTTGACATTGAAATAATTAATCGTTCCTTTTATGAATCGTTTAGTCGCACAATGCGCCTGGTGAGGCTGCTGGAAGACACGTTTTTCATTTTGATTGAAATCATAATACTTGAGGTTAACAACGAGCAAAGTATTGACACATTTTTGAATTTATTTAATATCGTGTTTCCTAAACAAAAAATCGAGTTGGGTATATAATTGATCAGGAAATCTTATTGATCAAACCCCAAAGTTATATAATTCATTAGTGACCTCAATATATATGATATATTCATTAAAAAATAATTACAATGGAAAAAAATTACAAAATGCCAGAAAGCAATATTGAATTTTAGAGAAATGTTGAAGCACTACTGCACAACCAAATTTGCCCAAATTCAAGTAGGACTTTGATGCAGCAACGTTTTTGGAGAAAGAAGGAAATATTCACTATTAAACCAGAGAATGATAACGATAGAACTTTAAGAAACATAAGAAGATCACACTGTCTGATGTCAAATGGAATCTATAACACATAATATTTTAGATTTTAAAACAAATTTAGTATAATATTTGACTTTGAAAAAGTATTTTTCAAAGGCATAAAAGATGAACATACATGTCTTGTACTGAATAAGGGATAACCGATAGAACGAGATAGTAAATTGTGTTTACTTATAAACGAAAAATCAATAAGTTATTCGAAAGTTGAAGTATTTAATTTGCCTTCAAAAATTATTCCCGAAAACATTATCGAATTTTTAAGCCTGGGTCGAAATCATGCAGTTGGAGGTCTTTCACAGGGTTCCAACAACTACTGTGAAGTTGAAAAGTTATTTTCAAATTTTCAGGATCATGCAAGAAAAAATGGCATAAACGAGGAAAATATAATAAAAATAAAGTGCGATTCTACGTACACGGCTATGGACTTAGAAAAAAGTCAGACTTATGACGAACGTTGTGGTTTGTTTAAAACTTTTTGAAGACAAAATGAAGATATTTACTTATTAAATGTTGATAAAAGTGTTTCAGTATGCTTTAAAGATAGAAAAGACTATCACGAAAAATTGGAAGAAATTTTTAGCAAAGACCCAAATTTTGAGCTTATAAAAAATTTTTGACCATGGAGCAAATTTCGAAGAGTACAACAAACTATTAACTGAAACACTTGGAAACTCTTTAAATAAAAAAACATTAAGATCGCTTGAGGCACAACACGCAATTAGTTCCGCCTACGGACTTATCAAGTTGCATAAGCCATCAAAAAAGCTCCGTCCGATAGTTACAGGATATAATTCGATGGTAGCTAATGCGCATTAATATATCAAAAATTTAATTTCTCCAATAGCGAAAAATTGCAGTTTTTTAGTAGAGGGTCCCAAAACTTTCAAGGAACGTTTTTTGAAGGATATCGATAAATTTGACAATAATTTGCATGAAATTGATACTTTCGACGGTACAAGTGTGTACACATCAATTAATACAAATGGAGTCATCTCAGAAATACTGAAAATTATTTATAAAAATCCAGGCAGATTTTTTAAGAATAAAGATGAAAATGGCCGACCTTTACCATTTCCTGACCGCGCAAATTTTCGAAAATTTTACATAATGTACTTTTAAATTATTATACTTTTGAATCACAAATAGGAATTTTCAAACAAAGATCGGGCCTTGTCATGGGATNTCTTTTTAAACGCCTACGAGTTTTTCATTTTTAAACAAATAATTTATTTCTGTCTCCGTATCGCCGAAAGTGCCAATGTCTCCAAAATTTTTTGGCTAAAAACTTTCGGCGATATTAGGAGCCCCTGTAATACAGAGCCTGTGTTATGACTTTGACATTGAACATAATTATCCGTTCCTTTTCATGACATCGTTTAGTAGCACAAGCGCCTGGTGATGCTGCTGGAAGACACGTATTTCCATTTTGTTGAAATCCATCCTCACATTTGCAGTTAAACGAGCCAAAAGTGTTGACACATCTTGAATTATATTTAAAGTAGTGTTCCATAAAAAACAAAAAAATCGAGTTTGTATTAATTGATCAGAAATCTTAATTGATCAAAAAAGTTATATTCATTATTGATCAAAAAAATTTTATTGGTCAAAAGTTTGGTATTTTTTTTTAATTTTATACCAAAAATTTTGCATTTGCAGTTTTAACTTATTTTTCACTCATAATAAATAAAGTACGTACTACGTATGGCTTCTTATTTGTCGAATTTCGATTTTTGATCAATAGTACTTTTGATCAATCAAACCTTTGATCTATAAAACTTTTGATCGAAAGTTTGTTTTCTGATCAATAACCTTTTTTTGATGAATATTTTTTTGTTTGATAAATGTAATTTTTTTGATTAATGTAATACCACCTCAAAAAATCATGAAAATGATAATACTCACCGCATGTTTTCTCCCTCGCAAATCGATGGGTTGCGACATTCGTTCTCGTCAGCGCAGCTGATTCCAGAGCCGAAGAAGCCCTCGGCGCACGTACAAATGTATGCACCCACTGTATTTTCGCACGTTGCCTTTTCGTGGCAATTGTGCGTTTTCATCGCGCACTCATCAATCTCGAAGCACTTTTTGCCGTCACCCTAGAAATAATTATTATGATTGAGAAGTAAATTCTAGGGTCATATTTTTGTAGAATCCGTTTATGAAATAGAAGGTGCCAACCGGTGGGTTGCCTGTACAATTTGAACGTAACATCAAAATCAAGGTTTATTTTTAAAGTTATAATTTTATTGGAAATAATTCTTATTTCACCATCTTACTGCCAAAAAATAAGTTTGGTTAACTCGATGATTAACTGATTTCTTATTCAACGCTTAAAATTGCAAAGTATAGCCGGAGTTGTTTGGAATTGTCACTAATTTTCCCCAGGCGCTTAGACTCTGAAAATTTACTATTTTTTGGTTCAAATTTTGGCAGTCTATCCGCCTGGTGAAAAATGGGACAATTCAAAAAAACTAAGGCTGCATCTCTATATAAACCAAGCAGTAAAACTGAAATTACATTATTGAAATACCTTCTTTTAGTATAATAATTATACTATGAATTAAAGTATATAATTCAACCTATTTGCTAGGGTATTTCTCCCAAACTGTTAACTTTTTGTGGTTCAAAACTCGAACTTCATTATAACAGACTTACAACAGGCTTGTAAAGGTGTTTGGGTTTGCGTGGTTTCATCATTTTTTGCGTAGGTTAAATAAAAAAGCGCAACAATGAGGATTGAAAATCCGGTCTGGGATGATCTTTTTCAGAATCCTGACTTACAGTTAGCTCCTACAAGACAAGGACATCTTTAGCTTAGAATTTCTTAATACATTCCGTTGCATGATTAGCTTATAATTATTCTAGCTTATAATAATGATATAATCTTGACGGATGATTAACTGTGAAGTTTGAACGAATAGATTTATCTTGGACTTTAATTTCGCCGTAAACGGCGGGAGAAATAATCCTGGATTTCAAGAGATTGCTAAAATCGTTTTTTTTATTGTTGAAAAACTTTTTCCTACATACATTTTAGCTCAAATTTTTAGCATGTAACTTATTTAAATGAAGAGAAGCACGTTTGAGTTCACTTATTACTTCAATCTGCGAAGAGGACCCATTTTAAGTAAATCAAGCCAAAATTTCAGTATCATTTACTAAAAATGGGACCTCTTCCCGGATTTAAGATATAAGCTGCCTTCGAATCGGTCGAACCATAAGGTTTATTGTTTTATGTTAATTTTCGCAGAAAGTTATCGAAAAATATTTCCAATTTTTTTTGTTAATACAATTTTCACGTCAAAATCGAAAGATTAAAATTGCCAAAAATCGAAACAAAAGAAAAAATTTGCCGGTAACGTTTTTAACGTGAATAGATACATTTTTTAACTTTTCCTTTACAAAATCCTCTCGATATTTGTAGCCTATGAATTTAAAGCATGTCACATCAAAAAGGCGTCATGTATCTCTGAATCTTGATATTCTTCTTATTGAGAAATTTTGATTTTGAAGCTAAAATTCACCAGTAATCACCCCGAATTTCAATATTTTAACGATTTTTCACATCATCATCTACATGCTATTTTACACAGTATTTAATGTAAATTACCCTGCCGTCGTAACTAACTCCCCTCGTTAGCCCAAACGTGAGTTAGAGAAAAATCTTCAAACTCCCAGCGGCGATTTTATTTATTTTGGTTCAATAAAACACATTTAAAACTGTACGATGATGTCTGCAAAAAAACAATACAAAAAAATCTCATTAAACCAAACAATAATAATAATTAGGGTGTTGGCTATGCAAGGGGAAATACAGTAAATGACCGTCTAATGACATAGATAATGTGAAGTGTTTTTATAATGATAATTTGAATTTGCATGGTTGAGGAGCCTGCAATTTAGACATCGCTTTTTCCTTTCTTAGAGGGTTTCAAAATGTTCGACAGCATAAATTATGTAAAATGCGGTATTGTTTATTAGTTTTCATCATTTATACAGGGAAATTATCAAATAATCGGAGTTGCGAAAAAGGTCCGAAAGACTCGTCTTTTTTTTCTAGAATTTATTTTGGTCCGAAAAGTATTTCCTTTATTTATTCAATCTGTTCGTTCAGATTCTCACCGAAACCATTTTTAGACATTAAAATTCAAATAAAAAGATTGTTAACCCTTGGAGGCTCCGGACCACTTAAGTGGCTCAAAAATTCTTCTACCTGCTAAAATGGGACGAAAGAATAGTTTTTGAACTTAGTGAGTTAAATCTCAAATCGAGTTTGCCATGAGGAATTCAAAAATGTTATTTAACACTTTCTGGGACGACTTGTTCAAACAATAAATCCAACAAACAATAATCCAAAACGCGTGCTTCTCAAACTTGATACACGATAAAAAATCTGGGGAAATGCGTTTTTAGGAAAGTCTTTTGGGTGTCTTTCAAAAAAGAATTATTATTCAAATACGTATTATAACAATAAGTATCAGAACGTTTTTTGTGAGTGTTTTTTCTAAAATTGAAAATTCTCGAAAAAATTTTCGGAAAAAATGTCTTCGATTTTTTCGAAATTGGATTCAAAAGAAAGTCACAGAAACATTGATCAGAAACTAGGCTTACGTCAAGATAATATTTTGAAGTTTAAGTGGTTATTACCATCTATCATTTAACGTCAACTGCATGGTAGCACATATCTTGAATGAGACTAAAAATAGACCTGTGATATTAAACTTCGGTTTTTATACTGGATTTATAAAGTGGGCCACCTAACTCCTAAGGCAGTGTGATAAGAAACGCTTCATCGATCAGCGTTTTTAAAGTCAACCTTCAGTTTTCTTTTGCTTGAGGATCATTGACTTGACATTCACTACCATAAATTCTCTATTCAGTAGGATATTTCACGGATGTTACGCTTGAAAAAATGCTAAGATCGAAACCTGTGGTATTTCACGTCGAAACTGGTCACAACCAGGACCTAGGTTAAAACTGTACTATGGCGGTTACGCCTCGAGAAACCATATAAACATAATCGGACTAATTTCGCACTTGATTTCGTGGTTCCATTTTTGCTCCGGATTTATGTTTGGGACCTTCTATTATTCTATTTTGCTTTTCATTTATTAAAAATTGCGATATTGAGCCAAGATATGGGTATACTGGAATAATTTTGCGGATTATTAGTTATTATGAGGAGGTTCACTTACGAACAAGCTGATTACAGATACGCTTTAGACTCGTTACATAACATACCTCTGTTTACAGACAACATTTTATATGAATATTTTCAACTATAGATTTTATGTTAATTTGATTTTTAACTAAGGAAAAAATCATAAATTCATAATACAGACTGAAACAAAAAATATTTTTAAAAGACTAAACCCTTGTGGTTAAAAAACACGAAAATTCCGCAGAGTTACTTTAGACATTTTCGTCAAAAATTTTAAAAATAAAATTTAGGGATGACAGTTGAAAATTTGTTTTCCAAATTTCTAAAAAAAATTTGGTTGAACAAAGTAAAATAATTAACTTGAAAATAATCAGAATAGTCGGTTTAAATCAACATTTTCAGCTTGTTTAAAATTACTTTAAAAACAACATTTAATATGTCGTTCTCATAATTTGGTTAATTAAAATTATTGTTCTATTTATTGTTATTTTTAGTTCTTTACTAAACCACGTTACTATTTATTCAACAAACCACGATATCAAATCAATAATTAGTTTAGTAGGCTTTTTTAGTGATAGTAATTTATGGCAATTAAATGCAATTGTTGAAATATTGCTACATGTACAGAATGCAAATTAAGCTGTAACACGTTGAAACTAAAATCGGATTCCTATTATTGGAAGTAACCATGATAAATCGAACTTAAAGCCTCCACCAAAATTATTAGACGCGCTGATTGGCTAGTCATCTTTCACGTGACTCACCCAAAAAATATTTATATCCGAAGACCTAGCTCAGCTAAAACTTTACAAAACTGATAACTCTACCAGTATTTTGGATAAAAAGTTTAAATAAAGTCACACGCAAAAAATCTGTTATTTTATGACGTTCGGCTTAAAATTTTAATTTTTCAAAATTTTACCAAATTACAATTTGGTCTATAAAACTAGAGAAGTCACTATATTTTAGGGTTGGCAGTAAAGCGGCAAAAAATCACTATTTTGGCATTTTTGGCCTAGAAAACTCTTTTTCCAAAAAATTATAGGATTCATGTGCTGCGACTTCAGAGCGCGATTTTGATCCTAAAAGTATATTTTCAAATCGCAATACACATTTTGGTGAAGCTGATTAGGTGAAATAGGCCTTTTTCTATAAAAATCTTCATTCGGTGAAATTTTCAGATTTTTTTCCGTCCAGAAAATTTTTTCAAGTTTATTTTAGGATCTTAATCGCGCTCTGAAGTACATGAATCCAATAATTAAAAAAAAGAGTTTTCTAGGCCGAAAATGCCAAAATAGTGATTTTTTGCCACTTTTGTTTTTTGCCGCTTTACTGCCAACCCTATTCACACTTTTGTGAATATCCCGGCCCTACTACTTAAAAACACACTACGTTTCCTAATCAGAGCCGGGAAATTCACAAAAGTGTGAATAGGGGATATTTTAGTGGAAAAGAGTATTTGAGGGGGAAACTTATCTTGTTTTTGGAAATTCAGGTCGTTAATGATAAGGAAAATTTACTTTGATCTACGGCAACCCTAGTGTACAAACTTGACACATAGTTGGAAATGTAATTATGATAAGAAGATTTCAAAGAGTATTCAGAATACCATATTCTAGTTTGAATTTCAAAGTCCTTATTTTAAATTGTCTTAAAAATGACAGTTGGGATTAGATTTCAGTTTTTAATTTTAGGATCGACATATTTTTTTTGCAAATTATATAAAAACTTTATTACAACATTTTCAAATGAGAAATTGCGAGAGAAAAAGGAACATACAGTATGTAACATACTGTTACAGTATAACTGTAGAATTGTTTTTTAGAAAGTAATTCGTTATTTAGGATGAAAATTTTATACAATATTCTACCTATATTTGTTTGCAGATGTGACACGATGGTTCAATAACCTCAGAAAAGTCGCAGTCAATTTTCAGCTTATTTTGACGAATCGTCAATGACGATAATCAATATCAACTTCGAATGATAATTATTCAAAATTTTCATACTTTACCAGTAAGTCAAATTTTTCTGAAACTATTTGATTCTGCAAGCAAAGGACACCGACCAATTAAAAGTGAGATAAAGAAAATCATCACAGGATAATTGAACGCAAGTCAATCATCATGCGTATGATCAGGTGAATCCAGAAACAAATTTTATAAGCAAAAATCTAACATACTGAAGAGTAGGAAAAGTTATGAGCCAAAACGCCCATCAAAACAAATAAAAGCTTTTCGTTTGAAAAATGTATATTTTTGGACCTATGACTTGTTTTCTGCGTAAAAAATAATTCAACAATGCCAACGAGAAATACCTCCTCCTTTATTTTAAAAGTGATGATCTTCCTCGTATATTCTATCTATTAGTTTATTTTAAACCAGAATTCTATTTGATTTATTAAATACTGTCGAACAAACACCTAATTTTGGATTGTCGTAGCATATTAATTTATTTTGGACAAAATGTTAACAATATAATTTTCAAGTATAAAATTTGATTGAATTTCTGCACATGCCAAAATTTAGTCTTCATTTTTGTCATGAATAAATATGCAATTATATTCAAGGACATAATTGCATACATGTATAGTCGTAAAACAAAGAAATTGATAAACAATACAAAAAACTGTAGAGATTCGTATCACAAAAATTATATGCTAGTTCGATAATTTTTATTCAACCCAAAACTCACCAAAATCATCTTAACCCACGCATAATATCGCTATATCCCTTTTTGTAGAATGAGCCACAACGGTAAAACACACGTTAAAGGAGCTAGTGGCTACAATTTCTAACCATAAATAATAATATGGGTAATCCACGATTAACTAATCTGCTCTCTTATCATGTGACCGCAGGTCCAAAACTATAATATCGCTGTGAGGTCCGACTCAATATATCTGACACGAAATAAGAAATCTAGATATCACTCAATAAGTGACGTAATGTCGTGTTAAATTGTGGCAGGTCAATAAGAATCTAAACATGCCGAACGGTCTCTCCTCTCCCCTCTGACAAATAACTAGTACTGAAATGATTACTATGTCCCAGTGTCCTAAAGATGACCAGACCCA
>SCLH01000450.1:623026-651111 GCA_004367855.1 Oikopleura vanhoeffeni | reverse complement strand
AAATTTTGCAGAAAAAAATCGGGGTGTCATGAATAAAGTACAGACTGTTATTCTGACAAAAATTCATAATATTTCAATTGGCCGTTATTGAGAAAAAAGACATTTAAGATAAAATCAGTGTTCTAGAACTCTACTCCCACTTGGTGCTGTGGTGCTTATAAGAAAAAAAATTCACCTTCAGTTAATAGCCGAGAGTCAGATCTTCAAATTAGCCTCTTCAAAATATTTCTTACTTGTTTTGTTTAATTCTGAGACCAGATTAAAAATACAAGAAACCGTTGAGTACCTCCTTAAGTATATTTCGCGCAAACCGTATTTACATTTAAAAAAGTATGATTCAGAGTATAAACAAGTGCGAAGAAACAAAACGTTGACATGTTTAAATATAGTGAAAGTAGGCATTCCTAATATTTTCAGCTAAGGATTCCAGAAAATTAGTTTGAAAAATTTTGAACCAGAAATGAGGAAAATTTTCAAAATATTTCCAAAAAGTTTCGACCAAAAATCTCAAAAAAGTGTCATATGATTTTTCAAATAGCATATAAAAAATATGTGGTCACCTACGCGAAAAGTTAAAGTAGTCATATTGAAGAGTTTTTTTTGTTGATTTGAAACAAATAATGCAAAAAATATTTGAACACAAAATAAAGCATTTTTTGATAATGTTCGGAACTTTTTTCAAAAATTTCTCATAACTTGTCGAATTCGGAAAGTTTAACTCGAACTCAAAATTTTCTTTAAAAGCAATAATTCGAAAATTCTGTAGTTACAAAAGTTGCCTGGATTATGAAACATCATTTTGATGGTATATTGAGAAGAATATATAAACCCAGTAAAAAGTTTTTCATCAAGAGCCNCCTTAATGAACTTTATTCTATGCGTAATTAAGGCAGAAACTGTTGCACCGATTTAAACCTTTGGCGCCCTCGAGTGAGAGAACCACACATTACAGAGCCGCGAGACCCCACCAATTTTTTGTTTATGCATTCATTTCGTTTTATATTCATTTTGATCCACGAATTTTTTGGGGACACCACCCCCTTGACTATGCTAGGAAAGGGAAGAAAACGGAAAATCGCAGAAAATTGTTCCCTTTTCTTAGCCTGCCCTTCACCCTTATATTTCGTTATGAAAAAAACATAGAAACCGACGTTTAGGATTAGTATTTGCGGCTTAAATGACAAGGATTATATGATAGGACTATTTGCGGCTTTATATGTATAATGGATTCTGGGTGAATTTTTCTCATATAAATTGGAAAGCCACCAAAGAGAAAATGTGTCACATTTAATATGAGCAAAATAATGACATTTTTGGTCAAAATTATTTATTTAATTTTTTGAATGAATTATTATCTGTGTATTTAAAACACAAGAATTTTTAAAATACGATATATTTAAATTATAAAAAATCTGATGCTGACAAAAGCAGGTTTTTGAAATTAATTATGTGATTATCAGACCATAACCGTATCAAATATCAGTGTCGTCCGCAATGCTTTGAATTCCATCTGCCAAATCTGTTCATAGCAAAGAACATCAGAATAGTTTTTACATCAGAGAAAATATTTAAAATGAAAAGAAAAGATAAATTTAATTAATGTCTTTGTAATGTTCTAGATATTTCAAGGCTTTTTGTGCTTAATTTAGAATCTGTTAAAAATTCTAACTTATCTTTTTGAAATCCTTATTTAAGCTTAAAAAAACGGTACAAAAGTGTATCATTGTCAATGATTCATTGACAATGATTCGTTGTGGCGCGCCATGGCGTAAACGTTAATAGGCTATTTTTTTTCAAATTCAAGTGTGATTCTTTGTACGGATATCCTTTTCTCATCAAAAATGGCTCTCTTTAGTACATAGGTTGTTCACCCTGTTTTCATTCCGGCTTTTCGAAACTACTAATCCGATCAAGTTTTTAGAAAGCTAAAAATAACCACACATTCAGCAAAAAAATTTTACAATAAAAAATGGTCCATTTTTCAAAAAAATTTGAGATTAATTATAAGTTTTTGAAATCTTTGTTTTGAAAAATGCTATGATATGATGGACCAATGCTATGAAGGACCAATTTTTTTTCTTGCATTGTCAGTTTTAGCTTTCTTAGAACTCAATCGGTTGAGTCGTTTCCAAATGCCAAAATGTAGATAGTGTTCAAACCCTATTAACTATAGAGAGGCACTTTGTCTGGGAAAACAATACACTTATTTCTGAAAGAACCTCGACGAAATAATTCCGAGATTTGAGTGAAATAGTATATATATTGGGCTGGCCATACTTAATGCAAAATAAAGCCTCTCTGATGTTCAAATCAAGCTCTTGCAAGATTTGATATCGGATACACATTCAAATTATATTTTAACAAACCCCTTTTTAAACGCCCTTCTTTATCAGCCCAAGTTCTTCAAATAAATACAGCTCATTGAAATCAGCTCAATTTATTTTCAGAAGCGTATTCACTTCAGATAAAATAAATTGAATTTATTTTTTGAACTTTTTAGGCATATTTTTTGGCAACGCCCTTTTTCAAGGAGACGATACTGTAGTTCTATCAAAAACTAGGTCAGAAAATGAACTAAATTCGAAGTCCTTATGTATTATTGATTTTTATTAGGATTTTTAATTATTTTTAAAACCAGGGATTATTAATGCAGCATAGTTTATAGGCATAAAAAAATATAAATTATAGTCATCAAAAAAGTTCAAAAAGCTACCGATAAATAAACAATGTGACTGATTTTAAAACGGTAAAAATGGTGTAATTTTACTTAGAAAATTTAAATTGAGGCCTAGAGGCCATGGCCGCGGTGCATCAACCAGTTTGATTCAAACTGGTATTTATCTGGCCTGAATTTAACAAAATTGTTGATTTTTGTAGTTATAAGAAAAATTTTCACGGATAAAATATTTTAAAGAAGCCAGTCTCAATTATTGCGTTGGAATATATGAGTTTCGCTCCGAGGTGCGAAACTTACTAGACTCTATTTATCAGTGCTGGGTGTTCGGTCTTATTTGACCGTTTCGTAGTAGAATCTTCAGGATGCTTATCTTTCTCGAACAATTTGGCAAGATTCACATAAAACATGGGTCAAAAATGTTTTTGATTATATTATCAATTTGATTTATCTATTCTGGGATTATCAGGGGTAAACTTATTTTTTCACAAGAAATTACTTGAAAGTAGGCTGAAAGGAAATATGAAATTAATTTTCTGCTATAAAAATGAGAAATGAACTTCCGGAATCCATAACCTACATTATAATTATATTTCAAAAATGCACTGAAAATTAAATTGAAACTTTATTTAGAATGTAAGTTTGCACTNCATATATTCGCTACAAAATAAATTAAATTTAGTTCTTATCGATTCCAAAATCTTAATTAAATAACACCCCAATTCTTAGAATTTTGACGTCCTATTCAAGTTGAATAATTCAACTTTTATCAAAGTCCGCATCATGCACTGTTTTATATTATCTAATCGGCCGAAAGTGCACTATCGTCTGCACAAAACACGCGTAATGCAATTTGTCATTCCAATGAATTATATCAGAATTACATTAAAACTACATTAAAATTCATAAGAATGTTTTTCAACGTTTTGACTTTAATATTTCATTTTGAAGATTGTGAGGTCACCTCACTGAGGTGATCAGTTTATAAAAAAGGTCGGAGTTTTAGTCAAAAAATGTTTTTTACAGAAAGTGCTGATTCGTAAAATGCTGAGAAACTGAGAAAAAAATATTATCTGTGCGAAATTTTTTTCAAAATTTCATTTGGAAAGTGTTTAAAAACGCAAAAAACAAGTGCCAATTTTACTTAATTGGCCTATAATTTGCTTTAAAAAACATTTTTTCGAAAATTTAACAACTTTTCTGGTGAAATTGGCCATCCACTGTTTTTTAACGATTATAAAACCGAATATTGTCTTTCAAAAGAAAATTCTCTTTCGCCCGTAGGCGTCCATGGCTAAAACCACAAAACAACAAAATTTCAGCTTAATGGTACATAATTTTCAGCCAAAACTTTTTCCGACCGAATGGTACAAAATTTTAGGTCAGAAATATTTCACGTTAATATTCATCACGAAACCCAAAAGTGCTCCAAAAATCAACTTAATCTTTGTTGATTGAATTTGGCCTACCTTACATTGAAATACCATCAAAATATCTAAAACTTACTGTAGATCAATATCACATTAAACTTATTTTTATTTTCTAAATTTATTTTATGTTTTTTGGATGTTCATAAATGAATTAATTACTGTTTTTCGACAATATCTCAAATCCAGGAAGAGAGCCCATTTTCAGTAAATCAAACCAAAATTCAGTATTATTTACTAAAAATGAGCCCCTTTTCCGGATTGAAGATATGATAATCAAACTTTAACTTTTAGATTGTTCTGAAGCAAAGTATGACTATAAATCAAAGATGGAATAGAAATGGCGGTGTTATGATAAAAGGAAGCAGTAATGGCGACCCCCTATTGGAAAAGGTATATGATTTTAGAATCTAATTAAAAAGTTGCATTCAATAGAAAGCAAACTAATATTTACTCCATGTACGTGATTTAACTGATTTTAGCGAAAAATATACATGAAAAAAACACGTGTAATAATAACACGTGTAAATTTTTTAAATAAATTCAAGTACAAATGAAAAAGCTCATTTTTAAAACTAAAAAATTTGCAATCGTTAAGGGGTAGTCGTCGCTAACAATGAAAGATTCATGAGCAAATCACCTTGAAGGGGTTTGTAAAAAATAAGTTTCGGGGTTGTCCAGGAATCGTATTTTGATGTTTTCAAAATATTTTTTCTAAAAAATTGATTTAACCCTTGGAGGCTCCGGACTATTTNAACTACGGCCAACAAAAAACGGTCACTAGGTGGATTATATTTCCAAACCCTTGACATCGGCTATAGCTTGGCTTTCAAAATAAAATCCACCAAGTCACTATTTTTAATTGGCCGTCATTACCTTAATGACAATTTTCATTTCGCAAGTAAAAAAAACACATACTGTAATAGGAAAATTTTTTCTGAAAATGCTGCATTTTCAATTTTTGTCCTGACGGCTATGAGTAAACTTTTATTTTTTTGAAAGTCAATTCGATAAATTTCGTAGGTTAAGTTATTTTTTCGGAAAACACCTGTAGATTAAAGACCGAAAATTGCAGGTTATTTCTGAGGAAGTCACTTTTTGGAAAATTAAATTTTCAATCTTTTCCATTATTAATTTTTCTTCTGACGTCTCCCATTTCCTCACAAAAAAATTGCGTAGGTTGAATCACAATTTGTAAATGTCACTTGTCTATAGGGTTAATAAAGTCAAAATGTAAATTACATACTATTGAAGTTTAAGTCTATCTTTAATCTAGATGACTAGAGTACTATAAAGTTCCAAGCACTTTTACTTTTCCCGTAATAAGCTATCAAAGTCGCACCACTTTAGTGGTGCAGGAGCCTCCAAGGGTTAAAGGTCAATTTGATAGTTTTCAATCAGAAGATATTCAGGCGTTTAGTCATCGAGTTCTATTTTCATCTTCTGTAATATCATTAACTTTTTTCTTGCCATCAGGAAAATTTGAACCTGACTAACCTTTAATTAAAAGGTATTCGTAATGCACCCATTTACAGAGAATGGGTTGACTATTACTAGCAGAAATTTGTTGAAGAGAACGGAAATGAATAAAATTCAATATAATTCCTATTTAATAGAGACTGATAAGTGAGTCTTTAGTATTATGAAAAATGTGAAATTTAATGAAAATGCTTTGACTTAATTAANGTAAATTACATACTATTAAAGTTTAAGACTATCCTTAATCTCGAGGACTAGAGTACAATAAAGTTCCAAGCACTTTTACTTTTCCGGTAATAAGCTTTCAAAGTCGCACCACTTAAGTGGTGCAGGAGCCTCCAAGGGTTTAATAAAATTGAGAAAATTTGGTTATTGAGCCACATTTAGCGACGATCATCCGGGATGGTCCATCCCTTTTACAATAAAATCAAATTTTTTCAAAATTTGCGATCAGTCGGTTTAATTCAGGAATATTTATTTCCCCCTTTTTATGCAAATTTTCATGTTTCGATTTAAACGAAATTCCAAGCAATTTTTAATTAATAAGATAATTTGGTCATTTCATTTCACTATTCTATAAGAATAGTTTTATTGTCGTATTCATCAACAAAAATTAAGCCAAAAATTTCCGAAAAGTTGCCAAATTTTTTTCTAAATGTATTTATATAACTTTCCATAGACTTTGTCTATAGTTATTTTTTGTTCATAATATGATTAGCAAAATTCTAAAAATTAACCTCAAAATAGCCTCAACTTGTTCTTTGAACATGCAATTAAATCTTTCGAGTTTGATCGTTAAATTTAAATTTAGATTTATAACCTCGCTTTTCAGCGGTTCACCTAAATCAGTTCGAAGGTTATTTATAGATTTTTGTTCAAACAGAAAATAGTCTTCTCGCCGCTGAATTTGGAAGGAAAAGTCTAATCTAAACCTTTTCCTGCGGTATTATCCATGATATAATCGAGAAAAAAACTCAAACAATCTAGAAAGATTTATCTTTTGATTACAAATTGAACACAATTTCATAACATGAGAGTCCTGGGTTAAAAACATTTCCATATTTAAGTCAAAACGCTCCAAAATATAACATAATGTAGATCTCTACGCCGTGTGCGATCGGAGGCTCGATTTAATGAGGCTAAATGCGGAGAGGTTACTGGTTGAATGGGCTGCCCAAAATAATATATACATATGTAGCAGTTTCAGCCAATTATATCCTTTTTCTCAACCTAAGTCCATCTTAAAAATGCTTACTATCTCTAAAGCGCGTGTTCGAATCCCACTATTGTTGTCTTAGGTAGTTTTTTTAGGTGACCCCACCCTAGTCAAGACGTTTGTCAATATACTTTTTTTGGTAATTTATAATCTTAAAAATTACTTCATTTAGAAGCTTTTTCATTCAACTTATGAAAATGAAGCAAATAAAAACTGTGATTTTAAATTAATGGTCTTCAAGGTTTTAGACATAAAAAATAGAAAAATTCTTGAGCCAACCATAAAACATCAAATTTTGGAAAATAAATTGATAAAATTTTGTTGCGAAAATTTCCAGTGAAATTTCTTCTACAATATCCTCAAAAAATATGAAAGGTGACAGCCCAGTGTTCTCACAAAACAGGGATCTGGATCTCGAGTCGGGATCGGGATGAAAATTTTCACTAAGGTCGAGCATACTAGGACGAGGATCGGACTTGAAATTGCATTTAGGTCGGGACCGGACGGATCGGGAATCACCGAGTGTTTCAACATTTCCGTGGTAAGAAAATAAGGTGAAATATTAAAAATAAATTTTGAAAAACCATATAATATTCCATAGCAAAAGCATTTATGGGCCAATAATAACGTTGCGTAGGTTAGAATATTGGTACTTTGCCAAATACAATTTTATTTTTACTTAAGAAAATTTTCATAAGGTTAACTCGTAACTACGGAGTTTCGTCGACTAGAAGTTAATCTGTACCCAGACTCGATTTCCGGCAAGTAGTAGACAAATGTCCCTGACAGTTTGCTCAAAAACGTCCCTGACAAAATTTTCAAACTCCTAGTGTCAGACGTTTGAGAAGGCGGTGTATCTGTATTGTAAGAAACAGTTATATTACAGTACAGAAAATATCGTGATAAATAACAGAACACAGACATGTATTTTTATTAAAAAAACAAAGATTATTCCGGATCCCGAGTCCGGAGATCAGGCATATCTCGACCTCAGGGTCGGGACGGGCCTCGGGATTGGAAAAAATTATAACACTCGGGATCGGGCGGGATCGGGTTTGAAAAAAAATATATGACTCGGGACCGGGCGCGATCGGGATTGAAAACTCATCCCGTTTTAGAACACTGAGTGACAGCCTTCGTGATTTTTATGAGTATTTCTAACATGAAATCATTTTTGTCCCCATATCGCCGAATGTGCCAATATGGTCATTTTTTTTTAGGAAAAAAACTTTCAGCGATATTGGGCCTCCAGACAGGAGACCCTGTATAAAACCACCTTGGTCATAAATAGGTTTATATTTCGAGTTTTGGAAACGACGCATCCGGTTGAGTTCTTCGACAGCCTGAAAACTTATTATAAATCTCAAATGTTTTGAAAAAAGATGGTCCGATTCGGACAAATTTTTCTCGATTTTTTTCAATATGTGTGGTCATTTTGAGATATCTAAGAACGTAATTAGATGAGTCGTTTCCGAAAGCCAAAATGTGAACGGTTTGGAGTCCACACTGTGGACACGCTATTAACTACTGATAAGCTCTTCGGTTGGGAACAATATGATAGGCCTACGGGAACTTTTTGAACATAGAATTATTGATTTATAACCAGAGTTGTAAAAAAGATCATCCTCGGCCGGATTTTCTATCCCCATTTTTTGCCTATCTTTTGCTTAAACCTAAGTAAAAGGGGATGGAAAACTCACGCAAAAGTCATCTCTTTTAAACCCCTGTTTATAACATAATTATCTATTGTGAACACTAAATATCCCTTTATCACTTTTTGGTTAGAATGCGTAGCCACTACTCCTTTTAACGTGTGATTTTAACGTTGTGGCTACGCATTCTAACCAAAAAGTGATAAGGAGATATAGCTGTTTCTTCATAATAAGAGTTAATTTTATTTAAAAAACATAGTTTTATTTCCATGAAAAAATCAAAAAGTGTCAGGACGTTTGGAAAAATTGTATCATTTTGAAATTTTTGTCACGAGGTTTGAGAAACTGTCAGGACGTTTGTTGTCAGGACGTTTGAGAAGGTGGTGTAATAAGCATTTTTAAGATGGACTTAGGTTGGGAAAAGGATATAAGCCAATTATAAGCGTGAAGTTACGCAAAACTTGGTGATTAATTCATGTTCATTGCATCATGCCGCCAACATTTAAATTGGGCAACCGACCGCACACGGGGTGTGATCCATATGCAATCTTATGGCGCATAGGTGTTTCTTGATATTTCCAATTTGGGCCTTATTCCGTAAAACATACATGACTTACAGAATGAAAGTTACATTTTACCTAAGAAAAAATTCAGCGCAAAAGCTTTTATTTTGCAGGTGAAGGTGAAAATTTTGAAAAAATGAAAATAAAAACCTTTATCTTGCTTCAAATTTGATTAGAGATTTAAAAGTCGTAAAGTGGGACATAATTCAAGTAGATTGTTCATCAGGGCACGTTTTTGGTCATAGATAGCCTTGCATTTTTGGTGATTTTTTGGCGAGTTTTCACTTATTGATTAAATTTTTTAAAAAGGTTTTATTTCATAATATAAAATATTCACGCTAATCAAGCGCTCATTCGTCAACTTTGGCCCTCTTTTTCTCAAGATGACTCATAACTCCACCGACTTGATTGTAGTAAATACTGTTAAAATTATTATACCTTCTCAGGCAATTATGCTATCATGGTCTGCTGTGCTCTATTCTTGCATAATTCTCGGTCATTGGATTCTTCAGCAGCCAGACAATTTAACCCTTTTAAACATTTTTTCTTGTATTGATTGTCAAAATAATAAAAATTCACCGTGATTGTCTAAACTGTTTCATTACAAAAGGTTTTTAGAAGAAGTGCAGAGCCTTTGTTGATTTTTAAGATTTTTATTAAATTATTTTGACTTAAGAAAATCTGGGCTGGGTCTTTTTTAGGAAAACACGTAGTACATCTTAGGCAAACGCGCAAAAAATCAGCTACCCTATAAAAGGGTCCTATAAATCTGCAAATTTAGGATCTGAGATTGTTTTTGACGCTTAAAATTTTTGCCAAAAATATTTTTGGTGCAACCATTTGGTGGCGCTGTTTTGGGCGGTCAAAGTTTTCTTTTTGAACTAAAAATAATTGTATATCGGTTTTTTCATCGTAAGTATTATTTTTGGATTCAGCGTAAAATTGTGCCCCAGATTGACATCTGATAACTTTTGAAAAAAGACAAGGTGGTGTAGCACCGGAGATGGAGGGCCCGAAAAATTGAATTTTTTTAAATCCATCATTAAAGATACATGTATGCAAAAGATGCCAAAGCAAATATGGGTCTCAGATGACCACAGGTGGTGCTAAAGGCGATTCCATGTTTTGGTGGTGTGAACAACAACAAGGTATCAAGCATTTATAGTATGTCAATATCCGTAATAAATAAAAATAGCCATAAGATAAAAATTTTCTGAATATTCATTTTTACCTATTTTTTGCTGATCGCTGATTGGTTGAAAAATAAGAATGCTCAAAAGTCACTTTTGACCCCGGAAACGAAACCGCATGGTGAAATTAGACCAGAAAACATATTTTTGAAATGTTCAAAATAAGTATTTAGCAGTTCTGTGAAAGGCCAACATTCAAAAATAATCAAGACCGCCATTTTAAAAGAAACTTCCCCAGGTATTTTTATCGAGAACCTTTTTTTGCGCGTTTGCCCTTAGTATATCAAGGGCGATATTGTAGTCTCTCGGTGTGATATCTCTTTGTTAATCTTGGTTAGTTAGTTAACCGTATTTTCCTTGTTTTTTTCTAGAAAGGGCCAAGATCATGTCCTTAAAAATGGCTTAAACAGATTTACGCATTAAAAGTTAATGTCTTGATATATTGGCAGCTATTTCAAAAAATTGTCACAGTCGATCGTTAAAAATATCGTTCAAACACTTTCCATGAAAGATTGTTATTTAATATTATTGCATACTAATCGGCCAGTGGTTTTTTTGACAGCCCTAATATAAACTATAATTTCAACTTTTATTCCTGCTCCGACTGTCAAAACAAAAAATTGCCCTGATCGGGTCCAGACTGTTTTTATACAAAATTTTGCCGATACGTAGCAAAATAGACTCCCTCTTATGCGGCTAAATTAAGTGGTAAAATTGAAATTTCACGGTTGGCGATTTTAAAGCAAAAAAAATATGTTCGGCGAGGTAACCTCAACTTGATGTTTTATCAAATTTTGACCTAGACTGGATATTGTTTTGAGGTCATTGATTTATATAAGATAAAGATATGTCTATTAGTCGAACAATTTTAAAGTCATGTTCATCAAAATTTTTCAACGTGCAACTACCGTATTAAAATAATTTGATAAGTTATTTTATGAAAATAAGTAAATTTCTTCATCATAAAAATCATGTTTTTGAGTGAAATATTAATACTCATATTATATTCAAAACAGGCACTGTATTTCCTGTATCAAAACTGTTACTTTAATTCTTTGCGGTATGTTCCTAACTCAAACAATCCCGCTGTTTTTGACAAACAATGTTTACCGTTCGTTTGGGTCGCGGTTCTGCAAAAATGATTTCTCTTTCGAAGCTCGTCAAAAGTAAAAAACAAATTCCAAATTTTTAAATTCTCAAAAACACTTATTAACTCGAAGACTTCAGACATGAATCTGTACTCAGACTCGATTTTAGCCAACGCGTCGCCACACTTTTTAAAATCGGCCATACTTAGCAAAGTTTCATTATTCAACATTCCATTTTTCAATAGCTTAAACTAATATTCAGCCAATTTGCTTATACAATGCAAAAAAATAAAATTTTTAAACGAATTTAAAGGCATTTAATGAGGATAAGAAACCAAAAAAGTTAGCGCGAAAATTACCCCCTGTTACAGAAAGATGCCTAATAGATAGAAAATTAAACCTTAAATTTTATATGTGCAATTACCTCATTAATAAACTTCAAATAGATTTTCTATCGGCTCATATGTCTAAAAAAATATATTATATAGATTTTGTACAAATCTCTAGTATAATGACTCTTAAATTATTTTGATCTAATTCTACGTTGATGAGAAACAAAGAGAGAGACACACGCCCTACGCATGAACTGATTGCTTATGTAATCAGTGTTCCGGAAAGTTTTGGGATCTTCTAGGACTGCCTTGTATTTAAACCCGCATGAGGGCCAATTTAAAAATGCAATAAAAGTCTTAGAAAATTCGTGTTAAGGGGCTTCACGTGAATTTGAGTCTTTAAAAAACATAGTATAAGTACTCAAATTCACCGTCAATAAAAATTCCAGGCGGTCAAACTCCTCAACGTTTGTTTAAGAGGCTTTTTTTCATTACCACCAATGCCGAATAAAGATCAGCGTGACCGAAAAATTCAAAATATAGGTTTGAATATGCTTCATAAGATTGAATCCTTATTTCTTCGAAAAATAAGATCACGTGACGGTGTTTTGGAAAATATTATTATGTCTTCAAAAAACTTCTTGAATATGAGGTGATTATTGGTCAAAAAAATTTTTCGCGTAATTTTGATCACAATTTTTATTACTTGATTCACCAAAAGCGTATTTTCCCTAATTTTGAAAGGTTCACGGTGATGATCGTTTTTTGGACTTTTGGCTGTTCATCAAAAAAAGTCTTAAAAATATCTAAAGAACTTTTCCTTTTCAATAAATGTGATTTAAGCAATTTTCCTCCTTGAAAAAAACAAACAGGTACTATTTATTTGCCGACCTTATTTTCTTGAAATCCCTGATAAGGATTCGCGTGAACATACGCGAGACAATAATGACAGATATAATAGAAAAAAATGTCTTAGAAATTTTAATAGAACACATGAAAGGTTTATTTTTATAGTGATTTCAAAAAATTTTATGCAAAAATAAGTACTGTAATACAGCCTCCATAACAAATTTTCAAACAACAACGCATCAACGTCCAATTTATGTTTACACAAAAAGATATATATCAAGATAACTATTAAATAAAACGGCCACTGATTTCTTGGTCATCAAGATTAAGCGTCGTTAAAAATTAGCGATTAACATTGGGCTGATGTTGGCATCCCCAAGAACACTGGGTGAGCTAAAACGAGTCTACGAGTTAAAGAAAATGATTTATGAATTCAATAGAATCAGTTATTGATTTTCAGTGTCAATAATATATTGTGAGTCTTACGGTAAAAATTTAACATTTAATAATAATAATATGAACTTGTCCGTTAATTGCGCATTTTCAAAGTGAAGTTTACATTCGAAATTTTTGCATTTATTAACAGGTTTTAACAGCGTTAATTTAACACGTCTGTGTTTATGCTCATCGGCATTTTCGCTAAATGTTTTTTTTCATATTTTTACTCGAAACAAGATTATAAGTAAGTGAACAATAATTATCTATTCACCCGAAAAATCTTTGCGATCATAATTTTTATACAGGGATAAAAATGTACCACCAATTTCGGTAAAAGTTAGGTTTGCCTTTTTTTAAAACATCAACGCCCAGGGTTACGCCCAGGTGTTACTTCAAGGCGTTCCGCCCCTTTCAATTGACAACAGTAATGTTACAGTATAACAATACAAATCGGTGGTTGAGCGATTTGTGTGGGCAACCTCTTCTCAACTCATTAAGCCCTTTGGTCCCCGCACAAACATGGGGAAAATGCAACCTTTTTCCGATTTGTATTGTATGACTTTAGTACAGCTTGTACTGGATAAGTAGAAACCGTTAATCTGCCTTATAAACTGAATTTTGACGAAACAAAAATTTCATTTATTTCTTCAAATCATGTAAGTTTTGCAGTAAAACTAAAACATCACTATTTTATAGCAAAAAGGCATTATTCCCGAGATTTTTGGATAATTTCCCGTTATGTTCAATATATTAGAGCCCTATTAAATGTATACTAATGTAATCATAGTCCTCCAGCTGTCGACTAACAAATTCGATGGCTAAGATTTAACTCGGTGGCACATATTGGGTAAGATTTCGAACCAAACACTATTAATTGCACTTCACATAATGCGGGATTTCAAAATTTTGAGTATGAAATCATCTAATAATGTCTAGGGATCATCTTTGGGCACATTAAATAATAGTGCACTTAGAAAAGTTATAGAATTAATTTGGTTCCCGAACTGTCAACAATGTGTACAAAAAATAATAAATCGTCTGATTTGACACTTAATTTGNTTTTCAGTAACATTTGTGAATTTCGAGTACGATAAGACCTTTTTGAAATCGATGTTCTCAGATTACTTTCATTTTGTGCTCAATGTGTTCGCCATACGCGAAAACCTATTTTTAGAGGAAAAAAATCTTTTAAAACTCACCACTAGGTGGCAGGAGGCGTTAAAGAATGCAAACATTACATCAGGCCAGCGCCTACGCGTTATTATAATTGGATGAGTTGTTAGTGTTTTCAAAATCCTTGTAGAATACCCTAGGCGTGCTTTTCTCAAAATTTTGAAAGTCGACCCCAGAGTCTCACAGGACGCGTCCGGACGTGTAAGTTCAAATTTCGAGGGTATCAAATTCATAATTTATGATACTGTGCGATGAATGCAATGAAGATTTATTTAAACTCGTTCAAGTACAAAAAAAGTTGATATTTTTTCGAATAAAATTAATTTTTGTGTCAAAATTTTTTTTTCAAAATTTCAAAACTTTATAAATGCTATAAAAAAAGTTCCAATAACACTTACCTCAAACCCTGGTGGGCAAGAACATGAATAACTTCCGCGGAAATTTCTACAGACACCATATTGACGATCACAATCATCAGTACCTTCTGAGCATTCGTCAACATCTTCACATTGGATCTGATCAGCTGCGGATTCCCATTTGCCTCTCCAGTCACAACTTCTCACTGGTGAACCGCCATCAAATTTGAAACCATCACCACATTTGTACCTAAAAAATTATGCTTACGTTCAAGATTTTTTTTATTTTTGTGTTTAATTGCATTAATCAATGACTTTTTATCAATTTTTCAAGAAAGAATGAGGCTAGATGTTTGAGCAATTAAAAATGAGCAATGATCTCTCCAAAATAAACATACTAAATTTCGAGCGTCGTTTTCGGCGGATCTAAGTGGCCTCGACGGAAGTACGTTTGAATTACTTCCAGTTTTTTGTCCGATTAGATTTTTTGGTAATTTCGGTCAATCATTATTCTTATTTCACTGTTAAAATTCAATAAAAAGTCTGTTTTTTGGTAATTTTGCGCTGACCAACCCCTTAACTCCCGTAGTGGCCGACAATCTCTGGACCCGTAGTGTCTTTGCGCAATCGATGGCGAAGCGCTTGAATTGAGCATTATAACTGAACATTCATTATCAACATATATTTTTTTCAATGGATAATCTATTTATTTCAAATATGTCTCCTACAGTCCTTAAAACAATTCGCTTTAAAAAAATTTATAAAAAAAGTTATCAAATGTGGAATAAGAAAAATTAAAAATCTCTCTCATTTTTGCCGATTCTCAGAAACAAGTGCATAATAACACGAATTATAGGCGCTTAATTTGACATTAAAGGCATAATACAGTAATTGGGAAAAAGTACTCAAATTACGTCAAATTCCGGGTCAACTTCACAACGTTTTAAGAAAATTTTTCTTTCATTACATCAAAGTCCGAATAAAATCCACGTGACGAAATAATTCAAAAATAAGTTTGAAATATGTCATAGATGTCCTTATTCTCGAAAAATAAGACTCCGTGACCCATCCCGTGTTTGGAAATATTCCCATTATGTTTTTCAAAACTCTTAAATTATGTTTATTGGCCCAAAAAATTGTCGCGCATTGTCGCGTAATTTGATCACTATTTGTTTACTTTCACCAAAACCCTTTTATTTCCTAATTTGAAGGTCACGTGATTGTTTTTGGTATAATGGAGAAAAAGTCTAAAAAACCACTTTACTTTTTTCAAAAATTGATTTAAGTAATTTAAAAAAAAACAGTACTATTTTGGCCAACCTTATTCCTCGAATAAGGTCACGTGATCATTTTGGGGCTATGGTGTAATGGGAAAAAAGTCTCAGATTTTTTTTTGGTCCCGCTCAAAGGCTTTTTTTGATGATTTAAATTTTTTGTTTTAAATTTTTCATTCATACATGATTAAGGGTCCTAAATTGCGATTAAAAGCCATTGCGCCATCGATGGCGCAAAAGACACTACGGGAGTTAAGGGTGCTATATATCCGGCAGATTGGAGTCAATATAACTCACGAAAGTAATTATTTAGTTTATTTTTTGTGCTTTTTATCGTTAGCTCAACCAAAATAAATGTGTTTCAGCTCATTAAAATAATTTTTATTTATTTATAAGGATATATAAGGAAAGATTTGAGTTCGAATTTTCATTTTTGAATGCGTAAAAATTCCAAAAAAATCAAAACATTATGAAAAATTTTCCGCATTTTTCGTCCAAAATTATTTCAGATTTTTTTATTGAAATTTTTGGGTGAAAACAAAGAAAATACCCACTTTTACTGTCTTCATACTATAGGTAGATGCCTACATATGTTCTGACCGTGGTTTGAAAAATCATAAAATCTTTATTTCTCATCTTTTGTCGACTTTTTTATAAAAATTATGAAAATTTTCCGCAAATCAAGTCCAAAATTTTTTGAATTCTCTATAAAAAATCAGGCAGAATCACTTACAGTATTACTTACTGTATTAAATTTTCTGGTATCTATTAAATCTACGTATGTCAACTAATAAGATGGTCGCGCGATTATCATTTCTAAACTATCGATGAAATTTACAACACTTGGCTATACAACCGGTTAGTGCCATTTTGCACTCAATTTTTTAAAATTTTATCCTTGCAAAATATTTCCAATATAATGTCGGGTGTAAAATTCAAGACATTTTTTAATATCAAAACGCAATTGAAGGTCAATTTTTATCTCAAAAAAGGTTGTTTTTCTCTACTTTTGGCCATTTTTGACCATTTTTTATGGTAACAAAACTTTGTTATTAAGAAAAATTTTTAGTGAGCAAAATGATTAACCCACTTTTAGCGCATTACACCCGACAATGACTGAAGTTTATTAATATCGTCTTAAAAAAAATCTAATGTCGGGAAATGGATGTATAATGAAAAGTGTTTTTTTATATTTCCACAGAAACTTAGTTATGTTAGGAAATTAAAAATATAAACGTTCGCAAAAATAAACATTTTTATTGAAGATAAAAAATAAAAAAAATTAAAAAAATAAAATTTTCACATTTTTCTTCTTTCATACTTATACAGTATGTAGCTCCTGAAAAAATGTACCAATCTGCCGGACTTATGGCACCCCCTTAAACGCATCAATTATATTTTAGAAATAAAATAATATTCACAATTTACATTTGTATATTCCATATGTATTCCAAAAGCTTTAGGATGACGAGAAAGAAACAGATCCATTTATTTTCAAAATCGGACCGACTTGGAGCAATTAAAAAAAATCTCTAATTCTAGCTTGAAATTTTAAACATTTTTTTGGGATTGCGAAAAACCTACTTAATATCAAAGTGCCATATATGTCCCTTTTTTGTTGCAGTTTCTGAATTTGCGGTCATTGATCTTCCGCAAGCGGCGCGCGGTGACTGGCCAGCGATAAGCCACAATTTTCAAAAGCAAGCCATCGTTAAAAACAAAACATTATCATTGACGAGAGTCTCAATGATCTTAAATTGAGAATAGTTCATACGGAAGTAGTATCTTCGTTTTTTTTTATTTTCACGTAAATCGCGTAAAATTTAATCGCAACTTTTTAGAGAAAATAAAAGTCGTGGCGGATTTATCTGTTCAAAGATATCTAATATAGCAAGTCAAATGGAACACACCACAAAATTCATTTCTGTTGGGTAGCCGGTCTTCGTATTTACGAATAAATTTAAAGAATTTTTGTTATATAAAACATAAACTTTCTAGAAAAAAAACTTATGATTTAGAGCATCGAAAATCCCACAACTATCTAATTAATTCTGTCATGGAAACAAGAATTTTGAAGATATGTTTGATCAATGTTAGAATGTGATCAATTCTAGTATAATTCAACAAACTAGGACCTGGCCGTCTCGAGAGAAAATATATTCGACAGCGTATTTTGTTGCAAGAGTGGCATTTAGAACAAAAGAAATATTTTCAAGTTCACTTTACTTTTTTTACATTTTAAAGGTATGGTCGTGAATTTCAACTCAAGCAAAGAGCTATTTTCATAAAAATTACTGTTGATACTAATAATTAGCGACTAATTAGGCCACTAAAAAATCAGTTTCTAATAATAGGGAGTTTAGAATAATTTTGACGTTTCCCTCTACTTTTCTTAATGTTGCGCTATATGATATAGCCTATATCAAAGATAATCTTTTGGCCAGCTTTCTCACTCAGCGTCATAACTTTGACGTCAGAAAAGATAGTGACCAATCAAATAACACGATTCTTAAAACAAATTGACAATCGTGTGATTTGATTGGTCATTATATTTTCTGACGTCACAGTTATGACGCTGAGTACGAAAGCTGGCCGAAGGATTATCTTTGATATAGAAAATGCTTCAAGGTTTACCCACACTAATCACCATCATTTCAAAGGACAGCAAATTACATTTTTCAATTATAAGCATGCTGCATGCATCTTATAAAAAATTTCTAATCGGACCATATTTCAAGTTTTTCTTTCTAAAACCTATAATAAATCTCGAATGTTTAAAAAAAAATTAATATCCTTTTCCCAACCTAAGTCCATCTTAAAAATTAATGGATCTCTATAGCGCGTGTTCGAATCCCACTAATGTTGTTTCAGTGATTGTCTTAGTGATTGCTTGAGTGATTACACACCGATCAACTTTGGCGGTCCCAATATCAAGCACCCTTGCATATAATCATACTCTAGACAATCACTGAGACAACATTAGGGGGATTCAAACACGCACTAAAGAGAACTAAATCAACATTGAACAAATTTATGGTCAAAAAAATACGTCATCGGATTTTTAATTATGGAGTACAATTATTCACCGACAAATAAATATGATTGTGGGTGCTAGAAAATTGCTTATTAACCATATAATATCTATTACGGGGCCCTGCGGTCACTTTTTCAGCCAAAATTTTTATAAAATTCGGCTTTTGAAAACGACTCATCCGATTAAGTTTTTTGATAGCTCAAACTGACCACAAATGTCTAGTGAATAATACAATAATAGTAAATCGGTCAGAATCGGACCATGTTTAGATTTTTTCCGAGATTACTGAAATAGTTTAATTGTAAGTTTTAGTTAAAAAATTGGAAAACAATGGCCGTGATTCGGACTATTTGTTGTTCAATTTATTTTCTTCAAATATTTGTGCTCAGTTTTGATTATCAAATAACTCAATCGGGTAGGTCGTTTCAAATGCCGAATTAATAAAAAAATTGACTGAAAAAGTGGCAAAAAGTGACCCCGTAATTGATATGGTCTATATTTTAAAATCTCATCATGCGTGAGTTTCTCATGTCTTAATTTTTGATTAATCATCAGGTAATAAATCAGTATCCCAAATATATGATTTCAGAAAAACTTGAGAAAAACGTGCTCAATTACAGTTCGTGGTTACTTCCAAGATGAAATGCTTCGATAAATTTTATTACATAGTTAAAGTTATAATTAATTACAGTTTTTGTCCGGTTACTTGCTTCGAAAAAGAGAGACCTTTAACCAGGCTTCCAAAAAATCCATCTGTTTGGCGATTTTCCATTCCTATTCCCAAATCTTCCTTATGTTTTGCTATGAAGAGGAATAGAAAAGGGGATAAAAACCATCCTTTTTGGAAGCCTGCCTTTAACCCTCTTAGTTACAAAAAACGAAAGTCCCGCAAATTTCGCGAATGCTTAACCCCCTCACACCCTTTGACTATCTGAAGGCCAAAAAATTTTCGGGGGCCAAAACGGCGCAGAAATAACATCGTCACAGACTTACAATTCATATGCGTTATAGAGTTTGCAATATAATTTCCAAAAATATTGTTGAAAATTTTATACGATTAGCCGTTCGAAAGATATATGTTTTC
This sequence comes from Oikopleura vanhoeffeni, assembly GCA_004367855.1. Taxonomy (NCBI): domain Eukaryota; kingdom Metazoa; phylum Chordata; class Appendicularia; order Copelata; family Oikopleuridae; genus Oikopleura; species Oikopleura vanhoeffeni. The sequence goes on along the minus strand of SCLH01000450.1, from coordinate 631,282 downwards.
CTACGTTTTTTTTAGGATTTTCGCCAAAATTTCTTAAAAAATTAATTGTGTGAAAACGATACATAATATCAAAATTCTGAGGAAGCCAGTTTTTAGGAAAGGATTTGAGGATTCTTTTGATACAGACTTCGAAATTTAAAAATGTTATGTGTTATTCACTTAATTCGATCCTTGATCTCAATCAGTGACAAATAAGTAAATTGATATCTTTTCCAAGTTTCCCGTGATAAGCGCTCAAAGTAGTGCCTTCGGATAGGCTTTCGGGTACTGGCATACTTGAGGTCATAAATTACGGAACACTTAGTTGATGAAATTTTGACCTATTTCAATCGGCGCTCCTTCATAAACGAAGAATAGGAGAAACTTTAATAATGCAATATAATTTTGATTTTTGAGCTTGATTTCTCACAACCACCGGTCAAAATTTTCGCGGCGCACCATTCTTAATTTTTTCTTAACTATTTTTTAACTCAAATTTTAATAAAATTGTGGCTCTTACGGAATTGAATTTACGGCCCTTCAAATTACGTCTTATCCGTCATACACGCCGATTTAGCTTAGGACCCAAAAGCCATTCAGTGGTATAATCAAATTTTGGCCGGTTCATTTTATTTCCAAAAAATCAATTTTTACAGGTTAGAAATGCTTAAAATGATATTATGTGGCGTGCAATATTTTTGCGTCATTAATCAGTGACATTAGAGGTAATGCAGAATGGAAATACCGTCTTTAATATAATTATTAGGCCCGATCACCGACAAAGTCTTGAATAATGCCTTTTGAATTTTAGCGGTCAGAAGCCCTTTCATACGTGGTGAGGAATAAAGAAAAAGCTTGCAAAAATCATGGTCAGAAATTAATGATTTAGGTTGCTATATACCGGCAGATTGGAGTCAATATAACTCACGAAAGTAATTCATTTAGTTATTTTTTGTGCTTCTTTATCGTTAGCTCAACCAAAATCACAATAGTTTTCAGCTCATTAAAATTAATTTTTATGTTATTTTATAAGGATATATAAGAAAAGATTTGAGGGTCGAATTTTCATTTTTGAATGCGTAAAAATTCCAAAAAATCAAACACTTATGAAAAATTTTCGCATTGTTCGGTCCAAAATTATTGTCAAGATTTTTTATTGGAAATTTTTGGGTGAACAAAGAAAATAGCCACTTTTACTGTCTTTTCATACTATAGGTAGATGCCTCATATAGTTCTAGACCGTGGTTTGAAAATCATAAAATCTTTATTTTTCATCTTTTGTCGACTTTTTTATAAAAATTCTTGAAAATTTCCGCAAATCAAGTCCAAAATTTTTGAATTCTCTATAAAAAAATCAGGCAGAATCACTTATTAAATTTTTCTGGTATCTATTAAAATCTACGTATGTCAACTAATAAGATGGTCGCCGCATTATCATTTCAAATATCGATGAAATTTACAATACTTGGCTATACAAACCGGTTAGTGCCATTTTTGCACTCTCAATTTTTTAAAATTTTATCCTGCCAACAATAATTCCAACTATAATGTCGGGTGTAAAAATTCAAGACATTTTTTAATATCAAAACGCAATTGAAGGTCAATTTTTATCTCAAAAAAGTTGTTTTTCTCTACTTTTGGCCATTTATGACCATTTTTTTATGGTAACAAAACTTTGTTATTAAGAAAATTTTTAGTGAGCAAAATGATTAACCCACTTTTAGCGCATTACACCCGACAAGGCCGAAGTTTATTTTATATCGTCTTAAAAAAATCTAATGTCGGAACTGGATGTATAATTGAAAAGTGTTTTTTTTATATTTCCACAGAAACTTAGTTATGTTTGGAAATATAAAAATATAAACGTTTCGCAAAAATAAACATTTTTATTGAAGATAAAAAATAAAAAAATAAATTTTTCACATTTTTTTCTTCTATACTATACAGTATGTAGCTCTGAAAAAATGTACCAATCTGCGGACTTATGGCACCCTTTAAACGCATCAATTATATTTTAGAAATAAATAATATTCACAATTTACATTTGTATATTCCATATGTATTCCAAAAGCTTAGGATGACGAGAAAGAACAGATCCATTTATTTCAAAATCTGACCGGACTTGGAGCAATTAAAAAAAATCTCTAATTCTAGCTTGAAATTTTAAACATTTTTTTGGGATTGCGAAAAACCTACTTAATATCAAAGTGCCATATATGTCCCTTTTTTGTTGTGCAGTTTCTGAATTTGCGGTCATTGATCTTCCGCAAGCGGCGCGCGGTGACTGGCCAGCGATAAGCCACAATTTTCAAAAGCAAGCCATCGTTAAAAACAAAACCATATCATTGACGAGAGGTCTCAATGATCTTTAAATTGAGAATAGTTCATACGGAAGTAGTATACTACTGTAGTACTTCGTTTTTATTTATTTTCACGTAAATCGCGTAAAATTTAATCGCAACTTTTAAGAGAAAATAAAAGTCGTTGCGGATTATTTGTTCAAAGATATCTAATATATGCAAGTCAATGAACCACACCACAAAATTCATTTCTGTTGGGTAGGCCGGTCTTCGTATTTACGAATAAATTTAAAGAATTTTTATTATATAAAACATAAACTTTCTAGAAAAAAAACTTATGATTTAGAGCATCGAAAATCCCACAACTATCTAATTAATTCGTCATGGAAACAAGAATTTTGAAGATATGTTTGATCAATGTTAGAATGTGATCAATTCTAGTATAATTTAACAAAACTAGGACCTGGCCGTCTCGAGAGAAAAATATATTCGACAGCGTATTTTGTTGCAAGAGTGGCATTTAGAACAAAAGAAATATTTTAAGTTCACTTTACTTTTTGACATTTTAAAGGTTGGTCTGAATTTCAACGTCAAGCCAAAGAAGTATTTCATAAAAACATACTGTTGATACTAATAATTAGCGACTAATACGGCCACTAAAAAAAATCAGTTTTCTAATAAATGGAGTTTAGAAAATTTGACGTTTCCCTCTACTTTTCTTAATGTTTGCGCTGATATGATAAAGCCTATATCAAAGTCATTCATACATGATTAAGGGTCCTAAATTGCGATTAAATGCCATTGCGCCACAGATGGCGCAAAAGACACTACGGGAGTTAACTCAAAATAATTTCGATTATTGAAAAATAGTTTACGATTGAACTTTTTAAAAAGAAATTTTCTAAGATTTTTTTTAATTTTAGGCTGATAGAAATTAAAGAAATTTTTTTTATAATTTCAAATGTTTCTTTCCGATTTTTACCATTGTTATGAGTCGGTCAAAAGCTTGTTTTACTTGAACAACTTCGGGCTTAAAAATGTATGCCTGACGGATGCAAAATTGTATGCCGTTTAAGGCTGTCCGCAGACGAGAAAAAAAATCGAAAATAAGCATTTTTCTGAAATTATAGCATGGGCCATGCTGCATGGCTCAAACATTTAATTTGGATAGAAACTTCAATTTATTTGAACTTAAATGTCCTAGTCCGATTCTGATTGGCTGAAATTTTAACCAGTCAAAATCACTTATTTTGGCTAAGCTTTCAGTGTACTTTTTTATGCTGATTGTGAATATAGATATTTTTAAAAAGTTTTACTCTTTTTTTTCATTGAACAACCGGAAAACATAAGAAATGGCCAAAATATGTTGCTTTTGTCAAGTTGATTTTTTTGAGCAATACTTTGCAGTAGTCCAAAAGTGGCTGGGTGTGTATTTATCTGCTTTTATTTTAGCCAATCATAAAATAATAGCAAGTACTGTAGTAGATATATAACCAAATTTCTAACTTTATGATGGGGCCATCAGATTGGCGGCATCAACACGCGAAATTAAGTAACATTTTTTTTACGTGATGAAATTTTCATAATAAAAATACGTCAGAGAATTACTAATTTTTCCCTTAATGTAATAATTTTATTTTTCCGAATTAAGAACCGTTCGTAGCCTAATCTGAAGCCGTGCGATTAATATATCGCAACCTTGCAACAATTCAAAAAAACATGCAAAGATTTTTGTCTCTTTCTAAAGAAGACCGAATTAATGAAAACTGTCATAATTATTATGGAAGATAAGGGCATCGGGCTTTACCGTATCACAAAATAAATAATTAACCGTCACCCGCTGTCCCTAATCCTTAGTAGGACACGCCATCGAAATGAAACGATGGAAGAAAAATATCAATGTCCAGAAGGGGTTTTAATTGGAATGATAATATGTCTGAAAAAGTTCCTGACATGTTGATTTTTACCCATTGGTTAAGTAGAGACCCGGCAGATTTATTTCGAAAATTGTATGTGAAAATTAAATATGAAAATAAAAACGCTTCAATATNTTAAAAATTATAATAGAAAGAGAAAAAAAAATGTTTTTGAAATTTGTTGCCCTTAATTTTTTTCGAAAATTTTATTAATTTTGTAGTATTTTATTCTAATTTATGCAATTAATTTAATCTTTTAGGCCGATTTGAATAGGGGGGGGGTTACTCTCCCGGTTTTTGTGCTGGAACCCGATTTTTGGCGAGTTCCGATATTTTTTTGTCCCGGAACCGGTTGTTGGATGAGTTCCGGTTTTCATTTTTTGTGCTGAAACTCGATGTTTGGCGAATTCCGGCTTTCACTTGTAAGAAAGACTTCCAAAAAATAAAGTTGGCAAAACCTTGTTAATGCTTATTCTCCAATTACCAAACATAAGTTTAAAAGGACATTGGTCAATATTTATCTTACAAAATTATAATTTGTAATAACCTATAAACCATATCAAAATAATGTTTTAGAAAGACTTCCGAAATTTTTCGAAGTTGTCAAAACCTTGTAAATGCCACGCACACATTTCAAGTACTCTATTGTTTTGGGTTTTTGAGCTTATTCTTTGCTAAGTAATAGGTCCAATTTTTCCGGAATTTAGTTGTCTGCTCGACAAGTCTCATTATTGCTAAGTATAGCTTAGGGACTTTGTCGACATCGACACTTTATTTTTTTAATGCGGATTATTGCCAAGTGTTTTCCATTAAACTGGTATCCTGCTGCGTTTGATAACTAAAATTAATTATCGCTCAAGCTGGAGCGGTTTTGGCAGGCGTATTTTGACGGATTTTGGAATCTGGTTTTAACCCGTTTGGTGACGTTATGTTATTCCTTGGTGCAGCGATTGTGACAGTAGAAATTATTTTTAACGATATAATAAATTCTAAGTTTCTAACCGAAAGCGGTCAATATTTTGACAGGTTTCCCATTCTTAGATATTCTGTACTTTCAAATTTTAAATATTTTTTTTCTCCAGTAAAAGTATAGCTTTGTTTTCAAATTTTTTATCTTTACCTGTACTCAGCACTTTTAACAATCTTGTAATCAGTCAAGTGCCAATCGACACTTACGAACTCACACAAGAGACGAGATTTTCTGGCAAAACTTTGTAATTTCTAGATTCTGTCCTTTTTAGCGGCGACCGAAACTTTTGTAGTTTAACTCGTTAGACTCGATTTTTAAGCCACCTATTGCGGCACAGACCATTTATGCATTTTGGGCGCTTAATCTTATGACAGAATTCAATTATAAAGTATCGATAAACTGAAACAAAATGACGTTTGGTGCGTTTTTTTTTCGAAAAATTTTTACTGTATCTACAGGTACGCTATATTTTTGCGAAAAATTTTAAATCATCAGAAAAACCTTCATGCGTGGATCAGAAAAGAAATTCTAGAGAATTGTTTTTCGCCTCATCAACACGAAGCACCAAAATGATCAACGTGAGCTCGTATATTTAAGCGATAAAGGTTGTGAAAAGATAGTACGTTTTTTTTTTCCAAAAATGTGCTTAAATCAACTTTTGAAGAAGTGAAGTGGTTGTCCTTAGACAGCTTTTTAAGACTCTTTTTTCACTTACACTGAAGTCGCAAACGATACAAGTGACCTTCATTAAGAAATGAGGTTTTGGCCCAGTACCAATAAGTACTCAAATTACGCGGCGGAAATTTTGAGGACTAATTACACCTAATTTAAGAGTTTTGACATAATAATGTCTTTCCAACACGTCAGTGACTCTTATTTTTTTCAAGAATTAAGGATTATTTATGAGCATATTTTAAAGCTTTTCAATTTTTGGATTATCTTCGTCACGTGATTTTATTTCAGCACTTTCCTCGATAATGAGAAAAGTCTTAAAAACGTTGTGAAGTTGACCCCTAACACACAGGAATTTTTTTGACGTAATCTTGAGTACTTTTTCAAATTACTGTATAAATAGAGATAAAATATATTAACAGGTTTTTTTTCAAAACGTACTCAAATCATGGGGGCGAAGACCCTAAAAAAAATCAAAGATAACACAAAGGACTTCTACAGACTCTTAACTCGACATTACCTAAGTATGCTCACCAGTTTAAAATAGGCCGCAGATCCAGAAGTTCATAGCTTTCGAAATGCTGATAAACATATGTATATATATTGAGCTGCGTTGTGGACGAGAGAGACCGGTGAGAAAAATGAAAATTACCGATTGCGGTTTTCTTTAATCTTCAAGATTTCTGTTTGTCATATTTGTGAAAATTGGCCTCCGGTTAGACTAGTCGCATTTCTGAATCAGAATTCCGATAAATTAATCGACATTGATCTATGAGCGGTTCGCTCTCACGTTGCGTAGGCCTCAGTATGCTCTCGCATTCTGTCCCCCATATTAAATAATATTGAAGAATAATTTTAGAGTCTTTTCAGCTCGAGAATTTTGGCAAGAAACTAATAATTCTTTTTAGGACACACTGGCTAGAAAAATACATTTCGAAGTTTTATAAAAGGTAGATTGGCAAATACATACAGATCAAGGTTAATTTCATCTCATTATCTGAACTTTTATAGTCGAGTCATAGTGGAATTTCGCAACATTTTGTTTTCCTTATCTTCATCCTAAATGCCTTTAAATTCGTTTAAAATTTTATTTTGTTATTGTTAATTGTAAGGCAAATCTGTCTGAACTATTATTTACAGCTTATTGCAAAAATGAATGTTGATAAATGAGAACTTTCCTAATAATGGCCGATTTAAAAGTGAGGCAACTAGTTGGCTAAAAATCGCGTCTGGGTACAGATTCATAGCTTCTAAAGTCTACAGAGTTAAACATTTGTAGTTAACATTATCGCCTGATGATGGCGAAAGCGAAACGTTGCACTAATAAATCAACTAAATATTTAAAATGGTCACAAAATAAATCAAATAAAGTATATATATTTATTCTAAAGTAGTTGGAAATATGTGATTTTCTCCAAACATCGTTTTACCCAAAGCCTACATTTTTTAAATATTTTTTGATCAGAGCATGTGATATTTTCCTCCTTTTTTAATAAAATGAAATATATATCTCTTTAATTAAATTCTTGTCAATTTTTTCAAGTTGAAAGACTCATTTATCTTTTTGAGTTTAAAAATTTACTTAACCTTGGATCATAGAGCCGATATATATGGTCAAGCCTACCTAAAACCTTCTAAAAAGGGCAAAAAAATGTCACAGAATTGTTATCATCGAACATTATAAAGAATTTTGCGGTGATTCCGAAAAAAATACTCTTTTTGGATATTTGGTTCAACATATTACGGGGAGTTGATTTTTTGAGATTTTTCGCCGAAGTTTTAGTTCCGGAAAATATGTATTTCGAAAGGCTAGATTAATTTCAAATTTTTAGACCTATGTGAGCGAAATTCACCCAAAGCTAGCTATGAACTCTCTTGTTTTAGAAAAACATGTGGAGACGACTATTTCTGACAAGCACTGGTTTCAAAGTCGCCCATTTTGACTCATACATATAATAAGCGGAATTTTGAAACTTTCAACGTCAACAGTCGACGCGCGACGGTTTTGTCATCAAGAATAGCTTCAAAATCTCACCAAAGCTACTATGAACATTCTTCTTTTGGAAAACATTGTGGCGGAACATTTTAATGACAAGCACTTCTCCGGTTCAATCGCCAATAGTATGATCAATCGTTCAAAAAACTGCAAATTTGAATCTACTTTAAATGTATACAAAGATTATTCTTTTCTAATTTATCGTCTTTTTTTCAACAATAATGCCTTGAATTTTACCCAGAGATACATTTTGATACCCATACCTTACCCACGCACATTTCCGGTCAAAAAATTTTTTTAGATTTCAAAAATTATTGAAGACATTTTCTAGAATTTTTGTCAAATTTTTGGAACTCATTTTTTTTAATAGAACTTAAAAACAACTGATCATTTTCAATATTGGCTTACCTTCATCTTTTCTCA
>SCLH01000450.1:598503-608555 GCA_004367855.1 Oikopleura vanhoeffeni | reverse complement strand
TTTGTTTCTATATTTTCCCACAATAATTTAGTTCCTGTTAAGGAAATATAAAGTATAAACTTAGCAAGAATACAAACTTTATTGAAGATAAAAAATAACAAAAAAATAATTTTTCACATTTTTTTCTTTCAAATTCCTTTTCGGAACGACTCCATCGCTCAAAAACGCAATTACCCTATCTTACAGCCGCGTGTTCACATCCCACTGATGTTGCTCTTCGTGATTGAACTTTGAGTGATTACACCAATAAAATTTACGCGGTTCCATCTATCAAGACCACTTGCTAATATCATATTCAATATTAATCAACTAAACACACATTAAGTGGATTACGAACACAGCGTAAGAATGCGTAAGCGTTTTGAGTCATGATTCCGTTCCGAAAAGGATATTATCGCTCTGAAAAATGTCACAATCTGCCGGAATCGATTGCCACCCCCTCTAAACAAGCTTTGAAATAAAAAAATAATCTTCAACTGCCCAGTGCAATCACTGCACCCAAAAACGTCTATTACTCTACGCAAAACCTATTGCAAGAAACCTCCAAATTGGCAATTTCCTATCGACATCTATACCATGTTGATTACCACCGCAACTTCCTCACTTATGGAAAGTTTTTTATCCTGATGTTGCTGAGTGAGCGTGTTTCACCTTTCAAAAAGTGTCATATTTGGGACCTCAACTTCCTCATTACCGATGTATGGTTTGTAAAAAGGCATAATTTTCCTAGATGAGAATCAGGAAATAATTTTTGGAGCGTTTTTCCAGGGAGGCAGACTATAATTTAAGGTCCTTCATTATCACTGAATTAATATATAAGAAAACAAGATATCCGGCTTTTAAATACCATAACTTCTTACTTCGAAAACTAACTAACTTTACAACTTTCTATATTCTGAATACACAACTTTTAAAGTTCACGAAGTAGACATTATATGAGCAGGATTGGGAGCATTAGACGGTACTGGACAGGCTGAATTTGATTTGAATCTCGGATAAATCTTGTCGACCCGGCTTTACGAATATTCCATTGAGATTAGATCACCGTTTGTGAATCATGCCTTTAGCTTGCGTGAAAACTGATTTAAGAACTTTTTTGTATGCACACACTCCCTGCAAATAAGCGACACAAGCAGGACGCTATAGCCAAAATGTTAATACTTTCTCCTCCCAGAGTTTTTAATGTCGACAATTACTCGTTAATCTTTGACATAACTTGTATAAATGGATAGCCAAACTTATATCCTTGTCATTTTTACAAATCTTGCTCTATTCTTCTCTAGGAATTAAGAAAAACCACTGTTTTTCGACCCAATTACTCCGTTCGAGAAAACTATCTCTAGCGGAAATTTATCAATACATTTTTTTTTTCTAAACTAGATCACATACAACATAAACGTCAATACGGTCAACACTAATAACTGAATATGATTTTTAATCCACGAGCACATTTTCGAAAAAAAAGGGCTTCTTGTTTTATTTGTAGCTGAAAAGAAAGCACAGTGAAAACACTGATCAGAAAGTTGGCTTACCGTCAACATGAATTTTGACGTTTAGTTGGTTAAATTAAAGAAACGTTATTTTTTTAGTTCATTTGAAAAAATACTTATCGAAAAACGCGGAAATTTCGAAAAAATTTTTTGATGATTTGGAAGTAGTCACCTTTGTGATCACCCCGGCAGTCACCTTTCTGGATCATTGTTAAAGCCCTGAGCCTCATAAAACCAGCGGACCATACCCTCAAGAAGGTCAGATTACACATAACGTGTGTCTAACCCAAACATTTTGGCTTACATATGGTACAAAACTCATCAAGAGGCCAATTCACTGATATGGGATCACTTGAGCACCTACGCAAAATTGAGAAATCTCTGATTCGGGTAAGGTTATAATTATAAAATGATTTTGTTCGTCTCGCGGTTAATCGAGTAGCTTCTCCCACTGAGGTTACAAAGTGGTAGGCTTTTTGGGCTTTTTATGAATTACAGCTTCATGGCCAGTTACTATTTATTATGAGCGGACAACAAGCCACAAGTAAACGGCTCATTCAGAAAGTTGAGAGCGCCTAACTCTGCTTCAAAAATGTTAAAAGCGATATCACGTGACTTGAATTTATTATAAAAATTAAAAAAATGGTATCTGACCTGATTTTATACTTCAAAATTTTTGAAAACCTTCATAAAAAGTTTGATGGTAATATCGATGGTATATTCAACTCGTCATAAGAAGAAATCGGTGCTATGAAGTAATTTTGAATCACAATTATAATCCATTAAACTAAGGTAAGCGGCCCGACATAATATCTTTCCAACGGATGCTTGATGTGTTGATATCAATTCAAAATGTAGTTAAACAAATCGGAGAAAAAGATAATAGTGTGGTGTGAGAAGGAGGATTTTACCGCGATGGTGCAGTGTGAAGCTCGCTCTTCGGCCACATCAGAGACAAGTTCTGTTCCCAGTCTCATAGAACATTCTCACGGTTTGTCTTTATACTAGAAAATATTGTCGGTACTTTTGCTTGCATTAGACACTATTATAATAAATCAACTCAAACCTCTTGCGTCCCGGAAGTTCGAGAACTAAAATTGTCTGATAAGTTTTAAAAGCCATCCTGAATGTTTGTAACATGTGATATGATCTAAGTACCACAATTCTAAATCAGCCCGATCTTACCCCCTGCTTTTCATCAGAATAAAATATTAAATAACTAAAATTCAAGTGCTGTTTTAGAGTAGTCGTAATACTCATTTTGAAATCATACATTTTTCTAAAGCCTCAGATGGCACGCTGCAAAATGTTTTGGATAATACTACCGATGTGTCTCTTAATGATGTTACTAGATTAGCTGGTTTTTTAATGCCGTATCCCCGAATGATTCGATATTTATATGAATGCGGTATTTGTTTGTCTTGAACATATTTGATGAGTCTGACCTTTCACTGAAAAGTAAAGTTATATTTTGAAATAATGATATTCTAATTAAGAACGCATCGCCGGAACTAAATCTACCAAGACGTGTAATTGTCTCTCGACCAATGTTGCGTTCTTTCGAATATTTAGATACGGTTTTTTGCATTATCCTTCAATTTTTTTTTTAATTCGGAACTTATCCGACAATTTGTCATCAACATTTTTAAGCAAAAAATTAGGCAGTTCAGGAAATCACAAACAATTAACTTCGAGTATTAAACAATATATTCCAAGCATGCCAAATCAGGTTTTTCGCATTCCGCAAAATATTGCACCGCTATCTGAATATAGAATTCCGTCGATATTTAAACCTGGTATTTCTAACGATAATCTCATTTTTCAAATATAGCAAAATACCCTTGTTGTTTGTCTTTAAATACAGATATTTTCTCAATAAAAACAATATGTTCTCAGCATGTGATTTATCATTTAACTTGCAACGATAATGTATATAATCCTGGTTAACAATTGTTTATATAAATATATGCGGCCGCTGATTCTAATTTCGATTGTTCCCGTTATTTACCATATTTGATTATTTGCCATATTAATTCTCGGAAATTGATATCCATAATTTACGAAGTAAATCAAGAATAATGTTCATTGTCCTTTTCGAGGTGTGTTTGATACATATAATGGTTTGTCGTAAATGCAGATAATGTTTATCAAGATAGCAGATCTGAAGCATTCAAGTTTGCAAAACCTCGTTATGTACAGGCGTAATCTCATATTACATTTTAGCATGCCTATTGTTGACTTTAATACTGTTCACTTTTTCTTATTCTTTCTACTGGAATAAGGATAGTCCTTTTTACAATCATTCAACTGCGCATTTATGCCGAATGTCATTCATGAATTAATATTGTTACTATTTCAATATGAATATTGAGGAATAATTACTTCGTGAAATCTACAAACTGAATTTCGACAAAATTTGTTTTGTTGTATTTATGTGTATTGTTCAAATAACGATTCCTCTTAGCCCGTTATCCTCGAAAAATGTTAGTATATTTATCTTTTACTCGTAAATATTAATAAATTTTGGACAACCATCTACTTTTTTCGTATCCATTTGGTTATTTATTTATTTTTGAAATTAACCCTTTCTTGTTTCCTAAAGCAAAAATAAATGTTACCAAATTTCGATGAAATCGATAAAAATTCGCAGTTAAAATATTAATAATTTTTTCTGAAAACGATAATGGTGTCCCATTTTATCAAATTCAAGTTTTACATTTTTAATAATTTGTTTTACTTTTTCTCTTAATTTGAAATAATTTACAAAAAAAAATGATTTGAAATACTAAAATTTGAAAAAAAAAAAATACTTTTTTCCATTAAACTAATTAAGGGGGTTGGTGGCAGTGAATTTTGACATTTCAGAGGCATTCGTACGGCTAGACAATACAGACTTGAGTTTCTTAAACATATCATAGAAAGATCTATCCTTGATCTCGCCGATTGTATTTGACGTTTAGTACCACTCACACAACCACTTGGGTACTGCGGTACAACACGAGTCCCTCAGCTTTTTTCAAGAAACAAGGATCCTAGAGCTTATATCAGAAATTTTGGAGATTTGGTGAGATCCGAAAATTGTCTGAATTTTAGTGGATTGGTTTCTATTTTTTTCGTTTTTGTCATCAGAGCGCTAGGAATTGGTTAAAATGTGTCAAAACAAAAGGTGTTTTCGACGTTTTGATATAAGGCTTTTCTATGAAAATGCCAGAAACGTCATTTTGGATATATGAAGCTCAAGGTGTCTCACATATAACCTTGGCTGTAGTTTTTTCAATTTCGGCTCATTGGCTATAAATCGACACCAAAAGTCACAATTTTGAAAAAAAAATAATTAAAAAATTTAAAGCCACAAAGACTCCTTGGGTATGATTTCTGGAAACGATATTAGCAACTATGGTCTGATTTTGAACACAAAATCGGTGCTTAAAGATCAAAAAAATTTTGATGAAAAACTTTAATTTTTTCTAGAACGTCCTGTTGGTCAAAATCAGACCCAAGTTGCTAATAATCGTTTGCACAAATCATACCAAAAGATCTTTTAGTGGCATTAATTCTTTGTCTATTTACAGCCAATCAGACCGAAATTGGGAAAAACAAACAACAAGGTTGATATGTGAGACACCTTGAGCTTCCTATATTCCAAAATGACGTTTTGGCATTACCATAGAAAAACCTATATATCAAAACGTCAAAAAACCCTTTTCGACCATTTGAACCAATTCTAGCGCTCTGAGGCAAAAATCGAAAATATAGATCAAGCCACTAAAATTCAGACAATTTCCGGGAGTTTCACAAAATCTAAATTCTTCCAAAATAAAACCTAGGATCTGTTTAATTTAAAAAAGCCAGGGCCTCGTGTTTAACCGCGGTTAACCGATATGGTTGGTGAGAGTTGGTACTAAACTGTCAAATGGATTCCGAGATCAAAAATAGATATTTTAATTAATTGTTTTTTATTTAAAAATGTCAAAGTCGTATCTTTCTGGCCGTACAAAGCCTCTGAAATTTCAAAATTCACTGCCACCACCCCCTTAAGGGTGAGATTTTGAAGGCTCCGTACGGGCTAAACCAATTCAGATGAAATATTTATGCGCGGACACAAATGATAGATCTATTCTTTATATCGAATTTCTTTGCACAATTCAGTACCAAACCGCCAACCACCTGGTGTTAAAAACACGCGTCCCTTGGCTTTTTTCGATGAAACAATGATCCTACGACTTCTATATCGAAAAATTTTGGAGATTTTGACGAAATATCTGCGGAAATTGTATCTGAATTTCAATATCAGGGAGCTACAATGTAATTTTTTCGATTTTTACCTCAGAAGCCAGAAATTTGGTCGAATGTGAAAAAAACGGCCCCTTTTCGACGTTTTGATATAAGGCTTTTTCTGTGGAAATGCCAGAAACATCATTTTTGGAATGTACCAAGACCAAGAGGAGGCAAAGATTGTCAAGGAATTATTTTTTTGAATTTTGGCCTGATTGACTGTAAATTGACAAAAAAGTGCGCGGAAACGATAATTTTGAACATAAAAGTGAGATTTAAAAAATGAGTGCCACCAAAAGATTCCTTGGGTACGGTTTGCTGGAAACGATATAAGCAACTATTGTTTGATTTTTAACACAGCGGATTCTAGAAAAAAAAATTAAAGTATTTCATCAAAATTATGTTTTATCTCTAGCACCGTGTGTGTTCAAAATCAGACCAAAGTTGCTGATAGCGTTTCCAGCAAACCGTACCCGATTAATCTTTTGGTGGCATTCATTTTTTTAATTCTCACTTTCATGTTCAAAATTATCGATTTCGCACACTTTTTTGTCGATTTACAGCCAATCAGGCCGAAATTCGAAAAAGTAATTCCTGGACAATCTTCGCCACCTTTTGGTCTTGTTACATTCCGAAAATGATGTTTCTGGCATTTCCACAGAAAAAAGCCTTATATCAAAACGTCGAAAAAGGGCCGTTTTTTGTCACATTCGCCAAAATTCCTGGCTTCTGAGGCAAAAATCGAAAAAATTAGCGCCTTGATAATGAAATTCAGACAATTTCCCAGATGTTCTCAAAATCTCCAAATTTTCCGATATAAAGTCTAGGATCATTGTTTCATCGAAAAAAGCCAAGGGACGCGTGTTTAACCGCGGTTAACCAGGTGGTTGGCGGGTTTGGTACTGAATTGTCAAATGAAATTCCGATATAAAGAATAGATCTATCATTTGTGTCCCGCATAAATATTTCATCTGAATTGGTTTAGCCGTACGGAGCCTTCAAAATCTCACCCCTTAAGGGGGTGGTGGCAGTGAATTTTGAAATTTCAGAGGCTTTGTACGGCCAGAAAGATACAGACTTGACATTTTTAAAACATTAATTAAAAATATCTATTTTTGATCTCGGAATTCCATTTGACAGTTTAGTACCACTCTCACCAACCATATGGTTAACCGCGGTTAAACACGAGGCCCCTGGCTTTTTTTAATTAAACAAGGATCCTAGGTTTTATTTTGGAAGAAATTTAGATTTTGTGAAACTCCCGGAAATTGTCTGAATTTTAGTGGCTTGATTCTATTTTTTTCGATTTTTGCCTCAGAGCGCTAGAATTGGTTCAAATGTGTCGAAAGGGTTTTTTTGACGTTTTGATATAAGGCTTTTTCTATGGTAATGCCAAAACGTCATTTTTGGAATATAGGAAGCTCAAGGTGTCTCACATATCAACTTGGTTGTTAGTTTCTCCAATTTCGGTCTGATTGGCTGTAAATAGACAAAGAATTTTATGCCACTAAAAGATCCTTTGGTATGATTTGCTGCAAACGATATTAGCAACTTGGTCTGATTTTGACAAGGATTCTAGAAAAATTTAAAGTTTTTCATCAAAATTTTTTTTTGATCTTTAAGCACCGATGTGTTCAAAATCAGACCATAGTTGCTAATATCGTTTCCAGCAAATCATACCCAAGGAGTCTTTTGTGGCATTTAAATTTTTTAATTATTTTTTCTTTTCAAAATTGTGACTTTTTGTCGATTTATAGCCAATGAGGCCGAAATTAGAAAAATACAAGCCAAGGTTAGATGTGAACCACGCTTGAGCTTCATATATTCCAAAAATGACGTTTCTGGCATTTTCATAGCAAAAGCCTTATATCAAAACGTCGAAAAACACCCTTTTTTGACACATTTTAACCAATTCTAGCGCTCTGAGACAAAAATCGAAAAAAATAGAACCAATCCACTAAAATTCAGACAATTTTCCGGATTCTCACCAAATCTCAAAATTTTCGATATAAGCTCTAGGATCCTTGTTTCTTTGAAAAAAGCTGAGGGACTCGTGTTTAACCGCAGTTAACCAAGTGGTTGGTGTGAGTGGTACTAAATTGTCAAATACAATCGCGAGATCAAGGATAGATCTTTCTATGATATGTTTAAGAAACTTCCAGTCTGTATTTGTCTAGCCGTACGAAGCCTCTGAAATGTCAAAATTCACTGCCACCACCCCCTTAATTAGTTCAATGGAAAAAAAGTATTTTTTTTATTTTTTTCAAATTTTATATTTCAAATTCATTTTTTTTGTAAATTATTTCAAATTAAGAGAAAAAGTAAAACAAATTATTAAAATGTAAAACTTGAAGTTGATAATAAAATTGGACACCATTAATCGTTTTCAGAAAAATTATTAATATTTCTACTGCCAATTTTTATCATTTCATCGAAATTTGGTAACATTTATTTTTGCTTTACGGAAACAAGAAAGGGTTTAATTCAAAAATAAATAAATAACCAAATGAGTACGAAAAAAGTATGGTTGTCAAAATTTTATTAATATTTACGAGTAAAAGATAAATATACTAACATTTTCGAGGATAACGGGCTAAGAGGAATCGTTATTTGAAAATACATCAAAATACAACAAAACAAATTTTTGTCGAAATTCAAGTTTGTAGATTTCACGAAGTAATTATTCTCAATATTCATATTGACAATATGTAACATATTCAATCATGAATGACATTCGGCATAAAATGCGCAGTTGAATGATTGTAAAAAGGACTATCCTTATTCCAGTAGAAAAGAATAAGAAAAAATGAACAGTATTAAAGTCAACAATAGGCATGCTAAAATGTTAGAATGAGATTACGCCGTTATCATAACGAGTGTGTTGCAAAATTGAATGCTCAGATCTGCTATCTTGATAAACATTATCTGCATTTACGACAAACCATTATATGTATCAAACAACATTCCTCGAAAAGACAATGAACATTATTCTTGATTTACTTCGTAAAATTATGGATATCAATTTACGAGAATTAATTATGGCAAATAATCAAATATGGTAAATAACGGGAAAAATCAACCATTTTTCTTTCGAATTAGATCAGCGCCGCAGTATATTTATATAAACAATTGTTAACAGGATTATATACATTATCGTTGCAAGTTAAATGATAAATTACATGCTGAGAACATATTGTTTTATTGATGAAAATTATCTGTATTAAAGACAAACAACAATATTATTGCTATAATTTGAAAAGTGAGATTATCGGTAGAAATATACCAGGTTTAATATCGACGGAATTCGTATATCAGATTAGCGGTGCAATATTTTTGCGAATTGCGAAAAACCTGATTTGCATGCTTGGAACATATATTGTTTAATACTCGAAGTTAATTTTTGTGATTTGCCTGAATGCCTCTAATTTTTGCTTAAAAAATTGTTGATGACAAATTGTCTGATAAGTTCCGAAATTAAAAAAAAATTGAAGGGATTATGAAAAAACCTACTAAATATTGAAAGAACCGCAACATTTCAAAAAATTACAGTCATTGTAGATTTATCCGGCGAGCGTTCTTATTAGATATATTATTTCAAAAATAACTTTACTTTCAGTGAAAGGTCAACCATCAAATATGGTTTCAAGACAAACAAATACCGCATTTCATCATAAATATCCGAATAATTTCGGGGATTACGGCATTAAAAACCAGCTTAATCTAGTAACATCATAAGAGGACACATCCGGTAGTATTATCCAAAACATTTTGCAGCGTCATCTGAGGCTTTAGAAAAATGTATATTTTCAAAATGAGTATTACGCTACTGCTTAAAACAGCACTTGAATTTAGTTATTTTATTATTAGTTCGATTAAAACAGGATATCCGGGCTGATTTTAGAATTGTGGTACTTAGATCAATCAGCATTTACAAACATTCAGATGGCTTTTAAAACTTATCAGACAATTTTTAGTTCTCGGAACTTCCGGGACGCAAAGTTGAAGTTGATTATATAATATGTCTAATCAAAAATTACCCACGATTATTTTCTAGGTAGAAAAAAAAAACCGTGAGAATGTTCTAGACTGGGAAAGAACCGTCTCTGATTGGCCGAAAGGCGACCTTCACACTCACCCATCGCTTAAAATCTCCATTCTACACCACACTGATATCTTTTTCTCCGGATTTTGTGTTAACTCATTTTGAACTTGATATCAACACATAAGCTACCGTTGGAAAAATATTTGTCGGGCCTACCTTAGTTTATGGCATTTATAATTGTGATT
>SCLH01000450.1:552502-589018 GCA_004367855.1 Oikopleura vanhoeffeni | reverse complement strand
AAATTTGGTCGAGGGACACCTTGTACTGGTAACGTATTCCAGAGTGTATCGGAACAAAAAGTCATTGACCCATGGTTTTGACAAGATTAAGGGTAGATCTACAACATGGCTAATCTTAATTGTCCCATAGTTTCTCTGTTAGGCTGATTTCTCATCCAGAAAAATCAATTCCAGCGACCAGTACCCCCTTAAACGCACTCTTCTGACTGTACTGCTTGCTATGATAATGCCGATGCTATTTGCGAAATAATTCTGAACGTTTTTTGGTTTAAATTCATTTATTTACAAGAGCGAAATGGTTCGGTAAGTTTTCAGCAGCAGATATTTGATTTTTCTAGTGTGTCTATTGAAATCATCCCGTAAACGTAGTTAGGTACTAAAACGTCGTTCTTTACGGGTTAAATGTTCGGTGGTTAGTACCCAACTGCAGCCTAGGGGTTAATAAAACGAATATTGGATGATATAAGGTATATAAAATTTCGTAAAATAAAGGTTTATATAATAAATACCAGTGGGCGGCTTTTATAGGAATTTTGAATTCAAAGTTTAAATATATGATTAAAGGGGTAAACGGGGCGGTGAAATTATTTTCCTATGTTCTATAAAAACCGCCAAACCAGGAGAATGAAAAAAATGTGAAAAGCACCGGATTTAAACCCGAGATTCCCAGAGTTACCAGTAGTAATTCCCGGATTTTAAAGATTTTTTGCTGAAAATACAATACGAACCTCCCCTCTATAACAAAAGGGAATTTAATAAAGGTATCAAAAAATGCCTAAATGGGTTTTTCATATAAGAAAATTAAAAACTTTCTTACTCAAAGCTCCAAGGCCTAGTAATGAAAGTTGCGTATTAACCTACATGTAGTTTTTCACTTCGTCTATTGCTTTTTCATTGGGATAGATATAAGATTTTAAAATTTCCAAAAATCGAATTAAATATTTTTTTGGAAATAGTTTATACAAAAAAAACGGGATAGGATGTCATGGGCCAAACAAATTGATAGGGTAGTTCTATTTACGTAAAAATTTCTCAATCATGACATCATCCACCTTTTATTTCAACGCTAATCGTTTCCCTCTCATACGAAAAGTTGCAAATTTTTTTGGAGAAAATTTTGCACTTCCGGTGACCGGAAACGAAAAATGACCATTTTAGAGACCCTAAGTGTTATCTGTTTTACATTTTTCTTGAGATAACCGATCTATATAATTTGACTACCATAAAAATAATACGAGAAAATACATTTTTCAAATCGAAAAAGGTAACACTTAATTCCCAATGAAAATGTTAATGATGACGCGCGAAAAAAAATATCCCGTCAAAAACCGACAGTAATAAAAAAAACACGCGAAATAATTTAAAAAAAGATATAATTTAAAAAAAGTGGAGAGAACGTTAATATTTACCTAGAGTAAGAACAGTAAAAGTTCTTTTTAAATTATTTTTTCAAAAAATACTGGAATTATTAATACTCGGATTCTATGTGTTTTACTTCCAGGAAGGAATAAAGGATTAAAAACTAGAGACCATGTAAAATAACGCGACTAATGCGATCTTAATTTGAGAAAACGGCGTCCAAAAAGGGTGTCGGTATTTTTAGCTTACACTTTTTTTTTGAAAAAAATTTGTAAGCCAAAAATACCGACGCCTCCAAAAAGACATCAATTTTTAAATCCTGGTCGACAAATTCGCATCGTTTTATACAGTCTCTCCTGTATAAATTCGGAAATAACCCCCTGGCTACAATTCTAGAAAGACCATATTTTAATCTCCAGTGCCCCCTAGAGATTCTAGCCAGAAGATTACAGCCAAAAAAATTATAAAAAAAGGATGGGGGTTTTCCGTGCATTTTAATATTACAGTCTTGATACAGTCAGATAAAAACTAAAAAGATAATGTGGTTTTCACCCGAGGCGACAAATATAAAATGCAAAAAGTAAAACAAATAAATTAAAGTTCTATACAAAAAATTTGGTGTTGGCACAAAATTGGCACCAAAACAGGTGATTTCTAAACTCACTGCTCGATCAAAAGTTTTGAAGATATCGAAAAGTAAATTACTGAAGTTTAATTTTTACTAAATAAATAAAAATTTAATAAGAAAAAAAAGCTGCCAAAGTGCAGTTTTTCACCTCCTTTAGGGAGCTCAAAACCAATAAAGTCTTTCCATTTTTTTATGCTGATTCCAGTCGTTTGGTTTGACCTTGACGGGTCACGGGTGACCCCCGGGGGTCACCTTGTGACGTCAAACTAAAATCACAATCTGACCTCTGGGAGTTAACGTTCAGTTTATAATAGTTTACAATTCTTTCTTTCAAAAATATTCACAATTCGTTCGTCACCAAATTTATAATAATAGAAAATTTTTTCGGAATATAAGTACAAATTTCTGAGCTCAAAAAATGCTTGAACCCTGCCAAATAGACCCAATGCGTTTGATTATGTGTACACAAAAATAAAGTGTACACATAAAAATTAAAAGAATTTTTAATCAATGTTTGCCGTTCGGATGAGAAAATTTTTTTGTTACGAGGAAGGTATCGGAAAGGCCCAAGATAACAGATAATCATTTAGGAAATATAAAAATATAATAAGGTCATATATTATATTATATAAATAAAATTTAAATACTCTATAAATTATCTAGACAGATTTAGCTGAAAACATTTCAGCTTTGGGCCTCTGCTACCTCTTCAACTGGAGGCACCTCGTCCGCACCACCTTTCTCTTTTCGCTCCGTTTCAAGCGCTTCGTAAAAACTCCTGAAAAAATAAAGTTAGAATTATTTTTATTTTGAGGTCATATTTTATAGTAGAAATTCAAATCAAATGATATAAAACCTGATTTCTTTATTTGACACTAAAATATTATTGAGGACATAATTCGAAACCAAAATTTAAATAAAATCGCGAAATTTAGGGTTCCTATTTCAAAAACATAAATTGACTCCGGTAGCTTTTTTTTAACATGGCCCACCCTACTCAGGTGTTATTTTTTTTAATTGACATCTATTGTACAAATTTGTTTGAACAAGCGGTGATGCAACCTGAATTTTTTTTTCGAGGATACGTATATTTAGGCAGTATATCTAGCCTACGGAATTGTGTTTTTTGAAATTCGGATTATTTTTAGGGATTTGAGTATGAATGAAATCTGAGCTGTGATTGGCTGACACGAGGCGGATAAACAATATCAAGCATGATGATTGGCTTAGGCAATTTGCCTACGGCAAAAAAAAGAAGAACGAAACAGCAAAATAATTGATGTTTCTAGTTTATAAAATAATCATAATTTTTTATTTTTTCAAAATTATATTTTCTGAAACTGCATTTAATTCTGCGTCCGATAGGTTATGAAAATTTAATTTTGAATAAAAAACTTTTTTTTCCGACTAAAATTTAATTTTGACATGTGACTTCGACCTCTCTGGAAAATAACTAAGAGGTTTAATTAAAATTATGTGAGATCAGTGGTATGGACGAGTGTTTGGTCTTTGTGTAGATGCTACTCAAAAAAATTTTATTAGAAAATTGAGGGACTAGATAGGTTTTGTAAACCCATGATTTTCAGGCCAAAATAACCGTTTTTTCTAGATTTTAAGCGCTATTAATTTTTTTCGAAAATTCTGTGAGATCAGTGATGTGGATATTATAAATTATCTCATTTAAAAAAAAAATAAAGACTATCAGTGCCATCAACTTCGACCCTGACTCGACAACTATTGACTCAGATATTTTATTTCTGGTGGTTTTATATCTTTCTTGTTTCTACATTCAGCGTGAAACCGATTACAAAACTACGTTTTTGGCCAATTTTGCGTTGACCACCACCTTAAACTCCGTTTGAACCTATCTAAAAGAAATGGACCTGAGTAAGGTGGGCCATGTTAAAAAAAAGCTACCTCATGTGAATGATTTCTGGGTCATATTTCAAAAGTAGAAATTATTGCTGCCATATTTCGGAACTAAAATTTTAGGATCCGTCCTAGACTAAAAATAAACTACAGAAGAATTTTAGAGTCAAATTACAAACAAAAAATTAGAGTCAAATTACAATCAAAATTATTTAAAAAAAAAGTTCAACTTACTTTGTAGCAGCCAAAATGATTGGATAATTTTCCATCTTTTTAGCATGATCATCATTCTTCCATTGCATGAATGCATCAATATCAATGACTCGAATTTCGTATAATTCATTAAACGTCTCTTTTATCAAAGCTAAAAAATGAAGTGTTAAAAACCGAAAGGGTCTAAAAAAAGTGAGTCAAAAAAATGTAAATCACATTTGTTTGTTCAAATTTGCGAGAAACTTACTAGCATTATTTTCGTGAACATTGAGAATATCAGCTACGATAAATAGAGTGTCTAACTGAGCATATTTTCCATCTAGGTACTTTCGTAATAACAGTTCACAGTCGGATAAATTCGTGTCCGACCCTTCCTTCGTGTCTTGACGGACGATCAAATTCTTTTTAGCTAATAAATAAAATGTAAGGATTTTTGTAGAAATTTCAAGTTTTATGAATTTATTATGAAACAAAATTAAGATCGAAAAAAGTTGGGGTAACATTTCATATATAAAAATAAGGTCAGATTCCAAATATGAAATAAACCGGGGTCACATTTAAGTCACAAAAGACAATGTTATGTGTCAAATTTCAAATACGAATCAAGTTGAGGTTGAAATGCATTAATTAAAAAAAGTGAAGTTTCAGATACCAATGGAGTCATATTTCAATCATGAAAAAAATTTGTGGAAAATTTCAAATACGAATTAAGTCTGTGAGTTTTTCGCATTGAACAACTAAAATCTAAGTTCTAAAATTTCTCTAGATTTGTTTTTAAATCAATAACGCAGTAAGCTCTACACTAAGGTAGGCACAGCGGAACTTTTTTTTGCTGACCATCACTTGAATTATTTTTTATAATTTCAAATCGATTACTGGATAATCAAAATAAACCGCAGGTCGTTCCTTGTTTATATTTTTCTCAAAATATTTGTACGAAAATCAAATCTAGTTTCTCCGACTCTTACATTCTTCCCAACTCCCTTAAGGGGGTGGGGAAAGCAAATATAATTTTTGAATCGCTCTCTGAACAAAACTGAGATGCGGAAGTTCTTTTGCCGATTGATTTCAAAACGATTGCAGTGTCATTCTGAGAAACCAAAAAAATCGATCGCACATATGAGCTCTTACAGCACTAGAAAGTGCCAAAATTCAATTGTAAAAAGTTATGTTTGGCTCGTCATAACCGATTTTCATGATTTTTTTTCATAACTTTGATTTTCTATCTAAGACTCTCAATGGGAATTGAAATTTCCAGCTAAAAACTCGAAAATATTTTTTTTGTCATTTCGAAAAATTTCCGAAAAAAAGTGCTTCAATCAAATATATTTTCTTGACTAACAACTTTTCGTCTGTGTTTATGGCTTTCTTTTTTAGCCTATTCTCGAAAAAATATAAAGCACTTTTTTGGAAATGACAAAAAATCATATTCGAGTTTTAGCTGGAAATTTCAAATTCGCCTTGAGAGTCTTTAATAATGAATAAAAGATTATGAAAAAAAAAATTTTGGTTTTCTTAGAATGACCACTGAACTCTTTCTCGAAATCAATCCAAAATGACCTTTCCCATCTCAGTTGTTTTCACGAGAGCCGATTCAAATATCTAAATTTGCTTTCCCCACCGCTTAAGGAGGTTACTATGCCATAAAGGGCTTTGAATCTCATTTTGTGAAGAAAAACGTAAAAATGCGAAATACTCATTTTCGGGGACCTTTATTATATACGATTTACAAGGTTATACCAGTTCAAAACGTTTAATTCAAATCTAAAAAAAAGTTTCAGCGCGCTCAATTATTATTAGTAAGATTCTACCAAACTTCAGGATTGGTTAACAACAAATTATTAAAATTTTGTAGGAATTAAATTTGAAGACAATTTTTTGTTAAAACAAAATTTTGACCGGTGTTGTTTTAACAATAATTTTTTTTTTCAAATTTAATTCCTACAAAAGTTTAATAATTCTGTTTTTAACGATCCCTGAAATTTGTAGAATTCTACTATAATAATTGAACGCGCTGAAACTTTTTTTAGATTTGAAATTACCGGGTTTGAATCTGGTATACTGGTAAAACTGTATATAATTAAGGTCCGAAAATGATCAGATTTAAAGCCAAGATTTCGAGCAATTCAGCAATACTTAATTGAAGTATTTCGCATTTACGGTTTCTTCACAAAATGAGATCAAAAAACCCCTTTATGGCAGTAGCAACCTCCTTAATATCAGCCAATTTAAAGAAACACATTTTCAGTTAAAGCAATTGCTTAAATTTCAAAATAATTATTCAAAATTTATAAATATATTTAAAAATCGTCTTTGTACAGTATAATATGATCTAAAGTCTTTGAAGTGAAAAAATGAGCCTTAAACTTCTTCACTAATTAATTTTAAATTTCCTTGAGTACTTTTCTCGGCTGAAACATCTCTAAAATTTGCAGAATCTGCCATCGGAACAAATATGAAAGACAAAGAAAAATTCGTCTCAGGTGAATTACACCCTGTCAATAATTAACATAACAAAAAAAGATCACACAATCGTACGCATTTCACCTGCTCCCACATCCTACCGTATCAATTGGATTAAACAAAACCCGCAAATGGCGCTAAAGATTTTTGAAAACAATTTATCAATATAAATAAGATTTTCAAAAAAAAATAAACAAATCTAAAATGAAAATTATTAAAAGTTTTCTTAGGAATCGTTTCTTATTATTTCTTTGGCTTTTCTCAATAGTCTCTCCTAATCTTACTTTGGGTCCAACGTTCATGCAGTAGTGTTTGCAAAGAACCCCAAAAAAGAAATTTTCAGCGAAATCTCGCCAGAACATTTGATAGAAACAGCGAGAATTCGAATAGCAAAATTTTTGTCATGGAATATATCAACAGTCACAACCTTATGATGTATTTTGCTCAACAATATGATATCATCTGACATTGAGCATGAAGATACTCACAGATCAGTTGTTCGAATATAGACTAAGTTCTGGAGGAATATCGAGAAAAGAATTAGTCCAAAATCGACCAAAACCTCCCCAATATCATAAATATATCGATTTGTAAATTCAATTTTAATTAATTAATTTTTAACTTTCTTCAAATTATTTACAGTGCCTTTATTTCAAATAAAATTTCAACTTCAAAGTTACCTATAAATAATTCGATAAACGAGCCAAAAGAGCCCTATATTTAATTTATATGTGACGTCACGTTTTTACTAAAATTCTGGATAAAATGAAATAGCACGCGCTGATTGGGCAGGCATTTATTCAAAACAGAATTTTCCAAATACGAATTAAGTCTTGATCACAATGCATTAATTTAGAAAAAATCTGGCTAAACTTCAGATAAAATCAAATGGGGTCACATTTCAATTACTAAAAAATAATTTTACTTTAGATCAATGTTCAACTATGATATAAGTTGGGTTCGATTCACAATGTTATAATTAAAATAAATGTCAGGTTAACTTTGGAGTCATTTTTTTAATAATAAAAATAATAAATAAGGGGTCATACAGTATGACTCATACTTCAAAAGGTTTTCAAAAATAAAATAAATTGATAGCGAAATTCAGAAAATTGAAAAAAAAGTAACTTACGTCCTACAGCATATTTCATAACAGCTGTTACAATAACTCTTGTAAAATTAATATGACTTCTTCCTTCTGGGCCCGCTGGTACTTTTGACTCGATAAAATCGAATTCATTTGAAAAATCGTGATCTTCTTCATCATTGGTTTCGAAATCGTGTTCGTTTAACAAATTTACGATTCCCTGTTCAACCGCCATCCATTCAATTATTAACATTGGCTCCATTAAATATCCAAGAGGAGGTGATTGCTGCTGCATTCTGAAAAATAAGGGTCATAAAAAAGTAGAAAACTCTCATTCTGAAGACCACTTTCGGACCACTCTAGCGTTTCGGACCACGCCTGGGTGGCTCATTAACCCTAGGAGCGTTTTTTACTCCCAGTGTGTACCCTCGTCATATCAATTACGGGGCCTCCTGGGCATTTTTTGCCAAAACTTTGAAATTTTAATATTAAAGTAATAAAATGGAGGTGATACAATGAATTCAAAAAGATGGTAAGGTCGCTTTTTTTCGGTTGGCCCATTGTGATTTCGACTGGGAGAACTAGACAAGATAGCGACAAATGGTTTTCTGCATGTGAAATCTTTGAAAAAAAATATGCAGTAGAAAATTTTTTTGGCTTCCTAGGTTGATCACGTGATCGGAAATCAGTCATCAAAATTGCTGGAAATTGCCGAAAAAAGGATTTTTTACGAATTACCGGTAATCACCGGAAAAAACAAAAATTTATACAGTTACAAATTCAGATTCCAAAAACCGTTTGTCGCTATCTAGTCTGGTTCTCTCAGAAGAGATACCCCTTAAATGGGCCTAAACATCATTGTGTACCAATTTTGGGATTTTTGATCAGGGTCATATAATATGACTCATATTATAGCCTTTCAAATTTGTGAAGAAATATAATTGGAGTTCAAAATTTAGAGCAATAATATAACTTGTTAAGCTTCGTGTCACTGCAGAGCCAGTTTTTCATTTTTTAAACTAACCAGGAATTGAAAAACGGCTCTGCAGTGACATGTTCTTTCGAAAGTTGTATGCTGACCGAAAATTAAAAAAAAATCGTATTTTCCAGTTCCGACAAAACCGATCCATTGTCAAAAGAACTTGAGTTAAATTCAATTTCCACATGATATATATATAGATAGAAAAATCGGTGAGTCACTGATGACAACCCAATTTTTTGAGAAATTGTTTCCAAAACTCGTTGGTTTATTTTACACTAAAATATTCGGCTTTAAATATTTTTTAAATAAAAATTAATTAATATTTTCAATTTTGGAGTCATATAATATGAGTCATATTTCAACATTTTAATAAATTGATTGAAATTACCTTTCTTTTGGATTTCCTTCTAGCCCATCTGTCTTCATACACTCTGCAATATCTAATCCAGAGTCTGTGAAACATTTATGAAGTTTTTTCTTATCCTTCATGGCAAAGTGAATTTCAATTAAAATACACGTGACAGCCTTTGTACACTGCATCAGATCTTCGGCTGGTTTCACCAAAGTAACCAGGATTTTTGGGTCTACGTTGGGGGATCGGAAAATGTGGGCAATTACCATACTGAATTTTTTTTTGAAAATAAATACAAATTTTTAAGAAATTTCAAATATTGAATCCGAAGATTATAATTTTGAAGCTTGAATTTCCCGAGTCTTATTTCAAGGTTTTAATTCGAAAATGAAATTTCAAAGCTCGAATTACCCGAGTCAAATTTCAAATCTTGAATTTTGCAAGTTAAACTTCAAAACTAGAATTTATCGAGTCAGATTTCTAAGTCAATTTTAAGCAGGTCAATTTGAGTGTCAAATTTAAGGCTTACCCTAGATAACTCCAGAATTTTGGACAATCAGTAATTCTATCATCATCTACTTGTAATCTGACATAATTCTTTATGCTAAAAACAAAAAGGTTACATTTGAAATGTAATTAAAATAAGGCTGAGCAGAGATTATTATAAATTTAACGCGGTTGCAAAAAAGTCGAGCTAGTAAATTTTGACCACAATCCATTATATATAACTAAAGTTATATAAAGTAAATACTTTGGCGGCGGTATTTTGATCATGGAAATGTATTTTAATATTGAATAATAAAATAAAACAAATAACAGACCGAAATATAACAAAACAAATGTGGATAAAATTTTTGGTCGTCACGTGATCAAGATAAAATTATCGCGAATTTAGTATTTATTGCTTTAAAAGCGAATAATTTTTGGTTCACTGCAGCTTATAACTGAAATAAACACTTTTGATATTCAAAATTTGTTAATTTTTCTTGAAAAAGCTCGATTTTTTGGTATTTATAGGTCCAAAAAAGGTACCATATTAAATTTTTTTTTAAACCCAGTCTTTTTTGACAATAGGAAAACCAAAATCGTGCAGCCGAAAAGTAAAATTTGAAAAAAAACTTACATTTCCAAATTCGATATTTTCTTGATTTGATCAGCAGGCCACCACGTAAAGACATTTGCGACTTCTTCTCTCTGTTTATCCTTTCCTTCAATGACTTTTTCAATCAGGGCATGAATGAGAATTTGTGCGTGTTCAGCAGTATCGCACAATTCCAAATTTTTGACGTCAGCAACTACGTCAATCATTTTGTTCATATCCCCTTCAGTTTCTTGAATATCATTATATACTGTGTTCGCTTTTCTTTCAACCTGAAAAATGGGGTTTGAAAAGGGTCATGAAATAAGCACTACGGGTGGAAAAAATAGTAAAGTCGCCCTAGAGAAAGAGTTTATTAGATTCTTGAAAAAAAGCATGCTGAATTTTTTTCTATTTTGAAAAAGCTTCGATTTTTCTAATCTCGGTGAGATCAGAACTGGAACATACGATCCTTTTGCAGAACAGTTTTTTATCGATAAATTTTAAATTATTTTTTTGACGAGAAAGCGGGACTTTTTGATGATTTTTTGTCAAGAAATCAATAAATTCCAGTAGTAACCGGAAATTGAAAAAATCGGCTCGGCAGCGATATTTTGTTAGAAAAGTTGTTAACAAAGCTTCAACTCAAGCCAAATTTTGAAAAGATCACAAATGTGCTAGTTTCGAGCCAGCTTACAGATACATGTATAAATGTATGTCCTAAAAATACGAACAAATATGTTCCTAAGGTCGCTTTTTTTTNTTTTTTTTCGGTTGCTCCACCATGATTTCGACTGGGAGAACTAGACAAGATAGCGACAAATAGTTTTCTGCACGTGAAACCTTGGAAAAAAATATGCGGTAGAAAATGTTTTTGACTTCCTAGGTTGATCACGTGACCGGAAATCAGTCATCGAAATTGCTCTAAATGACCGAAAAAACCGTTTTTTTGCGAATTACCGGTGAACCGGAAATCATCGGAGAAAAAGAAAAAAATCCTGCATTTCAAATTCGGTTAAGATTAAGATGCAAAAACCCGTTTGTCGCTATCTAGTCTAGTTCTCTCAGAACAGATACCCCTTAGGTGGAGCAACCGAAAAAAAAGCGACCTAAGAGATAATTTTGTAATTTGACACCAGCAATATGATGTTGATACCGACTTTTATAATTAATTTCAAAATTTGTAAGGGTCAATATCGCAAAATTCAAACGCCGAAGGTATCTTTAGAAAGAAAATTTCTTAATTATGTGGTTTTTTAGGGCCATCAAACAGGTGGAATAGTTTGGAACTGGAACATACGATCATTTCGGACATATATAAATTGCAGGCTACGTGCCACTTCAGAGCCGTTTTTACCGATATTTTTTGAAAAACCGATAATTTTCGGAAAAAATCGGAAATCGAAAAAACGGCCTAAAAGCTCGACGTATATTTAGAAGTTATCTAATGACTCAAAATCTAAGAAAGATCGTATGTACCAGTTCAGAACAATCTCCCACACAAATTTGAGAAATCTAAAAAAACATACCTTACATCATTTTCATGCAAAAAATCTTAGAATTGCGCGTTCTTGATATCCGGAGTCACCAAAGGGGGATGCTCTCGTTATTGGCGAGGGTTACGTGGTGTGCTTGTCTACTAGACTACAAGACATAATCTCCGAATAAAAAAATCACCCTTGTTGTGACTTACCTCTGCATTAATTATATTTACCTCTTCGCTGGTTAACCGCTTTTTCTCCATTCTACCGTCATGAGTCTGGTTTTTACCATGAGAGGAAAATTGCCTTTGTGCTGGACCGCGGTTCTGTGGTGGTCGCATGTCGGTATGTTCCGAACCGCGACGGTTATCGAACCGGTTAGATTGCGTTTTACCGCCTCCACGTGGGTATTCATTGCGTCTTATATTGGCTTTTAATACGATTTTTTTATAAAATTTTGTTTTATTGGGAAGTAGGGTTAAAAGAAAAAAAAATAAGCCCGATTTTTAAGCCATTCCTAACGTCATTACTGTCACTATCAAGTAATTCGAACCTGCTGACATGTACTGGTGTATTTCTGCCCGAGGTAGTCGGTGTGGTGTCTGAACTTCGCCCATCTAGCGATTTCTTTGCCCCACCTCGCCGCCTTGGCCCTAATTGGAGGGGCTCCGTTAGAGTAGAGGTATTACTTTGGAGTTTTGACGGGTCGAACTTTGTGCGGGTTACAGATAAAGGCTGTTTTACCCACTCACCGGAATCCATCTTGGCATGTCGGTTTCGGCTTAAATTGAGGGTTAATTTCACATTCGAGTTATATTTCTAACAAATTTTGGTTGGAAATTAAAAAATAATTTTCACGGGTTGTTCAAAAAAAAATTTGGGTTTTATGTCAAAAATATTTTTTTGCGTGTTTGTTATTTTATTGTGAAACTCACTTTTCGACCTTTCTTGCATGAGTAAGATCATGGAAGATTCTTTCTGTTCTTTTGGCGTCATCATTTTCTCTCTTATGGAAATCATCGTGTAAATCGGTGATCTTCTTTGGACCGGCATTAGCCAATCCCGCTCTCTGTCGCCAACCACGCTAAAATACGACATTAGGTTTAATGTAAAAAAGGGGTCGAAGTTCAGAAAGTATTTTTTTAATTCAAAATGGTGTCATATTTCAAATAAACAATTAGGTCATATTGCAGATCACAATTTCTAAATAGAGTCCTATTTCAAATAGAACTGCCAAAATAGGGTCTTATCTCATATATTAATCACAAAAAAGAGTCATATTTCATTTTTTTTAAATATTATAATAGAGTCATATTTCAAATAAAAAATTCAGAATATCTTAAAAGTAATTTGAAATTTCAATTTTACCTGTTTCAAGTCGCAAACATCTTGTAACAGACAAATAACTCGCTTCGAAACAACCGCTGGCTCTTTACCGGCCGATTTTCCAGAATTAATAATCTGGTGAATAACAGCAAACATTTTTGGCATCAATTCCTTTGCTTTCTCCTCTCTCTCCATTTTCTCTCCAATTGTTGGGATTAATTTACAAAGAGATTCGAGTTCACTTTCGTTATCAGAATGAGCCAACTGACGAATACAAGTGTTCATAATGTTAAAGGATAACATTCCAATTTTATAAAGTTCTCCAACGAACCTGAAGTTAATGATATATTTTTCATACGTTTTGATTTTTTGTGGTCATTTTTAAAATTGATATAATGTGACATTTTTTAAAAATTATGGTTTTTGGGGGAACATTTTTCAGAAATAAAAATTAAGGGCATTCTTCAAAATTGTTTCTTGGGTCATTTTTAAAATTTATGGTTTCTGGAGATTACTATGGCGGATATCCTTTTTTTGGGGGGGGGGCAAATCCTCAATAATCATTATTTTATGAAAATTATCCACCAAAAATAATTAATTTGAAAACGACGTCAAGAAATAATTTTATAATTGCCCTAAATTTAATTTCTGAAAATTGTTCCGAACAAGGGCAATTTTAAAATTATTTCTTGGCGTCGTTTTCAAATAAATTATTTTGGTGGATTATTTTTACAAAATGATGATTTTTTAGGATCATTTTGGCTGGATTTTATCAGCGTATAATTATATACAGGCGTAGGCGATTGCGCTGAAAACCAATCTAGCCAAAACGATCCCAAAAATCATAATTTTGGAAAATGATCCATCAAAAATAATTTCACTTACTTCGTATTTCCAACACTTCTAATTTTAATTCTGTTGTTAGCATCATCATAATTTTCTTGCAATTCTAAATCCTTCTTACGATCGTACTGAAAAACAAAATTGAAAATCTAAGATTATTTTTATTTTGGTAAAGGTATATATGCGTTGTTAGCGTGTCCACGAATCGGCCATTTTGCAAAATGGGCAAAAATCGACCACTCTTAGTTGAACTTTCATATGTAGGGTTTTATGGTGCGTTTAGTGGTGGGTAAATTCCATAAAAACGCAAAAATTTTTAAAGTATTAGTTTTTATTAAAAGGGTGTCATTAGAAATAAAAATTTGCTCATATTTCAGATAACAATTTCTCAAATCCAATTTGGTCTCATTACAAATTTCAATTACCAAAAAGAGTCATATAATTTTGCAAAAAAACTTACAAGCGGTATAAAAATACCACTTTTCATACATTTCGCATCTGCTAAAATAATTTCTTAGAAAAACAAAAAAAGCTTAAGTGAACACTTAAAATGTAGTTTTTTTAAAAGGACACCACCCTACGCATGACGATTGCTGGAAAACCATAGATGATATCGAGAAAAAGTTTTTCGTATTGAAATGAAAACTATAAAAGCTCAATGGAGAAATTTTATTTAGGTATCTTTTTTTTAAAGGAACATCGGACATTCGGCATCATAGCGAGGGAACCAAATGATGTTTCAACAAACGGTTTTTTGCATCGTGTAGCCAACTAAATTTGTGACATTGAAAACTTTTTGTTTTTTNACAGTGTTCGATTTCTATATTTGATCTATTTTCGTACTTCAATCGTTTCATTTTGATCTTGAGTTACGCCACTGTCGTCAAAGTTGTTCATTAGTGCTTTATTTGTCATATGTTCCTCTAATTTTGTCTTTTTTGAAGGTGAAAAGGACATTTAAAATTGGCAATTTTTTGTTTAATTTTAAACTCGAATCTTTGAATGAAATATTGTCTCTCAAATCAATCAAAAATCGAGAAAAATTTCGAGGCCGAAATTAAAATAATTCAATTCGAACCAATAAGGAGGGGTACCGGCCAACCGTCTTAGCCCAATTTGATTCTATTGTTCTTTTTTGTTTAAACAGCAAACAAAGCGCGCGATTGGTCGATTTTAGATAGTGAGGTCGCCGTGGGGGGAGTTGTACGCTTGTAAGCATTTTTTGGATCCCACCGAGACGCTCTCCTAAGGTAGTTTTTTTTATAACGGACACCACCTACTCATGACGATTACGGGAAACACCGTTGATGATACCGTGAAACGTTTTGTTGTATTCAACTGACAACTCAAAAAAGCTCAACAGTGAAATTTTCTCTTTTTTATTGGTTTACTAGGTAACTGGAATGTCTATTATATAGGCGTTTTTCAGTATAAAATTTGAGGACAAAAATCGAAACTCTGTTTTTTTTCTTAAGCCTTGGAGGCTCCAAAGCCGATTTTTCGGTCCGACTTTGAGCGTTCATCTACCCGGCAAAGTAAAAGTGCTGGCAAACTTTTAATTGTTCTCTAGTCTCGAGATTAAGGATAGACTTAAACTTTAATAGTATGTTATTCACATTTTGACTTTATTAACCCTATAGAAACAGTGAATTTAAAATTTGCTTCAACCTACGTATTTTTATTGTGAGCAAATGGGAGACGTCAGAACGAAAAAAAATAAAAGAAAAGATTAGGAATTAGATTTTCTAAAAAAGTGACTTCCTCAGAAATCACCTGCAATGTTCGGTCTTTAATCTACAAGTGTTTTCCGCAAAACGAACCTAACCTACTCAATTTATCGAAATCACTTTTAAAGAAATAAAATTTACTTAGAGCCGCCAGGACTAAAATTGAAAATGCGGCAGTTTCAGAAAAATTTTATTCCTAAAAAGTGAATCATTCAGAAGCACACCTGCAATTTCCTGGTATTTAATCTACAGGGTTTTTTGAAAATAGTCCGGAGCCCTCCAAGGTTAAAGAAATTCATCAAAAATATCGTTCAAGCAGTCAATGTATAGACAGTCGTAATATCAGATGAATAAACATAAAATTTTACACTTTCCGGCTGATTTTAACAATAAAAAAGGGCCCACCGAGATTCGAACTTCCAAAAAATTACATACCGGTTTATATCCGGTGAAACCGGATGTCAAATTGACTAAGGTAACTTTTTTTAGAACACCCGGCTGAGGTTTTTACATTCTCACTTTGGAACGGAACATGATATTCACAAACGGATTTTGCATCCAACAGACAATTAAAACTCCAAGACCAGAATTTTTGACGGATGTCCGGTTGTACCGGTAAAGGTCTAAAAAGACGATTCTGAGAACATCGCACATTCTTCGAAGCCATTTTTTGGCATCTGGCACAACTTGTCGTCCGAAATTTTTTGCCAAAATCTTTTTGTCATATGAAGCCGCCAAAGGGTCACATTTCAGCTTTTTTTTATCTCTCAAATGAGGGGACCTGTGAAGCTGAAAATATACTTACCGGATAGTTTTTCAAGAGAAAATGTTTGGCAATACATTTTTGTCATATTACACCTTCAAGGGGGTCGGACTCGCGCTAGCTCTATTCTTCAAGAAAAAATATTAAAAAAAAGTATGCATTAGACAAGATTCCGAACTCTTACAAATCACCGTCGACTCCAAAAGCGTTAACCATTATCACCAAGGAGAAGTTTATATCTGCTGAAATTTTCCTCATATATAAAATAATTGGCCCTATTTATACGGTGTCAGATGACAAAAAGAATATTGCCAAAAAAATTCTGAGAAAAAAGTTGTTATAAATTCCAAAAAATTAGTTTTGAAGAATGTGTGGTGTTCTCAGAATCGACTTTTAAAAATTTTACCGGTCATTGCAGGTATAAACCGGAACATCCGTCGGAAAATCAAAAACATTGGTCTTGAAGTTTTTAATTGTCTGTTGGATGCAAAAATCCGTTTGCGAATATCTTGTTCCGTTCCAAAGTGAGAGTGTAACCTCAGCCGGGTGTTCTAAAAAAAAGTTACTAAGGTATCTTTTTTTAAAGGAACATCGTACATTCGGGATCATGGAATGGAAACCATATGATGTATCAAGAAACGTTTTTTTTGCAACGTGTAGCCAACTAAATTTGTGACATTGGAAATTATTTTGTTTTTTATCAGTGTCAACTGGTTCAAAAACAAAAAGTTTTCAATGTCACAAATTTAGTTGGCTACACGATGCAAAAAACCGTCCAATTTTGTTTCCCTATTTTTATCGAATTGTATGTAATTATGATAATAATCGGTCTCTTTGTGGTAATAGATTAACAGAAACGGTCAACGAAAACAGTTTTCCAGTGAATTACTTGAAAAATTTTTTTTTTCGAAAATTCCTATGTTTTGCCTCATAAAAACTGGTAATTTCAAAAGTCAATTATCGTGTGAAACACAGATTGACACTTATCTAACCAAAAACACCAAACAATTTCCAATGTCACAAATTTAGTTGGCTACACCGTTGCAAAAAAAACGTTTCTTGATACATCATATGGTTTCCAGCCATTGATCCCGAAGTACGAGTTTCCTTTAAAAAAAGATACCTTATGTAACTTTTTTTTAGAACACCCGGCTGAGGTTTTTACACTCTCACTTGGAACGGAACAAGATATTCGCAACGGATTTGCATCCACATACAACAATTAAAAACTTCAAGACCAATGTTTTTATTTTCCGACGGATGTCCGGTTATACCTGCTTGACCGGTAAAATTTTAAAAAGTCGATTCTGAGAACACCACACATTCTTCAAACTAATTTTTTGGAATTTATAACAACTTTTTCTCAGAATTTTTTTGGCAATATTCTTTTTGTCATCTGACACCGTAAATAGGGCCAATTATTTTTATATGAGAGAAATTCAGCAAGATGATAATTTCCTTGCTATAATGGTTTACGTTTTGGAGTCCCGGTGATTTGTTAGAGTTTCGGAATCTTGTCTAATGCATACTTTTTTTTAATATTTTTTTCTTGAAGAATAGAGCTTAGCGCAGGTCCGCCCCTTGAAGGTGTAATATGACAAAAATGTTATTGCCAAACATTTTCTCTGAAAAACTATCCGGTAGTATATTTCAGCTTCACAGGTCCCCTCCTTTGAGAGATAAAAAAAAGCTGAAATGTGACCCTTTGGCGTTCATATGACAAAAAGATTTTGGCCAGAAAATTTCCCACGACAAGTTGTGCCAGATGCCAAAAAATTGGCTTCGAAGAATGTGCGATGTTCTCAGAATGTCTTTTTTAGACCTTTACCGGTCAATTACCGGAAACCGACATCCGTCCAAAATTCTGTCTTGGAGTTTTTAATTGTCTGTTGGATGCGAAAATCCGTTTGTGATAATATCATGTTCCGTTCCAAAATGAGAGTGTAAAAACCTCAGCCGGTGTTCTAAAAAAAAGTTACCTTAGTCAATTGACATCCGGTTCACCGGATATAAACCGGTAATGTTATTTTAGTTCGAATCCCCGTGGGCCCATTTTTTTATTGTTAAAATCAGCCGGAAAGTTAAAAATTATGTTTATTCATCCTGATATTACGACTGTCTATACATACTAATGCTTGAACGATATTTTTGATGAATTTCTTAAAGAAAAAACAAGTTTCGATTTTTTCCTCAAATTTTATACTGAAAAAGCCTATATAATAGACATCCAGTTACCAGTAAACCAATAAAAAAGAGAAAATTTCACTATTGAGCTTTTTAGTTGTCAGTTGAATACAACAAAACGTTTCACGGTATCATCATCGGTTTTCCCGTAATCATCATGAGTAGGGTGGTGTCCTTTATAAAAAAAACTACCTTAGGAGAGCGTCTCGGTGGGATCCAAAAAATGCTTACAAGCGTACAACTCCCCCCACTGGCGACCTCACTATCTAAATCGACCAATCGCGCGCTTTTGTTTGCTGTTTAAACAAAAAAGAACAATAGAATCAAATTGGGCTAATACGGTTGGCCGGTACCCCTCCTTATTGGTTCGAATTGAATTATTTTAATTTCGCCTCGAAATTTTTCTCGATTTTTGATTGATTTGAGAGACAATATTTCATTCAAAGATCGAGTTTAAAATTAACAAATAAATTGCAATTTTTAAATGTCCTTTTCACCTTCAAAAAAGACAAAATTAGAGGAACATATGACAAATAAAGCACTAATGAACAACTTTGACGACAGTGGCGTAACTCAAGATCAAAATGAAACGATTGAAAGTACCGAAAATAGATCAAATATAGAAATCGAAACTGTATCATTTACTTCGTCACTAAATGAGAGCGGGTTTGATGAAAGTTTCCAGGTAGAGACTGAGAGGATTTCAAAAGTAGAATATCGTATGAAAGTTGGAATAAATATGCATATGAAAGCATTTCGAAACATGAAAAAAATATAATTTAGTTTCACTATTCTGCACATTAGTTCAAAATTACTGTCAAATCAAGCAATTAAATTAACTGACACCCGTATTTAATAAAAATTAAAGACAAAAATAGGAATCGATTTTATTGTCTCATATTTCAAATAATTATTCAAAATTTGGGTATTTTCAAGTTTTTGCCCTACAAAACATACGGTTCCCTAAAAGTAAACAGAGAATCGTCTTAAAAGGTGACTCATGCGCGTTGATGTGATTCAAATAGTTTGACCGATATAGCCAATCAGGGCCAATGTAATGTTATTCTCGTTAGACATTTAGGGGAGTGTACAATAAAAAAATTATTGCGTAAGAGAGCAATTTATTTTTTATATATAATTTTTGCTTACGTCTGGAGAATCTTGTGGCGGTAAAAGGGCCATTTGTTCTTGATAGTGAACTCTTTTCCATTCAACTGAACCTTCTTCAAAAGCGCTCTTATCTTTTACATGCAAAACTTTCAACTTCATAAATTCCTGCTGAGCTCTCTGGAGCAAGACTTCACGGAATGACTTGATTTTGATCTGTTCATTTGCATTTCGACGATTGATAGAAACATATTCGCCAGAATGTTGATCTAATGTAAAAGCGTACCTATCTTCCCTGAACCATGTGTCGTGAGAATATCGGCAAAGTCGGGCATAGCGGGATAAAGTTCGCAAAATGAGCTTCTTCAATCGCTTTGCCGAAGAGGGTAGAAACGACCTTTTAAAGGGTTGCATATTTTGCAAAATACATTTTAGAGGGTCATTTATAAAATATATATCTTGGGTTATTACCAAAATTTATTTTTAGGGGATCAGCTTCAAAATTATTTTTTTGGATTTATTTTCAAAATAGTTTTTGAAGTCATTTTCAAAGAAAATTTTAGGGTCATTTTCAAATATTATTTTTTGGGTCATTTTTTGAAATTTTATTTTTGGGTCAGTTTCAAAAACATTTTTAGAGTCATTTCTAAATTTGTCTTGGGGTTATTTTTCATAAAGAAACATTAATTTTCAAAATTGTTTGTACTCATTTACAAAAGAAAATAACGTTTAGCATTTATTTCCGAGATTGTTTTTAAATTAAAATAATGACATTTTCCACGTATGAATGTAATTAAAATTTTTTGAAAATATGCGACCACGAGCCTTTTCAAGACGTTCGAAAGTGTCGGGTTTAATCTCTGAGCAGAAACGTGCTTTTAGAAGCTCTTCTCGCTCTGGGGTCAACTTGTTCAAAATTGCCTTCGTGGCTCGGATAAGCGTTTGCGTATGTTTCTCAGTGACATCAAGATCTTCTTGAATACCAAGCTTGAATGGATTGGCAGTAGAATGCAATTTAGTCTAAAAATAAAAGTAAGATTTTTTTATTTGTAAAAAACAAATTGAGATACATTTGTTCACAACCTCGAGGGTTTACTGAAGTTTTCAAATTTTCAGAAAATTTTGTTGGGTACCCAAAGTGTTCGCGAATCAAGATCGATCTTCTTGATATCTGTAATCGTGCCACAAACGCGGATCAGTACTTTATCATTTGCTTTAGGATGGACGGTACATTGAACACACCAACTCGGATATGTGTTTTGGTGTCTGTTCGAAAATACGTGTGTGAAAGTTTTTCGGATCATTTTTCAAATAATAAATTATAATGGTCATTTTAGAATTTAAAAATTTTCGGCTTAAATTTCCTTTATAACCCTAAATTTTCAATTTGAAAAATGCCACGAAAAAGTGTATCAGATGAAAATTGACACGGAAACTCAAAATTAACTCCAAAAAAGGAAATGAAAAATAAAGCAAAAATTTTGTTCATTTTTCAAACGACATGTGATACATGAATTTTCCGGTGTCAATTTTTTGGTGTCATTTTTCATAATAAAATATAAGAGGGTTATTGTCAAAAAAATAGAATGTTTAACTCACATTTTTTTGTGGAAGAGAAATAATTTTCTTTCCCGAATTTTCTCTACCGTCACTCGGTCTTCTTGGTCCACCTTTGCTATCTTTTCGTCCCTTATGACTTTTAATGAAATGTGGCGAAAAAATCGTTATTTTTAGTTCGTTCATGAACTGGTGGTTTTCTGTGTCCATCGGTGGGGCCGTCGAGAATAACGTCCAAATTAGGGAGCTCGATTGGTTTTTTCAAACAAGCGGATTGAAATCGAAGTAAAAATTCACGTCCGTAGGCTACTTTTTCACCGGCTTCAATTCTAGCTCTGTTTTGAAGCGCTAATGATTCAAATTCTTCCTTATCTTTGGCGTCAAGTTCAGCCGCGAGGTCACCAGATGCTGGTTCCTCAGCGATTTCTCCTTCTTCAAGTTCCTCCTGAAAATTTTGGTTGTGAAAATCAGTTTATCGAAATACAGTACGGATGAGTTATTTACGAAATATATATTTTTAGGGTCATTTACTGTATGAAATTTAATTTTTCGGAATCATAATCAAACAAATAAAAATTCGAGGTCATCGTCAAAAAACATTTTGGACTTATTTCCAAACTGTGTTTTTTGGGTCAAATTTCTCGTTAACGAATAAATTCAATTTCCTCCTGAAAAATTTGATTGTAAAAAATTAGTTTTCAAAAAAATATCTAGTGGGTCAAACTTAGAAAAAATTTAATTTTTGACCTTACTAAAAACTGCATTCATGGGGTCAAGTCAAATCGGGATTCAAGAAAAATCGGATTTTCGTGGTGAAAAGTGGAGATAAATATGATTTTAGAAGTAAATTGAGAAAATTAATTTTTGGGGTCAAGTTAAAAAATTTAATTTTGAAGTCATATCACGAAAAACTCTATACTTGGGGTCAAGTTGGATTTTCAGGGGTGAAATTGAGAAACATTTTGAATTTGGGTCAGATTGAGAAAATTTTGATTTGTTGGTAAAATTGAAAAAATTGATTTTTGAGGTCAAATCAGGAAAATCTCCATTTTGGGGGTCAAGTACGATCTATAGGGGTTAAATTGAAAAACATTGGATAGTTAGCGTTGTAAGTTTTGAGAGCCAAGTATGAACCAAAAATTTGATTTAATCGGCTAAATTTAGAAAAATTCCGAGAGTAATATTTCGTCACGGGGTATGAAATATACCTTAATTTCTGCTTTCTCCACTGGTGTTTCATTAGGAGTTTCAGTGGGTTTTTCTTCATTGTAAGGGCCTGGATCTCCTCGTCCATTTTGTCTCTTCAACGATTCCGTTTTCTAATGGAGCAGGTGCGGCAACTTCCGGTTCCGTCTTTATCACTTCCGGCCGACTTCTGGACTTCAGGAGGCCTTTTCAACAACCTTTACGGGTTCTACTTCAAGAACTGGTTCTTCGACGACCTTTAAAGTATACTTTATGATTTGTCGAAATCCATTAGAAAATAAAAATGCTAGGCATAGACGGTTTTGTAAAATAACTAGAGTTTAAATATAAATTCAAAATGAATTTTTAAGGTCATTTCTCGTAATTGACTGTGATTGTTATTCAAACTTAAATTTTGGGATAATTTTCAAAATTAATTTTATGGATAGTTTCTCTTATGAGGGAAAATTAAAATTATTTTCGGAATAATTTTAATCATCGATTATTTAGGAAAAAAATCGTTTTTATTACGGAAATCGGTTTTACTCAGCGACCCTTTAAGATTAATAATCAGAAGCGGACAAAAGTTCTTTCTAAAGTAAATAAATAGTCGAAACAGTGCATAATTTTTTGGTTAAATATTACCAGATCTAAAAAAATCAACCTTAGTAAAAATGAAAATATCAATCGTAAAATATGTAAGAGGACTAAAATATCACTTTTAAGCAAAAATGCATTATTTTTCGAAATTTTTGTTTAGGCGGGATTTTTTTTAATTATAGCAGCGTGATTTACTTGAAAAATTTTTTTTCTCAGAGATGGCTTGACGTAATCGAGGAAAGGTTTCGAGGCGCCCCCGAATATTTGGTGTGTCGGTCGGATATCGCTATATCGGGAAACCCCGGTGAAATGTTAAATTGTCAGTTGTTGGCTGACTTTCGGCTTATCAAAATACGGTCATCCAATCTGGTCCAAAAAATTTGGGTGCGTCCCAAAACTTTTCCTGCGACTACCATTTAAAATTTGAGAATCCGTCGAGCCATCTCTCAGAGATTCTCAAGAAAAAGGTTTCCAACTAAATCACGTTATTGATCTAAAAAATTCCCGCCTTAGATAATTTAGTATTATTTTAAATATATTATTGCAATTTTGGGTCACCAGTCCTTATTCAAGTCTGTCTGTACTGAGATCAGCTTTTTTGTCACTCATTTCAAATTTTTATTGCGTAAAATTTGTTACCGTGGTCATGTTTGATACGCATATCTATTTTGAGTTCTTGAGGTTTAAATATATACGGCATAATATATTTGATACTCATTTCAAATTTTGAATTATGGTTCAGAGATTTCGATCAAAAAATTTTGCCGTATATGTACCTTTTCCTACAACCTTTGGCGTTTCTGGAGCTTTCACAGGTGTGACCTCCTTAACTGGCTCTTTTTCAATAACCTTTTCGACTGGTTTTTCAACTGTTCAACTTTCCTCAACAGGCTCAACCTTAACGGGCTCTCTGTTTTCTACAATCTTGCTGGCTCTGGGGCTGCTTGTTTGGTGGGAGCGACTTGCTTTAACCGTGGGACAAAAGCGTCTTGTGTGCGGCAGGGGCCGCCGCCGATTCCTTGCCGTTAACTTGGTTTTTCATGCTACCCTGTTTCGGCGATTTTCGAGTTTTGTCGTTCAGCTCGGATTTGCTTGGGGCGGCGGCCTCTTTTTGAGGCGGGGCGACTTTTCCTTTTTTTCCCTTTGCTTTCACTGGGGCCATCTCCCATCCACGTCATATTTTTCTTCGACTACATTTCAACTTCTGCGACTTTCTCTGGTTCAGGCACCACGATAGGTTTTCGTCACTTCCTGAAAAAATAACTTCCAAATTTTTGCGGTGAAAATTTTTTCACAAACTTTTGTTTTGCGGTGTCAAACTTTTTTGCTTGCATGTCGGATATAAGCTCGAGTTTAAGAGGCGGTTAAAATTAGATTTGCATGTATTTCTTACAAATAGAGATTGTTTTTGGAGGCGGAATCGGTGGTGGTGCGTTTCTCCCCAGATAATGGCAAAAACGGACTTGGTACACAAACAGGGGGCAGAAAAAGTGGACAAAAACCGATAACCTGCCCCACGGCTCCGCCACCTACGAGAAAAATGCAAGGTAGGAGTATAAATGCACACTCTGCCCATACCACCTCCTTTAAACAATAAGTTATCCTAAAATTACATATGCAAATTTTAAAGGGTAAACTGGAAAACAAATTGAGTAAAATTAACATTTATTTTTTATTTAGAATTAGGCTTATTTTTTACCTTTCGGCTACAAAGCCATTTTCAGTGAGCGAGAACAAGATTTGTTGTAACTTCAGCTTTTTGCGAAATTTTAAATCCTAAGTAATAAAAGGGTAATCTAGCAAATAATAGTGAAATGGCGAACAAAAAGAAATGTTTACCGAAACTTACAAATTAAAACAAATAAGGGGGTGGTCGACCTTATATTTCACTGTTAAAAGCTCGGTTAACATTATTGTTTGTTGCATTTCACTTAAATTTGCCAGTTTACACTCTTATATTTAGCAATTTACAATTTCGAAAAAGCTGAAGTTAAAAACTTATCTTGTTTTCTGCACACTGAAAATGGTTTTTAGCCCGAACGTTCAAAAATTAAACATATTATATTATTAACATTTTTATAAATTTGTATTCAATATTTTCGAAAGTTTTAAATTTACAAAATAAAATTTGAAGTTTATTCTATTTTACACCGAAATTAGTATTATGAATTCGAAGTTCGAACATTTGACCCCATNTTATTTTTTATATATAATTTTTGCTTACGTCTGGAGAATCTTGTGGCGGTAAAAGGGCCATTTGTTCTTGATAGTGAACTCTTTTCCATTCAACTGAACCTTCTTCAAAAGCGCTCTTATCTTTTACATGCAAAACTTTCAACTTCATAAATTCCTGCTGAGCTCTCTGGAGCAAGACTTCACGGAATGACTTGATTTTGATCTGTTCATTTGCATTTCGACGATTGATAGAAACATATTCGCCAGAATGTTGATCTAATGTAAAAGCGTACCTATCTTCCCTGAACCATGTGTCGTGAGAATATCGGCAAAGTCGGGCATAAAGTTCGGCAAAATGAGCTTCTTCAATCGCTTTGCCGAAGAGGGTAGAAACGACCTTTTACAGGGTTGCATATTTTGCAAAATACATTTTAGAGGGTCATTTATAAAATATATATCTTGGGTTATTACCAAAATTTATTTTTAGGGGTCATTTTAGGAAATTTAATTTTTTGGGGGTCATTTTTGGGGTCAGCTTCAAAATTATTTTTTTTGATTTATTTTCAAAATTAGTTTTTGAAGTCATTTTCAAATTTTGTTTTCAAAAAAATTTTCAAATATTATTTTTTGGGGTCATTTTTGAAATTTTATTTTTTGGGTCAGTTTCAAAAACATTTTTAGAGTCATTTCTAAAATTTGTTCTTGGGGTTATTTTCATAAAAGAAACATTAATTTTCAAATTTGTTTTGTACTCATTTACAAAAGAAAATAACGTTTTAGCATTTATTTCCGAGATTGTTTTTTAATTAAAAATTAATGACATTTTCCAGTATGAATGTAATTAAATTTTTTGAAAATATGCGACCACGAGCCTTTTCAAGACGTTCGAAAGTGTCGGGTTTAATCTCTGAGCAGAAACGTGCTTTTAGAAGCTCTTCTCGCTCTGGGGTCAACTTGTTCAAAATTGCCTTCGTGGCTCGGATAAGCGTTTGCGTATGTTTCTCAGTGACATCAAGATCTTCTTGAATACCAAGCTTGAATGGATTGGCAGTAGAATGCAATTTAGTCTAAAAATAAAAGTAAGATTTTTTTATTTGTAAAAAACAAATTGAGATACATTTTGTTCACAACCTCGAGGGTTTACTGAAGTTTTCAAATTTCAGAAAATTTTTTGGGGTACCCAAATTGGCCAGTCGACTTTTTTCGTCCACAGTATATCGAAGATCCTGCCTAGTGTCATTTTTTTCTGTGAG
The DNA here is from genome assembly GCA_004367855.1 of Oikopleura vanhoeffeni. Classification (NCBI taxonomy): domain Eukaryota; kingdom Metazoa; phylum Chordata; class Appendicularia; order Copelata; family Oikopleuridae; genus Oikopleura; species Oikopleura vanhoeffeni. The sequence goes on along the minus strand of SCLH01000450.1, from coordinate 562,786 downwards.
CGTCATCAAATTTGAATAAAGTGGCCAATCAATCGCGGGATTTTGAATTGAGTCGACAATCGGGGATTATGATTGGCAGCTGGCTCAAAGTGATGACGCTCAAGATAAAAATGACACTAGGCAGGATCTTCGATAATATTTGCTTAGGTGGGTACATTTGAATAACCCGTGTGTCATTCTGACTCACTATGTCTTTACAACGTTTTTGTCTGGCATTCGCTGTTTCGCTTTTTAAGAAATGATATAAATAAATCGAGAATAATAACGGTAGTCTTTATTCGCAGAACTCATGCATTTCCTGTAACCTCCTTAAACAGGGGGTTATCACATTAAACACAACTCGATGTTTTTTGGTTCTGTTTCGAAATACGTGTGAAAGTTTTCGGATCATTTTTCAAATAATAAATTATAATGGTCATTTTAGAGAATTTAAAAATTTTCGGCTTAAATTTCCTATTATAACCCTAAATTTTCAATTTGAAAAATGCCACGAAAAAGTGTATCAGATGAAAATTGACACGGAAACTCAAAATTAACTCCAAAAGGAAATGAAAAATAAAGCAAAAATTTTGTTCATTTTTCAAACGACATGTGATACATGAATTTTCCGGTGTCAATTTTTTGGTGTCATTTTTCATAATAAAATATAAGAGGGTTATTGTCAAAATAAATAAGAATGTTTAACTCACATTTTTTTGTGGAAGAGAAATAATTTTCTTTCCCGAATTTTCTCTACCGTCACTCGGTCTTCTTGGTCCACCTTTGCTATCTTTTCGTCCCTTATGACTTTTAATGAAATGTGGCGAAAAATCGTTATTTTTAGTTCGTTCATGAACTGGTGGTTTTCTGTGTCCATCGGTGGGGCCGTCGAGAATAACGTCCAAATTAGGGAGCTCGATTGGTTTTTTCAAACAAGCGGATTGAAATCGGAGTAAAAATTCACGTCCGTAGGCTACTTTTTCACCGGCTTCAATTCTAGCTCTGTTTTGAAGCGCTAATGATTCAAATTCTTCCTTATCTTTGGCGTCAAGTTCAGCCGCGAGGTCACCAGATGCTGGTTCCTCAGCGATTTCTCCTTCTTCAAGTTCCTCCTGAAAATTTTGGTTGTGAAAATCAGTTATACGAAATACAGTACGGATGAGTTATTTACGAAATATATATTTTTAGGGGTCATTTACTGTATGAAATTTAATTTTTCGGAATCATAATCAAACAAATAAAAATTCGAGGTCATCGTCAAAAACATTTTGGACTCATTTTCAAACTTTGCTTCTTGGACTTATTTCCAAACTGTGTTTTTTGGGTCAAATTTCTCGTTAACGAATAAATTCAATTTCCTCCTGAAAAATTTGATTGTAAAAATTAGTTTTCAAAAAAATATCTAGTGGGTCAAACTTAGAAAAATTTAATTTTTGACCTTACTAAAAACTGCATTCATGGGGTCAAGTCAAATCGGGATTCAAGAAAAATCGGATTTTCGTGGTGAAAAGTGGAGATAAATATGATTTTAGATGTAAATTGAGAAAATTTAATTTTTGGGGTCAAGTTAAAAAATTTAATTTTGAAGTCATATCACGAAAAACTCTATACTTGGGGTCAAGTTGGATTTTCAGGGGTGAAATTGAGAAACATTTTGAATTTGGGTCAGATTGAGAAAATTTTGATTTGTTGGTAAAATTGAAAAAATTTGATTTTTGAGGTCAAATCAGGAAAATCTCCATTTTGGGGGTCAAGTACGATCTATAGGGGTTAAATTGAAAAACATTGGATAGTTAGCGTTGTAAGTTTGAGCCAAGTTGAACCAAAAATTTGATTTTAATCGGCAAATTTAGAAAAATTCCGAGAGTAATATTTCGTCACGGGGTATGAAAATATACCTTAATTTCTGCTTTCTCCACTGGTGTTTCATTAGGAGTTTCAGTGGGTTTTTCTTCAATTGTAAGGGCCTGGATCTCCTCGTCCAATTTTGTCTCTTCAACGATTCCGTTTTCTAATGGAGCAGGTGCGGCAACTTCCGGTTCCGTCTTTATCACTTCCGGCACGACTTTCTGGACTTCAGGAGCCTTTTCAACAACCTTTACGGGTTCTACTTCAAGAACTGGTTCTTCGACGACCTTTAAAGTATACTTTATGATTTGTCGAAATCCATTAGAAAATAAAAATGCATAGGCATAGAGGTTTTGTAAAAATAACTAGAGTTTAAATATAAATTCAAAATGAATTTTTTAAGGTCATTTTCGTAATTGACTGTGATTGTTATTTCAAACTTAAATTTTGGGATAATTTTCAAAATTAATTTTATGGGATAGTTTCTCTATGAGGGAAAATTAAAATTATTTTCGGAATAAATTTTAATCATCGATTATTTAGGAAAAAAATCGTTTTTATTACGGAAATCGGTTACTCAGCGACCCTTTAAGATTAAATAAATCAGAAGGGGACAAAGTTCTTTCTAAAGTAAATAAATAGTCGAAACAGTGCATAATTTTTGGTTAAATATTACCAGATCTAAAAAGAATCAACCTTTAGTAAAAATGAAAATATTAATCGTAAAATATGTAAGAGGGACTAAAATATCACTTTTTTAAGCAAAAATGCATTATTTTCGAAATTTTTGTTTAGGCGGGATTTTTTTTTAATTAATAGCAAGCGTGATTTACTTGGAAATTTTTTTCTCAGAGATGGCTTGACGAAATCGAGGAAAGGTTTCGAGGCGCCCCCGAATATTTTTGCGGTCGGTCGGATATCCGGTATACCGGGAAACCCCGGTGAAATGTTAAATTGTCAGTTGTTGGCTCACTTTCGGCTTATCAAAATACGGTCATCCAACTGGTCACAAAAAAATTTGGGTGCGTCCCAAAACTTTTCCTGCGACTACCATTTAAAATTTTGAGAATCCATCGAGCCATCTCTTCAGAGATTCTCAAGAAAAAGGTTTCCAACTAAATCACGTTATTGATCTAAAAAATTCCCGCCTTAGATAATTTAGTATTATTTTAAATATATTATTGCAATTTTGGGTCACCAGTCCTATTCAAGTCTGTCTGTACTGAGATCAGCTTTTTTGTCACTCATTTCAAATTTTTATTGGTAAAATTTGTACCGTGGTCATGTTTGATACGCATATCTATTTTGAGTTCTTGAGGGTTAAATATATACGCATAATATATTTGATACTCATTTCAAATTTTGAATTATGGTTCAGATTCGATCAAAAAATTTTGCCGTATATGTACCTTTTCTACAACCTTTGGCGTTTCTGGAGCTTTCACAGGTGTGACCTCCTTAACTGGCTCTTTTTCAATAACCTTTTCGACTGGTTTTTCAACTGGTTCAACTTTCTCAACAGGCTCAACCTTAACGGGCTCTCTGTTTTCTACAATCTTGACTGGCTCTGGGGCTGCTTGTTTGGGTGGAGCGACTTGTTTAACCGGTGGGACAAAAGGCGTCTTGTGTGCGGCAGGGGCCGCCGCCGATTCCTTGCCGTTAACTTGGTTTTTCATGCTACCCTTGTTTCGGCGATTTTCCGAGTTTTGTCGGTTCAGCTCGGATTTGCTTGGGGCGGGGGCCTCTTTTTGAGGCGGGGCGACTTTTCCTTTTTTTCCCTTTGCTTTCACTGGGGCCATCTCCCATCCATCGTCCATATTTTCTTCGACTACATTTTCAACTTCTGCGACTTTCTCTGGTTCAGGCACCACGATAGGTTTCGTCACTTCCTGAAAAAACTAACTCCAAATTTTGCGGTGAAATTTTTTTTCACAAACTTTTGTTTTGAGGTGTCAAACTTTTTTGCTTGCAATGTCGATATAAGCTCGAGTTTAAGAGGCGGTTAAAATTAGATTTGCATGTATTTCTTACAAATAGAGATTGTTTTTGGAGGCGGAATCGGTGGTGGTGCGTTTCTCCCCAGATAATGGCAAAAACGGACTTGGTACACAAACAGGGGGCAGAAAAAGTGGACAAAAACCGTATAACCTGCCCCACGGCTCCGCCACCTACGAGAAAATGCAAGGTAGGAGTATAAATGCACACTCTGCCCATACCACCTCCTTTAACAATAAGTTATCCTAAAATTACATATGCAAATTTTAAAGGGTAAACTGGAAAACAAAATTGAGTAAAATTAACATTTATTTTTAATTTAGAATTAGGCTTATTTTTTACGTTTCGGCTACAAAGCCATTTTCAGTGAGCAGAGAACAAGATTTGTTGTAACTTCAGCTTTTTGCGAAATTTTAAATCCTAAGTATAAAAGGGTAATCTAGCAAATAATAGTGAAATGCGAACAAAAAAGAAATGTTTACCGAAACTTACAAATTAAAACAAATAAGGGGGTGGTCGAGCCTTATATTTCACTGTAAAAGTCTCGGTTAACATTATTGTTTGTTCGCATTTCACTTAAATTTGCCAGTTTACACTCTTATATTTAGCATTTACAAGTTTCGAAAAAAGCTGAAGTTAAAACTTATCTTGTTTTCTGCACACTGAAAATGGTTTTTAGCCGAAACGTCAAAAATAAACATATTTATTATTAACATTTATAAATTTGTATTCAATATTTTCGAAAGTTAAATTTACAAAATAAAAATTTGAAGTTTATTTCTATTTTACACCGAAATTAGTTTATGAATTCGAAGTTTCGACATTTGACCCCAAAAAGAGAATACTTTATTAATTAAAATATTCAAAAATGTCTACTAAAAGTTAATTTTCCAATTAAACCCTTTATTATCCCCGAATTTGAAAAATAAGCAAAAACCTTCTGACATGCCCTGCGGGGCCAAAAAATGATTTATTTTCTGACCTTGTAAATCGTGTTTCCATTCTCCTCGACTGTGCCGTTTACCACGTGGGAAACGACAGCCGTTCGAGGGGGATTCTTTTTGGGGTTCTTTTTACGCCCTTTTTGCGTTACCATTTCATTGGACGCACTCTAAATAGGTCACAATGTTGAGAGGTTTTTCAAGAAAACTGTTTTGGTTATAAATGTTTTAATTTTTGTTTTGGTTCTTGAAAAGTCTGATTTTAAAGTAGAAAGATTATTATTTTTAAAAATATTTATTTTGTCTATAAAAGGCGAAATCCTAAACTTGGACTGTCTGGAATATGAGGTCAGCCGAACCATATTTTTTTGTCCCAGATTAACCTGGAATAAGTTTAGAACGCCTAAGAAAATGATTACGAAAAAAAATTCATTATACCAGGTCGAAATTCTGGAATCTGATTGGTTCAAATTTCAACCAATCAGAATGTAACATAAATTAGAAGATGTTAGAAAGTAAATGTTATATTCGTCATCGGCGTAGGATTTCACGCAAAATGAAAAAATTTGCACAACCTCGAACTGCTGAATATAGCTGCTTACCGAGTAAAAAACTGGCCGAATAATTTTGTTTGGTACATTTAATTGAGTTAAAAATAGTGCAAGTAAAAATCACTTGCATGTCTGTTTTAATTACATTGACTGTAAGAAAAAACACTTTTTTTCACGAAAATTTTTGAATATAAAAACAATTTATGCAGTCTCTATGATGTGGTATAAAAGGGGTTAGCAGTAAAACGGCAAAAATCACTGTTTTGGCATTTTCGGTCTAGAAAACTTAATTTAATAAAAGCGCCAGATTTTCAATTATTTACAACACTGATCAAAAGCGTGAAAAATTAATTTATAATTTGTGTAAATCGGGAAATGATTTTGAACCCAAATGAGATTGAACAGTTTTTGCATTTTAAGGAGGTTGTAGGGTCTTCAAATCTGAAATTTGTCTTTTTTAAACGCCTATAACTTTTTAATGGCCCATGATAGAAACAATTCGGTTACATACTGTTACAGCTAAGAACCTCGGCCGTTCGGAACTTTTTTGTTACAATTGTATTCTGCCATAACCAACTGGTTAACCAACATTAACCGAACTACTGTTTTCTATATTCTTACCTCTATAAACTATTTCAGTTCAAATTTTTGAGCTAAACCCAAGTCACGAAATATTATTAAATACTCTTAGCCGAAACACTGTTTTTCAAAAAAATAATTTTTTTAACTGGGCCCACCCTACTCAGTCATTTTTTTCGAAGACCATACTCGATATCAACAAACGGTTTTTTGCTATGTGTAGCCAGGTAAATTTGTGCCATGTAAATTTTTTGGTTTTTCTCATTGTCAACCGGTAATTGATGTTCGAAAACCGGAAGTCCATATGGTCGAATCTCAGTCAGCTCATTTTTATTTGTTTATTTCAACCGAAATGAAAGTATTCCTGATAGTAATCGTTTGATATGTGGTAATTTATTTGGAAGTTTGATATGTGGTAATTGACTTCAACGTGCAAAGAACAACATTTTACATAATTTTTTTTCGAAAATATTCCTTATTTGCCTCAAAAAAAACCGGTGATTTCAAAAGTTGATTACCGGCCAACCGGTTGAAGGAGAAAAAAATAAAAAGTTTCGCATGTCCCAAATTTACTTGGCTACACATAGCAAAAAGCAGTTTGTTGATATCTCGTATAGTCATCGAGAAAAATGACTGAGTAGGGTGGGCCCAGTTAAAAAAAGCTACCTAAGGAAGTTCAAACGATATATTTTTGCATCCGACATTTGATTTCTGGAATTTTAGATTTAATTAGTTCTAGAAAATTTACTGATAAGAACAAGGTACAGCATTACACGGGATACAGCTCACAGTGGTGTTCACAAATTATTTTGGTATTGAATCGATGCACAAGGATCTGACCTATGTCATCGTTTTTTCTGATTTGATTTATATATAATCAATCAAAATTATGTGTTAATAGGTTTATAAATTTTGATGAAAAAATCACAATTTTTCATAAAAAATGTTATTTTTTTCCTATATAAAAGCAGATTAGTACACTAATCAAGTGACTCTGTGGACAATATTAATTGCCTCGATTAATTTTTAAAATAAAATATTTTCGTGAAATACTTTTAAAATTGAAAATATTTGAATGTCCTTTCTGAAAAAAAATATCTGTTCCTGTATACCAATTAATCTCTGTTTTGAGTGTCACCATCGGACAAAACACTTTTCCTAAAAACTGGCCTATTTTCAAATTTTAATTTTACGCACTAGGTCGAATTAAATTTTTTAGAAGGTAAAAAGATTGGAAAAAAATCAAAACACCTTACGGTAATTATTTGAACAAAATTTTCCCAAAAAAAAAAAGTTTATATTTTGACATCCTTGCAAAATCTTATAATGTATTCGAACGAGACAATCTACCGATGTTTTTTTTTTGCATTTATTAATGATTTTAAATATGCAAAAGCCTATATAATGGCTTTGTGCTCACACGGGTAAAGGAGTTTCGAAGGTTTGCAAAAATATGTCGAAATTAGCAATATAAACTGATTAATGACGTCATTTTGGGTTCACTAAACACATTTCCGATGTATAACACTTTTCTCTCGTTAAAAATATATATTTGCATTAAGCAAACTTTACCCGCGCATTTTCTCGACATTTTAACAAAATATTCTCAATTAAATAAATACAAACAAAAAATACAAATAAGGTTTTGACATTTTACTTAATAACCGTATAGAATGACTGATATCTCAGACGTACGCCGTGATACCGGTTCGGCATCCTAAGGGAATTATTTATACGCGAAGAATTTGGTAACCCTATGCATTACTGAGCTTCTTTTATACGCATAAAAGACTAATTTATAGAGTGCGTGACCAATTAAAAATAAACTTCAAGAATCTACTGATCTTCGTGTTTTTCATTTTGAATTAAAAGCTTGCTAAAAGTATCATTTGCTTTTTCAACAATTTTTTGGTAAATGCAAGCTTTCTAGACGAAGTGTTTAAAACTTGGCATATCGTGAGCTAGTGTTTTGAATTTTAAGCTTCACCGTTAACCTGTATAAACCGGTGTTGTCTGAAAAACTAGTGGGTTTTGTGAAACATATTTACATTATACGAATCCGCGATTTGCATAAAAATATAATTTATTTGATACGTAAAATGACCCATTTTGCTTAATTCGTAATTTGACCCTAGTTATGAATGTAAAATGTGTGTTTTGTGGTCATATAACATGACCCAATTTACATATGAGGATATTTATAAAAAATTGGAAATCAGCACGAAATTCTCTCTAATTTGATGTGTAACATGACCCAGGCATGCTGTAATTTGACCGACAAGTTAAAGTTTTCGGACAAAACAGGTAATTGTACCGACGTAAATTTAGTTGACCCCACTTTATACATATATAACCGAGGTTTATAACTAAAAAAAGACTTGGTTTGCTTCAATTTCACAAACCAATTCATATTGGTCCTAACTAAATCTAGTTATTTTGGTATTATTTCTCTCAAATTATGCATTTATTCTGAAGGACAAATTAAAATAAATATTTATTTTGGATCTTAAGGGGGTTGGTGTCGCTTTTTGGTACCTTTCAATCACGCCTCAGAATAATTCTAGGGCAGTTGTGAAAAATCTGGGGATACTCGTCTGTAGATCCATCCTTCGTCTAACGATTACAGATCTCAAACTCAACATTGTTACATCACAGCAGTGAGTCTATTCTAGAACACTGATTTTGAACATAGCGGATTCTAGAAAAAAATCAGAGTTCTTTTATAAATGTTATGTTTTGATCTCTAGCACCGTGTGTGTTCGAAATCAGACCATAGTTGCTAATATCGTTTTCAGCAAATCATACCCAAGGAATCTTTTGGTGGCATTTTTATTGTCTGATTATCATTTTTATTTTCAAAATTGTCAATTTCGCGCACTTTTTTGACGATTGACAGCCTATCAGGCCGAAATTCAAAATGTTGTTACTTGAAATTATTCAAGAGTCATTGAGCTTCTTATATCCCAAAAATGGCATTTCTAGCTTTTCACTGAAAAAGCCTTATATCAAAACGTCCAAAATGCCNCCTCCGTAAAATTTGAACAAAATTTCCAAAAAAAAAATAAAACATTTTTTTGACATCCTTGCAAAATTATAATGTATTCGAAGGAGACAATTCTACGATGTTTTTTTTGCATATTTAAGATGATTTTAAATATGCAAACACCTTTATAAAGGTGCTGTGCTCACACGGGTTAAGGGTTGTACTTAAGGATTGTACTAAAAAATCAAAAAATGGAGCTTAAGGGGGTAGGTGTCGTAATCTGGTACCTTTCAATCACGCCTCAGAACAAATCTAGGGCAGTTGTAAAAATTCTGAGGATACTTGTTTGTAGATCTAGCCTTCGTCTAACGATTACACATCTCAAAGTCAACCTTGTTACATCACACCACCAGGTGGTAAGTCTATTCTAGAGCACTAAACAGTTTTTTAAAAATCGATCTTCTTTTGGACCCCACATACAAAGCGTCTGAAAATTAACACAGAGTACGGGAAGAGTGAGGTCCTGACCGACCGCGGCCACTAATAGACTTCCAATATTCTAGAAAATTCTTAAGAATTAAGCTAAATTTTTGATGAAAATCCCCCAGTTGTTGGTCAAGTCAAGTCAAGCCAAGGGTCTCTTGGCTTGACTTGACTTGGCTCAAGCCAAGTCAAGTCAAGTCAAGCCACCAAAGTCAAGCCTGGCTTGCCGAGGCCTGGTGCGGCGTATAGTTAGAAAGTTCGTCGCCCAAAACCCCGGACTATACGCGTAATCCGGACTATACGCGTACTTTCTAACTATACGCGTACTTCTGGGAAAATGTGCTCTTGTTCAATATCTAAAGTTAAAAATTGCGTTAAAATATGGTCAGAGAAAGAATTTTTGGTGATTTAAGGGTAATTTTACATATATTCTAGACTAGAATTTTTAGTGTATGTATAAATTTGATTTCATCGAAAAATTAAATAAAGTAAATTAAAAAAACATGAATTCAAGGAAGATTTCAAAGAAAAAAAATAAGACCACTGCTGATTGGTCAATTTAAACAGTATCTAGAGTTTATACATGTAATTGAGTTAAGGGGTGGTCAGAGTAAGAATTTTTGGTGATTTTAAAATTAATTTTTCGTTACAAATCTTCTAAGATGTACACATGATATGTATTGACTTGAAAACATGTTTTTAAACTTGTTNCTTGGAGTAAACCGGAAATGAAAAGCTCGAAGAAAAAGTTCGACTGATCAAAACAAAAGTACCACCAAATTGAAGCTGAGATTTCACTGATCATGGTGGAATACCGGTTTTATGCGGGTTAAAGCAAAAAAAATATTCGAATTTTGAAAATTCTAGAATTTGTTCTAGATTGTTTTGAAACAAAATAATTGCCACCATGAGATTCCTTGGGTCA
>SCLH01000450.1:532193-550022 GCA_004367855.1 Oikopleura vanhoeffeni | reverse complement strand
CCCCCCCACCTGCACGAGAGTGTTTCAGAACACACACAATGTGTCACACATAGTTAGGGAACGCACCGGTAAAACTAACGAAAGAACTACAGTAGTTGATACAAATTCTTTGACCTCACGGGGGTTGTTGACCCTGAAAAAACGATTCCGGGCAAAAAAAAAGTTTTTGGCCATCTAGTGGTCAGAAACTGACTTTTTTAAACGCCCATTTAGAGCACTAACTTCGATTTTGAGCAAACAAAACTCCATTTACTTGATTTTTCAGAATTAGGGCCGTTGTCACAATAAAATTTGCTACCTTGTAGATCATTATCTTGTTCCAGTACTGTTTTAACTGCATATAACAAGAAATTGCATCCAAATAATGCATTTCCGGTCTGATTAGAAATTTCTAGAACTCGCCAAAATTCTTGAAATTAAAAATTAGGGGAACTATCGGGGGTCTGTTCCGATATTCCGCCGGCCAAAATGACACTTCCCCAAAACATTTTTGGTCCCTGTGTTCTGAAACACGCTCGTGCAGGTGGGGGTTAAGTGATAGTTTTTTTGAATGGTTCGTTTTTTTTCTTAGAAATCAATTTGAATAAAATAATATAAATACATTCAAGAAGCTAAATTCGAATTACTGCGTGAGCCAATTATTCAAAAAATAGTTTCTGAGGTTTCCGAAACAGTCACTTTTGCATTTATGACGAAAAATTGACCAAAAAATCACCCTAAATTCTTACACTGACCTCCATTTAGATTTATTATAAATTCTAGATATTTATTCGATTGACCAATCAGAGCGTTTTTTTTGGTCCGTCGAGCGTATAGGTGAAGATTTTTGGCGAAAAACCTTTCACCTATACGCCCGACGCTGCTGCAGCATAGGCTATGTTACATAAGCTATGTATAATACAAACCTTATACAAATCATTTTTATGATGCGAGAAAAATTAAATCTACCTTACGCCAGCTTTTGAGTCAATTTCAATTGGATACGGAAGTTCCGTAACGGAACCGTATAGTGGAATAAATATTTTCAAGTCTTGATTAAAACTTCAAGATGTGGAAGTATTCAGATTCCCATTTTTAATCTTTTCTTTTGCGTCCCTTTCCTCAAGTTTAATTTTATTTTTCCTTTCTGTCCGTTTTCGATCTTCTTCCGTTTCTTCGAAACCCAATTCGTATTGTTTATCCAACGGATCGGCTCGGATTTTATAAAAACGAATGATAACACCAGCAATAGCAATCCCAATTATAAGAGATACACCACTGTAAAATAAGCCAAAGTAATTTATGTCGGAAAAGCAAGTCTTGTCAAAATTTGGTCTATCAGGATTGGTTGTTAATGAAAGCCTAAAGAAGTAGGCTAATAGCATAATGTTTTTTATGAAATTCAGAGCAAAGTACAAATTATCAAATTCGTAAAGATCTAAGCTTTTTTTGTGATTTTGACACCAACAACCGATCTAGTGAGAGGGTCCAAGTGTCAAAATATTAAATAAATCACATAAAATTGTCAAAATTTTCAAAGGTCAAAAATGCGCAAAAATACCATCGTCACAGACCTACAATTCAAATGTGTCATAGAGTTTGAAATTTTATTTTCAAAAATAATGTTTAAAATTTCATACGATTAGTCGTTCAAAAGATATTTTTTCCTACTTTTTTCGGGGATTTTTGCCAAAATTTCTAAGAAGTTTATTGTGTGAAAACGATACATGAATCATGTAACATGATATCAAAATTATGAGGAAGCCAGTTTTTAGGATAGTATTTGAGGATTCTCTTTATATAAGTTTATTTGTTCTGCAGTTTCAATCCGAAGTTTTATTTTTTCACAATTTTTCAAAAAAATATTTTCCGAAAGAATTGAACAGCAATTAACTCGTAGACTTTATTTCTGCCATCCAGCTGCCATTCACCATTTAATCGTATTTTACGACACTTAATCATTAATGACAAGATCAGTTATAAAGTTATCGATGAAGTTTAAAACAAAATGACATTTGCGTTTTTTTTTCGAAAATTTTTACTGTATTAGTACTACAGTACTTATTTTTTGCAAAAATTTTTGGAATCCCCAAATAACACCTTTCATCGTGATCAGAAAAAAATTCTAAGACTTTTTTCCATTACACCATAGCCCAAAAATGATCACGTGACCGTATATTCAAGAAATAAGGTCGGCCAAAATAGTACTGTTTTTTTTCAAAAATTGCTTAAATCACTTTTTGAAAAAAGTGAAGAGGTTCTTCAGAAGTTTTTAAGATTTTTTTTCATTACACCAAAGTTCAAAAACAATAACGTGACCTTCAAATTAAGAAATAAGGTTTTGGTTCAAGTACACAAATAGTACTCAAATTACGCCGAAAAATTTTGAGTACTAATAAACACAGAATCTAAAAATTTTGAACATAACGGCATTTTCCAAAAACGTCACGTGATCTTATTTGTCAAGAAATAGGGATTTATTTATGACATATTTCAAACCTTATTTTTTGATTATTTCGTCACGTGATTTTATTCGGAATTTGGTGTAATGAGAAAAAACTCTTAAAAACGTTTGAAGTTCATCAACAAATGTTTTTGACGTAATTTGAGTACTTTTTCAAATTACCGTATATGGTGTATCGTATGTCAAATTACCATTCATGTTAAAACTTGTAAGTACCCTCAAAAGAATCGGAAGGGTCGACTTTTCGATGAAACTATTAGCAACTGTGGGTCAATTATGTACTGAAAGGGCGCCAGAGAGCAAAAATACCCCTGTGAAATCTGACCATTTTTGCTCTCTTGTGACCTTTAAGTACATAATTGACCCATAGTTGCTAATATTTTAATGACAAAGTCGACCCTTCCGATTATTTTGGTGGTACTTTCAAGTTTATACGATGAACTTAAAATTGACCTTGAACGAGAAATAAAATATTCCACAACAAAAATGCTGACCATTTATCAGGGACAAAGATCACACGATTGTAATTTATTACGAAGATTTGATTGTGGGCACAAAATATGAGAATTTTTTGTTTCTCTTTTGGTCAAATTTTTCTGAAAAAGGTGTTTGTAGATATTTTATCCATAAACAGCTTTTTATTAAACTGAAAAATATCAATAAAAAGTAATTTGAAAAATGGCATATCAATCCCTTCTCGTCCATATTGTCCTTAGGAGAAACACGCCAAAATTTAAAAGCGTAGGGCTTTGGCTTTATTTTTCCATATTGTCCTTAATCGACGCACTTTAGTTAACCTTTAATAATTCATATATCATTAAAGTACATACTATAAAGTATTGTAACACTATTCCTGGCTAACATCAATTTTCTTATTTCTTTAATAATAATATTTGCTGTCCTCTATGCTCATTTAAAATATGATTCTGACAGTTATTTTTTTCAGTGAAAATATTTCGGGACATATCCGCACATTTGTATCGAAGGCCTTCGTGGGATTTTGATAAATGTTTATCTAGCTCATTTTTTAGAAGTATAAACTTTATCACCAAATGTCGCATTCAAAGTCTGGCTTCTTTTCCTTCTGGACGTTCGGTCACTTCGATTTCGTTCTATTTCACATCTTCACCAGCATGAATTTTTTTTGAAATGCGTAAAACCACTTCCCCGTACTTAAGTAAGAGTTTTAAAATTCACAAAATCGAACCACTTTAGTGGCTGAAATATATTTCATAAAAGAACTTGACAACTGATTAAAATCGTCAAATCTCCCTTGAAAAATAAGGCGCGAAAACAGGAAAAAGACTTCACCAGTTTAAAGTACCGCTTTACTTAACCCGTGTGAGCACAGAGCCTTTCATATATAGGCTCGAGCATATATTAAAATCATCTAAAAATCGGCAAAAAGCACTGTAGAATTGTCTCGTCCAAATACGTCATGAAAAATTTTGCGGCGATTCCAAAAAAATAGTTATTTTTTTAGCAATGTTGTTTCAAAATATTACGGGTTGATTTTTTGAGATTTTTTTCTGAAATTCTATTACTTCTAAAAAAAAAACAAATGCGACCTATTTATTAGATAGCTACTTTAAGTCAATCACAATTGGAAATAGCCAGTTTTTAGCGAAAGTGTTTTGCACGGTTGACCACTCCCAAGAACAAAGCATTAATTGGTAGTACAGCAACAGATATAATTCTTCAGAATGATATTTCAAAAATTTCCAACTTTTAAGTATTTCACGAAAATATTTAATTATTAAGAAAATAATTTAAGCAATGTAAAATTGTCCACAGAGTCACTTGATTAGTACATCGACCCAAGAAATAATATCAGAAGTGTTACTAATCTGGTTTTATAGGAAAAATAACCATTTTTTTTATGAAAAATTGTGATTTTTTCATCCAAAATTTAGAATAATTCAAAATAATTTTTGATTTGATCATAGATAGATTCAAATCGGAAAAGGTCAGATTCCTGTGCATCGATTCCGATAGCAAAATAATTTGTGAACACCCACTGCTTGAGGCTATGTTATTCCACGTGATATGCTTTACCTTGCTCTATCAGTAAATTTTCTAGAAACTAAAAATCAAAAATTCTAGAATATCAAATGTCGGATGCAAAATATATCGTTTGAACTTCCTTATGACAAAAAAAATTGAAACTCAAACTTGACCTTTAAAGCTTTTTCTTTTTGTAAAATTTCCGGGGCGGGGCAATTTTAAAAAAAAAAATTACAGGCATTATATCATATATTACACATATATTTGATATATGTAAGCTTTTATGTAGGCCTCTTGGTGCCTTGGCGAAAAACTTTTTTTTTCTGTGCTCACAGGGGTTAAGTAAAATTGGAATAAGAACGCAAAGAGGAGGGTCTCCACCGAAGGATTTATATTTGTTAGCTCTTATCGGCCGTTGTAGGATCAAGATATTTTCGTGAAATACCAATCATATCTCAGGAGAATATCCGTTTTCAGAGAAACACAATAGAGATTATCAGTTAATACATTAAATTGGAAGTATTTGATTCATAACTTTGAACATTACTAGCTAGAAGCTTACTAGCTTAACTCGTTAGACTCGATCTTTTAGCCAACTAGTTGCCGCACACCATTTTAATCGTCATTTTACGAACCTTAATCATTGAATGACAAGATCAGTTAATAAAGTTATCGATAAAGTTTCAAACAAAATGGACATGCGTTTTGCTTTTTTTTTGAAATTTTTCTGTAGTTACAGTACTTATTTTTTGCCAAAATTTTTGAATCCCAAAATTAAACCTTTTCAATCGTTGATCAGAAAAAAAATTCTAAGACTATTTTTCCTTACATCAATAGCCCAAAAATGATCACGTGACCGTATATTACAGAAATAAAGTCGGCTAAAAGTTAGTTACTGTTTTTTTTCAAAATTGCTACTTAACATCACATTTTTGAAAAAGTGCAAGTTGGTTTCTTTAGAGCTTTTTAAGATTTTTTCCCATTACACCCAAAAAAAAAGTTCACAAAACAATAAGTAGACCTTCAAATTAGGAAATAAAGGTTTTGGTTAAGGTCAAACAAATAGTGATCAAATTACGCCCGAATTACAAAAACACCGTATCTAAGAGGTTTAACAATAAATTTTCCAATACACGTCAGCATCTTATTTTCAAGAAATAGGGATTTACTTTATGCATATTTTCAAACCTTATTTTTTGATTATTCTCGTCACGTGATTTTATTCGGATTTGGTTGTATGAGAAAAAAGCTTTAAAACGTTTGAAGTTTATCAACCAAATGTTTTTTGACCGTATTTGAGTACTTTTTCAAATACCGTATATGGATTCTATTATGTTTTTCAAAAGTACTTCAAATCATGCGGAAGACCCCTTGAAAAGAATCGTAACGAATTTTTCTTAAGACTTCAATTGCATTACAGTATGGCCTCCGGTTTTAAATAAAGCATTTCCAGAAGTCAAAACTTTGAGAAAAAAATGATTAACAAAATGAGACGCCTACCGTGATCGCGCCTACGTGAGTTCTCTTTTATTTTTTCAACACAAGAAAATTAGATTCCAAAATAATTTTAAGAGTCATTATCCTAGAGAATTTTCATTGAGAAAACAATATTAATTATGTTTTAGACAGGAACCGATAGAAAATTCATTTGAAGTTTTATATGAGGTTAATTGCAAATATTAAATTAAGGTTTAATTCAGCTCATTTATTGCACTTTTTATAGTCGAGTTAATAGTAAATTTCGCAACTTTTTGTTTTCTTATCCTTATTAAATGCCTTTAAAATTCGTTTTAAAATTTATTTTGTATTTCATTTGTATAGCAAATTGGCTGAATATTATTTTAAGCTATGAAAATGAATGTTGATAATGAAACTTTGCTAATTGGGCCGATTTAAAATGAGGCAACTAGTTTGACCAAAATCAGTCTGGGCGTACAGATTCATGTCTTAAAGGTCTACGAGTTAAGCTAAAGTAGCTCAAGATTTTTTATTCTCAAAAAATACTTAAATGGAACTTAAGAGAATTTGGATGTTTAAATTGAAATTCTACATAAAACACCAGTAAGGTTTCTTAATTACAAAAAAATCTATTTGGGGTCCAAATAACCAAGCCATAAGAAATGACTTGATTCCAGGGATTCAAATAATTTAATCAAACATAGATCATATTTGAGTTCAAAACCAACGAAATACTTATAATTTGTTTTCTTTCATTTATTGCAGATAATCACCAATTATAAACAAGGTGTAAAATACTTGCTGTTAACTTCCTTCTCTTATAACATGTTTGAAACATTTCTTTATATTTTTATTTTGCCAGGAAGAACTTAAGCCTTATAAGTTATAGGCGCGAAAGTTTGCCCAAATTTGAATTAAAAACTGTGTACGTAAAAGTTCTTATGTTGCAAAAATATTGATTTTTCAATCAGAAAGCAATAGTTTCAATGCAAAGATAAGAAATCAAGAATGAAACATTTTAAATTTGTATTTTATTTGTACATGATTTGCCGTCTATAAGGAGATTGAGATTTTTGCCAAATGTGTCCTTAGTTTCTGGTCCATATTGTCCTTATTTTTTAAAAAGCTCTAAAAGTTTCAAAAAATAACGGTGACAAGAGCTGAAACACAATAAGCAAAGTTCTTTAATAATAAAAAAATTATTGTTGAGAATTATAAAGTCAAGACCTTATTTTTTTTGCTCTTCACCTGAGCATTTTTCACCAAATTGTTCCTTATTGAGGACAGAACCAAAAAACAATTCTAGGTTCTGGCATATTTTCTGCCATATTGCCCCTTAAAGAGGGTTCCTTATAGACGCAAACCACAGAACTCTGGTTTTTTGCCTAAAAATTTGAAATTATTTACAATAATTGAAAAAATTACATAAAAATATTTATAATTATCTCGACCAAACAAAAAGTTGTAAACAAATTGAATGGAAATCCTTCTCTGGTTTTTAGTAAGGTTTTAAATTGTGAATGGGTCTTTAAGGGGGTAGCGCGATGTGGGCAGATTGGTACATTTTCGGAGCGAATTTTTAAAGAAAAAAATGTTGAAAAAAATTTTTATATTATTTTTTATCTAAAGGAAAGTGTCCATACTTGCAACGTTTATATTTTAAACTTTACATTACTTAAGTATCTGGTTAAAACTCAAAAACCACTTTTCATTATGACTCCATTTCCCCAACTTGACCCGATGTGAGAATTTTTTTTGAAAGCAATATTTTATAAACTTCAGACATTCTCGGGTGTAATGCACTAATTGGGAGAGGAATAATTATCCACATGAAGAAATTTCCTCATATGGAAGTTTTTTTTCCATGAAAAAATGGATAAAAACAGCTTTTTTGGAGAAAAAAAATTGACCCATTCAATTGCGCCCAACTGCGATTAAATATTGAAAAAGTGGTCCTTGACTTTCAAAATAAAAGTAGCTTATACACCCGAAATTTAATTGAAATTTGTGAGAAAAATAAAATTTTTTATAAATGCGTGCCAAAATGGCACAAACCGGTTCCTTCAATTAAGTGTTGTAAATTTCATCAGAAGTTCAGAAACGATATTCACTTGACCCTTGCATCGGTTGAAATACGGAAACCAAATAGTACCAGAAAATTTCACAAGTGATTCGGCCTATTTTTTACAGAGATTTCAAAAAACTTACTAAATTTTAAAATTTTTTGGACTTGATTTGCGGAAATTTTCATGTAATATTTCTAAAGAGTCGACAACAAATGACAAAAAAAAACATTTCATGATTTTTTCAAACAGCAGTCAGGAAAATATGAGACATGCATGAAAAAGTGAAAGTGGCTATTTTTTTTCGTTTTTATTCACAGATTTCATAAATTAATCAGAAAAAAATTTTGGCCGGGAAAAATGCTTAAAATTTTTATAATGCTTTGAAAATTTTTTCGAAATTTTACGAATTATAAATTAAAGTTTGAACTTCAAATCGTTCCTTAAATAGGATAAAAAATTGATTTCAATGAGCTGAATACACATTTATCTGGTTTTCAGCTAACGATAATAAGCACAAAAAAATTAAACCAATAATTATTTTCGTAAGTTAAATTTGACGCCATGTCTGCCACTATCGCTGCTACCCCCTTAAAGGGCATTATTAGAATAATATCGATTCAAAAAATGCGAATAAATAATGAACGAAACCCCACCTTGAGTGACACCTCCATACAGTTGTTACCGGTAACTGAATGTGCGGACTTTTTTGAATGTCTTGAGAGCAAATTTTCTAGTAAATGAGGTGGACAATATCACATTATATTCTTTATGTATTCATTTTGAATTCTACTGTGATTTCCGGATCTAGAGCAACTTTTCATGGTAACTTCATATTTTCATGAGCTTTTCTATGTGTTTTTGCATTCGATTTCGTTGGTTGAAATAATCTGTCACATCACAGCATTTGATCGAATTACCGTAGTATGGCACGTTTATGCCGCTGCAATCCGCTGAATTTCGCTTTTGAAACGTGATTGACACATGTTACATTTTGCTTTAAAAGGTCTTTTTTTAGCGTTTTCAAAATAATTTGTTGAGAAATTTTTTGACCACATATCCATTTACGATTTCCTAGTCCATTATTTCATATTCTTTTTGCTGTTAAAATTGTTTTTGAAACTTTTTTGGACCCGGGATCATAATGCGAAAATAATTTTTTTTAAACAAAATTCAAGAAATTTTCTTTGGTAATATTTAAAAAATATTTTTTTAAAATTTAATACATTTTATTTGGTTTAGAATGCCAGTGATAAAAAAACTTTTTTTGAGCTTTTGGATTGAGCGCAATTTCAATTTAAATTTCTCTGCTTTTAATGAAGATATGCCCAAAAAACTTTTTCCAAATTTGAGGACTTTGGCCTTTTAGATTATTTATTTATAATAAAGTTTTATTCTCAAACTAATTTTCAAATTTCGTTTAATTCTCTGATGAAATAATGAGAAATTGCCTCAAAAAAAATTAACTCATTTCTTTGAAACCGGATATTTTTTTCGTCAAATTCGAAATAAAATGACTGTTTTCAGTAAACAAACGTAAAGAAATCAAGGAAATCCTTAATTATAAAAAAAAATGATAAAGACTTATCACTGATTTATGTTATACGTTAAATGAATAAAATCATTCTTTAAAATGAGTATTTTTTATTGACGGTATCTAAATCAAGAATCCATCATTGATGCCCGAGTGCCTTAATTTTTTTTAGTTTAAATAATAGGAGAAAAAAATTAAGGCGCACTCTAGCTATGATGGATTACTGTATATACAGTCTTTAATAAAATAAAAAGAATGAAATATTCAAAAAAAAATAAAAGTTTTTCGTGTTTATGTTCAATCATAACATCATCTATTTGGCTGGTCCATCGACGCATAGATTCTGCGCTAGTTTCTGTTTTTATAAGCTAAAGTGAACACAATTTTTGTATTTTAATTCGCGTTATTCCCTCAAATTCAAGATTTCCTTAAAGGATGGATTGAAATTCAAAAATTGATTAACACCCCAAAAACTTGTAATTTTGATAATATGAAGTTGTTACAATCTCTAACATCACAGGGAGACTCAAAGTTTTTTAGTCTGAAAGCCTTTCTAACGAATTGTTATCTGAAAATGACAATATTATTATAGTTTCAGTCCAACGATTTAGTATTTGGACCCCCCTCTGGAGAGCCCCTGTA
Organism: Oikopleura vanhoeffeni; assembly: GCA_004367855.1. NCBI lineage: Eukaryota > Metazoa > Chordata > Appendicularia > Copelata > Oikopleuridae > Oikopleura > Oikopleura vanhoeffeni. The sequence continues at coordinate 539,878 of SCLH01000450.1, read as the reverse complement.
AAGAAAATGATTACTAAATCGTTGTGAAACCAATGTCCCCCGTTTTTGATTCTCGTCTTTTGAAAAAATTCTGAAGAAAATGTACAATTCCTACATATAACATGTACTAGTATAATACATTGAAAATAATTTTACAATCCAAAGCATTAACTTAGTTTAATTTTAAACTTTTAGTTGGTTAACCTTGTATTATTTAATTCAATTAATTAACCGATGCGGTATTGCTTCTGATTTCCAGAATCAGTGTTGACTTGTGAATAATTGGAACATTCAAAGTTGGAAAAATGGTTTTTGATAAAAAATCGCCAGGCAAAAATTGTATTAATATGTATATACATATAGAATATATTACTGTATATTGTATATGTATATTATATAGTCTATATATATATAATATTATACTAAAATTTTAATTTATATTTGACATATATAAATTTAAAATTTGGCAAAAATATGTAGAAAATAATCTCAAAAAAGTTTGATTTTTTAACTCGCCCATGAAGTTCCGAAATTTTATTTGATTAGATATTATTTTATTTGATAAATATTGCAAAATACCTGACTTAGCGTACACAAGGTTCACTATCTTACTCTTGTGATTTCTCTTTGAAATTCAGTCAAATTGGGCTGCTTCACGAAAAATCATCATAGAAAAACAACTCCAAAACAACTTTTTCTGCCGAAATTATCTTATTAAAAAAATATATAATGTTTCTGCTGCATAGAAACAGTTTATTTTTCTCGTGCGGGATTCAGAAAAGTTGAGCGAATCAAACGGCGCGAGACAAAAAGGTATAGAAAAAGGTTTTATATAAAAAAATAGTAGAAAACAAAAAGAATCTCCCACCGGAGAGAAATCAATTACGAGAGTATAATACCATTATCGACTGACGGGGTTTTTTCCCCCCCCCTGGGGGGGGGGCAATTTTTTTTTTTTGGCCCAAAAACTTTTTCAGCCAACTTTCATATAATTCGGATTTTGAAAACGACCATATCCGATTGAGTTTCTTAGATAAGTCAAAACTGAGCACAAATATTTAGAGAATAATGATTAAAAAATGGTCCCAAATTAGACCATTGTTTTCCAATTTTGTTTTACAAAAACTTGATAATTAACAATTTCAGTAATCTCAGAAAAACTCAAAAAAATGGTCCGATTATTATTCACAGATATTTGTTTGCGCGAACTGCTATCTAAGAACTTAATACCTAGGTCGTTTTCAAAAGCCGAATTAGGATAAAAATTTATGGCGCTAAAAAAATGTCCAGGAGGGGACGAATTGATATCGAAGATCCTGCCTAGTGTAATTTTTATGTCAATAACAACATAAAAACATAACGATGACATAAAAATTTCACTAGGCAGGTTTTCTTCGATATATCAATTCAACCGCACTAATTTTATCAAAACATCATATTCCAGATTAAATTTACCCAACTTTTTTAAAGCTAATATCAAAGTCAACCTAATAAAACGCACTCCAGAGTTCGTACCCTTAAAATTTTTATTGTTTATTGGGTTAAATAGGCCCTTCCTTTTTCTTTCATATTCGTGGGAGAAGAATTATTTATATTCTCATCTTCAGAGTTTTCCATTTCATACTTTAACCTCTTGCATAATGGGGTCGAATATTTCTTCATTATTATAAAAACTTTATTTTCGAAACTAAAAAATCCACAATTTTTTTGTTTCTGTGCGTTCTTCCGAGAAATCTCGTTTTTTCAAATTCGCCCGATAATTTCTCCAAAAATAAGGCATTTTCAGATTTCATGTTCAATTTTCCCCAAGGTTTCAAATTTTAAAACTCAATTTGTTATAGAACATAAAGCTAAAAGTCTTTCTTCCTTAATTTTCCAAGAGCAACAATGAAATTTCTCTTATCAATATATTCGCTGGGATTTCATTTTTTTAAAAATTCTCAAAAGGTTTATTTTGATAGCGGAGTTCATACTCGAGATCAAATAAAAACTTTTTCAGAAAACCAATCAAATTTTGATTATCTGCCGTACGTTCCATTTTTAACTAGTGTAGGACGGCATGGGTCGGGCGGTGCCAAAATTGGACCGCGCACGCCTACGCAAACAGGATTTTGGAAGACTTCAAGTCCTCACGTACATCCGTGTCATGTAAATATAAAAGGTTACTTGTTTTACCTTAGAGTTAATTAAGGCTAAGAGTACCCAATTATCATAATCCAAGTTATGATAATATACAATGATTTTGCGTGATTTTTCACGTTTTTAAGAAAAAGGGGTGAATTGAAAATAACAATTTAAGAGTCAAAAAGGGTGGCCGATTTTTAATAGTTGATGTTGTAGGAAATCGTTTCATGCACTTTGACCTGCCTGTGGTCCCGGGCCGTTCGATAAAAGGTCAATTTAGACCGCTAAACCTATTTTTTTTTTCTTAATTATTAGATATTAAACTTAACCAGATATAAATATTTACTAGTATAAGCTCCCTAATAAAATTGGTTACTGTTAAAACTTATTTTGAGTGCTATTTTTCGCAATTTTGAGGCACTTCAAGATGATAAATCGATTAAAACATATTTTTTTTAATTCGGATTGAAAAATATCACTTTCAAAATAAATTTGTTGCTCGTGGTTAATTTCTTGAAAAAGTTGAAAAAAATATACAAAATTTGTTTCTCCAAAATTGTGAAAAGAAAATTCAGTCATTTTGTCATATTTGTTATACATAAATTGGGCTGTTTTATTAATAATAACTTATTATCTCTTGCTGTCTGGCCGCCAGACGAGCAAGGCAGGCCTAAAACGTACAACCATGGTTCCGAGGGGTAGATACTAATTTTGTATTTTAATTAATTGCGGCTCTATCAAGAGCTATCTGAGCAGATTAACACTGCAGTTATTTAAAAGCATTAATGCCGCCTGATTTGATTTTTGCAGCGAAAACAATTTTGGTAAAATAGGCCTCGCGTTTTTGGATTATTTGTAACAAAATCGTTTTATGCTGATTTGATTGATCAATCAAACATGCCGCGAAAAAAAACATTTTCCATTCGCCACATATTCGTTACAAATCCCAAAAAAATACTTTTTAAAATTACATGATGACTTTGGCGGACATTTTTTATTTGAGAAATTTTTGATTTGAGTGACCTAGAAAGCAAGTGTGATGGAAAATATTTGGGGTACTATGGCAAGAATTAAGACTGGACTTAAGAGTTTGAAGGCTGATGAAAAATTAATAGGATGAATGAAAGTATAAATATTTAGCTTTGGAGGCTATAGCTACAGAAGTTAAAAATCGAAATTTGTCCGGAAAGAAAGAAAACGATTTAGGTTAGTGTTTTTAAATGGCCACTTATTTTTTTCATGGGGATATAGGCCAGCCTATAATATGGCTATATTTAGGATTACCCTGGAGGTAAAATCGTCTTCTAAACTGATAATTTTTCAACTCATGAAAGAAATACCCGGGGCAGAATTTTTAGAGGAAAATTTTCTTGGAGTTAAAAATGGCATTTTACAGTAAAAATTGTCATTTGAGTGCCTCCTCCAACCACCTTCCAGTGGCTAATTATGCCCTTACTGAAAGCTTTTAGAAAATTTCTGCATTAAGGGGTACTGGTCGCATTTTTAAGGCCAAAACAGGGTTTTCAGCGTTTCGCCTCAATTGAAGTACTAGAAACAGCACGAACATATGTATTTCAGTTTAGGGGATAATTGAACATAATCTTGCTCACAAAACAAATCTTTCGATAGGCTCTTATGTCAGCGACATCAAAACGATTTTCAGTGCATCTATTTTTCACTATCAAAGCCTTACTCCTCCCTGATGTTTTGAAGATAGAGGAATACTTTTATTGCTTTGTATTGGACCACAGAGAACGTGGGCAGAACCTCAAGTTCAGTTTTACTCAAAAAAAAATTTCATCCGGCGCTTAAATGAGCAAAAAAAACTGTTTTTTGGCGCTTAATTTTGAGTGCCTCGGGGGAAAGATACTACTCCTTCCCTGTGATTTGACGGCATAAACCTAAAAACTGGTATGTATACGATTCCTTGAGGATACGCGAGCAACCCCCTAGTTCGACAATTTGCATTTGTTATCTCGTTCTTTTCGACAACCGCGATTCAAATTTCTCAGGAATATTTCAAAAATTGAAAAAAAATCACCACTGAATAGTGTTCATTAACTCGCATGGAAAATACTTTTTTTATGACAAATTGAAAAATAAAAAAGACATCTGATCAACTGTAATTTTTGGCCATTATTTTTCAGAAAAAACATTTTAAAAAACTAATCTGGAATATTTCATGTCCGGAGTCTTTAAATTGCGACCAGTACTCCTTAAGATACAAAAATTTGTGCAACCTCTGCCAGCTTACAGTTTGCTGACGCTCTTTGTTTGGCAGTTTGTGCTCCCGGGTAAGGTTTCCGCATCTTTTAGTCTAAAAAAATCTCAATGAACCATTTTTTTTCTTGACGTCTTTAGACAGGTCGAAAATATTAGAATGATTACAAACGTAGAAAAAATTAGTTTTACCCGTATTGATAATGCAAAAAAAACTCGAGATTTGAACCTTGCCTGTTTCCTGATCGTTGAATACTAAAACCCAGTTTTTTTATCACCTACGAGTTCCCGGTGATCGGTCATAAAGTAGATGTGACCATCTTAAATAAAAATACCTCAGCCAGGGAGGCTTGTAGTTAGAGAAAGTAAAAACTCAAAAATTCAGGGAAGAAAGATAATGTTGAAGAAAGAGAACGCCATGTAGAAAATGAGACTTTACAGTCACGTTCGATGTTTGCGATCTTCATATATCGCGAGTTTTGCCATAAAAGCTATAGCCAAACAAGGTAAGGTTCACTTTTTGGTCTGTTAATTTTGGAAAAAGCTTTACCTTTTGGAGACATAAAGCCTTTTTGAACGGCTCAAGCTACTTTGAACCATCCAAAAATGTTTCGCAAAAACTTTTCTTTTAACATTTTGAAAAATCGGTTATTCAGATAAAAAAATATTTAAAATTTGTTTTGCTTACATGTTGTTGCTTTGGTATAACTTCAAAATGTCATGGCCAGTTTGATTGATTATTGCAATTTTTGTCATGTTCTTACTTCTGCATGAAAATACATTTTTCTTACCTGAAGTGGGAATAAAAAATTAGCCAGTTTTTAGGGAAGTCTTTTGAGTCCCATTACAAAAAAAATTACATTCCACGAAGTCTGAGGCGAAAATGATTATTCTTAGCGCCAAGAAATGAACGCGCCAACTATTTCGTTCAAAGTTGTTAGATTGGTTAATGGTTTGGTAGTGTTGTGAGAAATCGGGGAAACCGGAAGTCCGCGCGGGTCTATTGTCGATATTTGAGCTTGAAGGTTTTTTCTTGACGATTCGAGCCGAAATTCTGATGGTCATAATTTTCTAACACTTCATAAGATTACCGGATATCCCTTTAACACATTATATATAACGTTCGTAGAACTCGATTTTAGCCAATGTAGTTGCGCACACCATTAAAATCGCATTTCACGACGCTTAATCATTAACTCGTAGACTCGATTTAGCCAACTAGTTGCCATAGCACCATTTAATTCGCAATTTACGACGGCCTAATCATTAATGACAAGATAGTTATAAAGTTATCGATAAAACTTTTGAAACAAAATGACGTTTGCTGTGCGTGTTTTTTTGAAATATTTTTACTGTATTACAGTACTTATTTTTTTTAAATCACAAAATTAAACCTTTCATCGTGATCAGGAAAAAAATTCTAAGACTTTTTCCCATTACACCATAGGCCCCAAAATGATCACGTGACCGTTATATTTAAGGAATAAGGTTGGTAAAGTAGTACTGTTTTTTTTTCCAAAAAAATTGTCTTAAATCAATTTTTGAAAGAAGTGAAGTGGTTCCTTAGAAGTTTTAAAAACTTTTTTCCCATTCACCAAAGTCCAAAAGCGATCACGTGACCTCAAATTAGAAAATAAGGTTTTGGTGAAAGTAAACAAATAGTGATCAAACTTACGCCGAAAAATTTTTTGGGGGCAATAAACACCTAATTTAAGAGTTTTGAAACATAATATATATTCCAAACACGTCACGTGATCTTATTTTTCGAGAAATAAGGATTTATTTATGACATATTTCAAACCTTATTTTTGATTATTTCGTCTCTGATTTTATTCGGACATTAGTGTAATGGAAAATTTCTTAAAAAATCCCAAAGTTCATCCCAAGTTATTTGTTTGTAATTTTGGAAAACTTTTTCAAATTACCGTATATCACTACTATGTTTTTTTCAAAAAGTACTCAAATTATCTCGAAGGACCCATTGAAAGAATCGTTTAAAACTTTTAAGGACTTCTATTCATTACAAGATAGCCCGAAAACTAGAATTAAATTAATTAATTAGAAAAAAAATTACGTTAGAATCAATGAAAGGTTTTGCGTAGGCGTAGGCTTGACTACGTCTCTGATTCTTAGAACAATAAATGATATTGAACAATGAATTTTAGAGTCAATTTACTAGAGAATTTTGCAGAAAACATATAATTATTTTTAGACACACTGCTAGAAATCATTTGAAGTTTTATATGATGTAATTGCAAATATAAAATTAAGGTTTAATTCATCTTATTATTTATACTTTTTTCGCACTTTTAGCAACTTTCCCCAACTTTTTGTTTTCTTTCTTCATATAAATGCCTTAAAATCGTTTAAAATTTTATTTGTTATTCCATTTGTTATAGAAAATTGTCTGATATTATTTTAAGCTATTCGAAAAATGAATGTTGATAATGAAATTTGCTCATATGGCCGATTTTTAAAAGTTGAGGCAACTAGTTGGCTAGAATCGAGTCTGGGTACAGATTCATGTCTAAAGTCTACGAGTTAAATGACAAGATCAGTTATAAAGTTATCGATAAACTTTGAAACAAAATGACGTTTGGTGCTTTTTTTTTTTGAAAATTTTTTACTGTATTACAGTACTTATTTTTTGCAAAAAATTTTTCAAATCACAAAATTAAAACTTTCATCGTGATCAGAAAAAAACTTCTAAGACATTTTTTCCATTACATTATAGCCCGAAAATGATCACGTGACCGTATATTTAAGGAATAAGGTTGGTAAAAGTATACAATAAGGATTTATTTATGACATATTTAAACCTTATTTTGAATTATTTTCGTTCACGTGATTTATTCAGACTTTCATGTAATTAGAAAAAGTCTTAAAAAACGTTTGAAGTTGACCCTGGAATTTTTTTGACGTTAATTTGAGTACGTTTTTCAAATTACTGTATATTGATACTATATATTTTTTTTTCATAAGTACTCAAATCCATGCGGAAGACCCCCTTAAGATAAATCTGGCGTATCAACGGAATTTCGTAAACTTGTAAATGGCATTACGTATGGCGCACCGCTTTTTGGTTTAAAGGTACGCATTGGATTTGAATACGTATCACACGTTTGAAAAAAGATTGGTATAACATGAGAGCGTACGCCTCTGCGCATATGACGATATCACTATTCACAAACCAAAATTAAGAACATTTTACTAGAGATTTTTGTAGAAAACTGATATGAGAATTATGTTTAGACAGACCCGATAAAAATTACTTGAAGTTTTATGATGACGGGTATAATTGCAAAATATTAAATTAAGGTTTAATTTCATCTTCATTTATTGCACTTGAGTGACAAACAAAG
>SCLH01000450.1:519811-532172 GCA_004367855.1 Oikopleura vanhoeffeni | reverse complement strand
GAGCTTTTACTAGAGAATTTTGTAAAAAACATTATATCTTTTAGACAGAGCGATAGAAAATTTCTTTGAAGTTTTATATGAGGTATTGCAAATATAAATTAAGGTTAATTTCTTTAATATTATTGCAATTTTTGTGTGTAAGCTGGAGGTCCATTTCACCAAACTTTTTATACATTAAAGACTCAATCATCATTATTCCTGGGTAGGAATTTAAAGCTATTTTGCAGTCTTTTAATGGCTGTTTGTTGTTCTTCCCACAAAAAGGAGTGAGGAAATGATAAAAAGTATTTAAATATGTGTTTTGGTGGCTATAATCATTTTTCCTGTGGTTTGTACTTTTTTGAAGTGGTGAGGTTGAGTTTAAACTCTGAGTCATTTATCTAGATACCTAACTCTAAATATAGGCCTAGTACATAACAGCGTGGCAAGTTCAGAACCCTTTGAGTTTTATAAACGGTTTGTTCGCTTCCAGCCGAGACCAAACAAGGACTGATTGTCGCTGGCTTAATTTTGAAAACATTAATTTATGAGGTTCTAGAGAATTCGAGTATTTCCTAGGTATTCGAAGTGCTAAATCAATTTGTGATTTTTTTACCTTTTCATCCATTAAAAGACTCAATTCATTATTCCTGGAGTAGAATAAAGATCTTGTGTTATATTTAATGTGTTCGGTGTATGTATAAAGACTATAACATTACCTGTTGCTTTATCAATTACCCAAATATTAGTCACATTTATTAGTCTTTGGATGATTGGCTTCAGTTTCTTATTATTTCTTGGTTTTTGTATTTAATAGTATTGTTGTTCCTAAAGGATATAGATTTATGATTACAGTCTATTCTCAGTAATGGTTAGTGTTTGTTCTATTCGGCAACTGTTTGGCGATATTATTGATGTCGTGGATCTGGGAAATGCTCCTTTTGATGACGGATACCACCAGTCAGTTCGCATTTCTTGTGTTAAATGCGTTCTGTTGTCATTCCCTTATTAGGATTTCTTGTTCATAGGAGACAGCCTTAAATTAGGTTAAGTGGATAACCTTTGCCATATATCTAATTTCCGCTATGGTTTGTTTACTGCTATTATTGAGTAATATTTGGGGTCCTTTGTACTATGGTTTTTTCGTGATTGTTATTTCCAAAATATCATTTAGATCCGAAGGGACGTATTCAAAACATTCTTAGTTAGTTTTAAATTTTTCCCAATAAGTTTGCCATTGCTATTTTACTTTTTCCCTACTACTTATTATGATGGATTTGTGTACATATCCTTTTCCCGTTTTCTATTTTATTAACATTAAGGCTAATTGTGGATAGCTGTAATTCTTTTTTTCTTAATATTTCAAATTTTGAATCTTCTTCCAAAAAATTTAATTCGCTTTTTTCCATTTGCGCTTAACCAGAGTGTCTTCGAATTTCTTGGTCCAAGTTATTCCTAAGGAGTTTTTACAAAATTTTCTTTTTTCTTTTAATTACTTGACTACGTTAGTCAAGGATATAGCACAATACTGGACTCAGATTGTCTCTTACTGTTAGCATGTCTTTCCTTCTAACAGTAATAGCATGACCCATGGATCTTTTATTTTGGTCACTGAAATAAAAACTGTTATCGTTTCATTTCGTCAAATTTAATATATTTTAAGGGGCTCGCTATCCCGGATTCGAAATTACTTCCATCTGTTCTGGCGTAATTCATCAATATGAATATGTGAGCTATGCTGCCTGCATGTGGGCTCGTGCAAATGATGGTGCCCCAGGTATGAACATTTTCTAAATAAGTTTATTTCTATTAATCTTTTATATATGGTTTGATATATTTAAGTTTTATTACATAATTAATAATTTTGGTTACAAATATTTACTCGACATTGTATTACTAGTTAACAGTATATCATTTTAAGAGGGTAATTTTCTGATTCGAACCAATTTACTATGTCCTTTAGGCTTTACAAATCGTTGGAGATATATTTTCCACTGATTTAACAATCTACGTTTCCGCTCTTTGATCATGTTTTTAAGTATGTCCACTCCACTCTGCAGTGTCTAATTCTATTAGCTGAAATTCTATTTCTTCTAATTAACAGTCCTCGTATTATGGTTTTAAGTTTTTTATCCTAGGGGGTAGTATATGGTATTGAGGAGTCGTAATTTTTTTCCTTATAAGGATTTTATTTGTAATTAATCCATTTCGCTGGATATAATCGGTACGTCATTTATTATTTTGGGAGAATTGCCTCAAGCGCTAGACAATTCTGAATCTACTTCATTTATTTTTTTGTGAGTCATAAATATTTAATACTTTATTTGAGAATAAAATTAGTTTTAGATTTAATAGTGCAGATTAATTTTTGTTTTTTAATACGTTTAGTTTTTCTAGTTTGTGACTTATATTAGAATATCTCTTGTAGTCATGATTGGTGCATGTATATTGATGCTCCTTTAAACTTTTTTTCAATTAGTATCTGTTCTATAACGGTATAACATTTCTAGAACCTCTAGTTCAGTTTTAGCGCCGATTAAATATGCTGTCCACCATTTTACCCTGCTAGTAACATTCTCTCAAACAGCAAACTATTTCTGCCCGCTATCGGGCATGAAATTAGGGTTTTCTATTTTATCTGTTGTCAGAGCCTGGTCACATATAGTACACAAATAGGATTTTTCGTAGTCCTATTATTAAATATCCTATCCGGGTTTATTTTGGCTTCTTCTTAGTTTCTTTAACTCATAGTCTAATTTTTTTTACTCTACCAATTACCATACCGATTGTTTTGTCCTTTAGACATTTACTACCATTGCTCTGTTTTTCGAGCCTTGGGTTGGTTTTGGATACTCTTAAGGGTATAATTGGACGTATCTTGCCGATTTATTCAGTTACTGTCTGCATAAGTCTGCACCAGTTTGATATCACTGGAGGTGCTATGGCGATTACCCGCGAAACGAATATAATCATTTCATTAATGGCAGTTTCTTTTCTCTGCTTAAGCGTTGGTACCACAGGTTTTCCTTAATTATCATTCGGCTTCTCCTGAAGGTCAAAAAGTATTTGCCTTTTTCGGCGGCATAATGCTCTATCTGTTAAAAAGTACCCTTAGCCATTTTATTTGCCTTTCTTTTTGATTAATCTGTTTTCACTATAGGTTTTGCTTTTTTGATCCTTCAGGCACAGTATTTATAATGTTCTGTTAACTGGAAAAACCATTATTTGCGTAATTATTACTGGTTTTATGATTCATCTATTTTTATTTCTCTTTTCACCAATTTCTTAAAAACAACTCTAATACGTCTTTGTTGGCCTAAACTTTCTCTATATTTTTGTTTCCCACATAAATATTTCGACTAAAGTTTCTTAGTTTTCCTCGATAAGAATTGGCTTTTCAGTACGGTCCATCATTTGTTTGGAGAATAGCCCGATTCAGGTTTTGTTTTTCATAATATTACCAATCTAAAAATATCTTTGTTATTTATCATTTATTTGTAAAGTTTTTTTAATTGTGATTAGAATTATTTTTGCAAAAAAAAATTAAAGGTTTATATTTGTTTTTAAATTATGCATTATCTCGGTCTATATCCAATTGACAATTGCCAACAAACAGTAAAACAACCCAAGTTTCTTCATTCTTCGAGAGTGCTTTGCTTCTTAATAAGTTTGTTACATCTAATGTTTTTATTCGTTCCTTTTGGATTAATTTTCGGAAGATTTTAGCAGATAAATACATTTAATCTTCTGTGGTTTTTTCGGACCGTCCCCCGCTATAGCCAGTCATGTGTTACATGACTTTAATATTTTCCGATAACCGATACGTCTTCCATTTTTCACTCTAATGACAATGACGATTCATTGTTAATTTGCCTTTTTAATTTATTAAGGATAATACATTTATTTGTCCTTTAACGTGTTTACAGGATATCATTAATAATTTATAGCGAATTGTCGTAATATTTTTTAGGACTTGGTTATCAGGGACAAATACAAGTGGTTCCTCACTTCTCTAATACATTAATTTTATTTTTCCACAATTAATATTTTACTTCTAGTGGTTTATACTCATGCAAACACAACCTACATCCTCCTTAGGGAGCAAAAAATATATACAACAATCTAATTGTTCGATGTTCCCCGAAAATATATTTTGGCGGAGGGTTGTTATTTTACAGCGTGTTTTGCTGGTAACTTGTTACTCCTCGTTTTCGCCCTGATTGATATTTGTCTGATTCCTATAGGAATTCTCTATTATACATTTCGGTTATAATTTTGGTTGAATCTTTTCTTGGAAAGATAACTTCGATTGAATCCTCGACCCTCCAGCCTACTGAACCCTCTTCCCTTAGAGTTATTAATAACGGTTTGCCTGGCCCCTATAATCTTTATTATATCGACCCGGAGTTTTTTTGGAGCCTATTAAATTTTCCTTTGGAGTTTTTGAGAAAGTTGATTTTATATCAACTGTTCTTGTTTATTTTTGGCTTTCAAAGCTTTCGCGGCGGCCCCTTTTCTTTCTCTTTATTCAGATGCTGGTTTTTTGCATCTCTTTCTTTAATCGGGTTTTCCATAACGATCTTATATACTGGCCAGGGTAATCGGTTGGCGCCTCTGGGCAGAGTAAGTTCATACATTAACTGGGGTCAATTTCAATAATCGGCTTATAGCGATCTTGTTATCTACCACCCTAGTTAATCGCTACATTGACACACTTTTGTAGTTCCTATCGGTTGCTGAAGCAGTGCGGTTTCCTTTAGGAGCTCCCAAACACAGGTTCTAGCGTGTATTTTGTGAGCTTTTCTAGCTTTCGTACATTCTTTACGAAAACATTAATGGACTTGTTCATGGGCGTTTACTAGGTTGGGCTAAGGCTCTCTGCTGCGGTGAAATCTAAAGAAAAAGTTTATCCTCCCTTTTTTAGAGGCCATTATTAGCGAAATGTGTCAGATAGTAAAATACAGACGCATTTTCTTCTCTAATTTAATCTATCTCTCCCATCTTACGCTTCAATTTTTTCTGACGCCTCGCGATTTCTCTACGCCTCGCCTTAACTTGCGTCCAGCAGCACAACCCTCTCAACTTTATTTAAAGATTAATCCTATACGGATGTTTCATCATTCTGGACTCAAGTTTCAAACCGCTATCTCTTTTTAGCCGTATTTCTTGATTGTCCTTTATCTCTCTCTTTTCGCAACTTTTTCTTTTCTTATCCTTATTAAATGCCTTTAAATTCGTTTAAATTTTGTTTTTGTTTTTTAAATTGCATAGCAAATTGGCTGAATATTATTTTAAGCTATAGAAAAATGAATGTTGATAATGAAACTTTGCTAATATAGCCGATTAAAAAGTGAGGCAACTAGTTGGCTAAAATCGAGTCTGGGTACAGATTCATGTCTAAAGTCTACGAGTTAATCTAGGAATGTGCGGGTTGAAGAGTGGCTCAGGATTGGCTCTTCAACCCGCACATTCCTAGATTAACATTAGTGTGCTTAAGGGATATACCGACGAGAATAGTAAACCTTGAAAGTTGACCTTACTAACCATATCGAAAGTAAACACATGGCAATTGAATATCAATGCTCAGAATGCGGAAAATCATATTCCAGTCAGAAAGGGGGTCGAAGTCATATTATAAAATATCACAATGAAAAGTCAACAGAACTTAGAAAAATATCTAAAGATGATGCCGATAAATTACGGCAGATTGCGTATGACAAAAAATTTGTGAATTGTGACATCTGCAAGATAAAGTTTCTCAGTCGGAAGGGTAAATGGGCTCATGATACCGTCAAACACCAGGGAATTCGTTTCAAATGCCTAGCTTGTGGAAAACAATTCAGTAGAAAAGAACGATGTAAAAAGCATTTATCAAATTTTCATGAAAATAGCGAAGGAAAATTCGAGAAGATCATAATTTTGCAGTAAGCGTTCATAATCCACTGACCATAATCAACTGTATTTGAAAAATTAAAATCTGTACATGAAACGCTTTGTATCGAATAATTTATAAACTTATTTATTTACAAATCACTGTAGACGAACAAGGCAACAAATTATCTGTCTAGTAGAGAGAGATTAATTACGTACAAGTAATGTCAAGGGCAGAAATAATGTTTCATCGTTAATATTTAACAATAATCATAATTATTTAATACAATAACTTAAATATTTAAATGTTAATTTACTATTCGTTACTAACAGGCAGAAGATTACTGATTTTGTTTATTGTTATCCTTTTCTTAGGCCATGAAATAAAATGAATTCAATGATATTTTTTGAAAATACGTTTTCAAATTGAATAAAAAGGTTATACATTTTGCTCATGAGGCAAAAGTTTATGGATCATAAATCTGATAATACGTAACGCAAAAATACATTGAATTAGAATGTGGTTAACTCTGTTGTCAAGATTTTGACAGTTTTACACCATCACGGTTCCAGCTTAAAAAATGACCGGAGACGACGCGTTAAGCTCCTTTAGCTGGTAAGGTGGAAAATAAATCTGTGATAATAAATGTAATAAGTTTCCGTTAACTGTCAAAATCGTTGAACCTGGCCTGTCAACTATAAAAATTATCCAGGTCTGCTATCAGCTGATTTGACGTCTGACAGCCCTGAATTTCAGGTCGACCTTTTTGGATGCAGATAAAGATTATTGCATTTTATGCATTGAATTTTCGCTTGTGGCCAATTTTCTGGAAACATAAATTACATTGTACCGCACAATAAATAACAAAGAACCAATGGCGAGCTCGAGATTCCATGAAAATCCTCAAAAATAGCCTTTAAAATGAAATTTCAAAATAATGAGCCTATGAAATTTGTATGCAAGGAATCTTTAAATTTAGAAATGTCACTTAAGGGGGTGGTGTTCGCTTTTTTGGTACCTTTCAATCACGCTCAGAACAAATCTTAGGGTAGTTGTGAAAATTCTGAAGGATACTCGTTTGTAGATTCTAGGCCTTTCGTCTATCGATTACACCATCTCAAAGTGAATCTTGGATAACGACTCACACCACCCCCCCCCCCTGGGGGGGTTTTTGGGGGGTGAGTCTATTCTAGAGCACTAAACGGTTTTTTTTAAATCTATCTTTCTTTAGACCCCACATACAAAACGCTGAAATTAACACAGGTTACGGGAAGGTGAGGTACTAATATGTGGAGTTTATTTTTTTGAATTTCGCTTCGAATTTTCTAGAAATCACTTTTTGAACGCCCGATTTTTACATTTTTGACTTCAAAACTCTATCTTCTTTTAGACCAATGTTCAGAGAAAGCCTTTTTTCACTAGTAGATAATATACTGTCGTCAATATGATGGTTGTTTGGATTTTTGAATTTCACCCTAGAATCTAGAATAATGAAACTATAAGTAAGCCGGAAAATGAAAAGTTCGAAAAAAAGTCTTCGTCTGATCGGAACAAAAGTACCACCAAATTAAAGCTGGAGATTTCACTGAAAAAAGTTGGGCTAAGCTAATAAAATTTTTAACCAATCAGCGTCAAATTCGATAATTAGGTTTAACATTTTTGCTTAAAATAATTGAAATTTCTAGAATTATCGATTAAGACATTTCCAATAATTTTAATGTCATGCATGCGTTTTTGGGTGGGATCATTTTCACCAAATAAAAAATTGTCATATCATGGTGGAATACCGGTTTTAAATGCGGTTAAAGCAAAAAAATATTCGAATTTTGGAAAATTCTAGATTTTGTTCTCTAGATTGTTTTGAAAAAAATAATTGCCACCAATCAGATTCCTTGGGTCAACTTTAGTCATAACCGATATTAATGTTATCATAAATTAATTCTATAAAGGGCTCAAAAAAAACTCGACACCCACCCCTTAAGGGGGTTTTATAGGCAGCCCATATCTTTTGTACTGAAAATTATTTTGACTGGATTTTATAATTTTTGATCTCCACGTAGATTGTTTAATTATATAAGAAATAAAAATTTGAAAAAATTCAACAATCTGGAATTTTTTTCATAAAATTTGAAACAAGCTTATTTTGAGTTATAGGTTCTATAGGCAAGTCGTATCTTTTGAACTAAAAGAGCTAGAGATCTGATTTTATGATTTTTGAACTCAACGTGGCTTTTTAGTCATATAAACCTCAAAAAAATCGTTTAAAATTACCAAAATTTTCGGAAAAAAAATATTAAAAATTTTTTTCTGAGTGTCGAAAATAAAAAATCTTTTCTGCTCTAGCGCTCGAACGGTTAAATTATTTGGTCATAGTTTATAATACCGTCTCCAAAAACATTCAACTTACGAATCGTTTGGTCTTAAAAAAAAACTGATTGGACGAATTGGATGTCAAAATGAATTTTCAAATCGTACTCCTGGGAGTTAAAAAATGAAATCGTGAAATCAGGCACAACAGTTTTTGTTAACAATTATTACGAAAAACTATAGTGCACGGAAAATAGTTTGCCATGTAGCATGAAAAAAAAAAATACAACTTTCCGTGGCCAAAATAGCAAAAAAAGTCCTTTTCGCCAGCTTTGATACCTTTTTAGTAAAAAATTAAAAAAAAAGAACAACAGTTTTTTTTGCCTTTTTTGAATTTCCAGATAATGTCAAATTTTGAAACTTTTCCTAAATAGGACGAAAAAAAAAATACAGCTTTTTCAAGAAATTTTTTTGCTCCTGGTTAACCTCATTTACCGGTTGGTTCAACATGCTATCTTAAAAATATGATTCAAAACGTCTCCAGAGATTACGAACTACTTATCAGAATGTTTTATTCACTTCCTATGTCTATGCCGAGAGAAATAAGCAATTCAAAAAGTCCATTTGCCTATAAGAACCCCCTTAAGCGCCACTAAAGCAACGCGCTGAGCTTATCTCCCCCAAAATGCCCAAAAATAGCCTTAAAATTAAAATTTCAAAAATACATTATGTTTAAAATCTTTCTTAATGATAAATTAGCTATGAAATTTGTATGCAGAAATCTTAAAAACTCCAAGAAATTTCACTAAAGCGCGCGCTGAGCTTATCTCCCCAAAAAATAGCCTTTAAATAAAAATTTCAAAATACATTATGTTTAAAAATTTTCTTTTAAGGGTTGTGGGTGCAGTAAGTCATTTTGACCACGGTCGCAAATTCGGTATTTTCAATTGCACCTGACCATCCAGCACTCAGGAATACGTTCAATTAAAAAAAACACCAAATTATTTCTGGATATTTTTTTCTAGAAACAATTGAAATCGCTTGCTAAACAGAAATGCCCCGAATAATGACAGATGATCCAAAAACAAAATAACCCATTAGTGATCAATTTTTACGGAGATAGACCAAATAAAATTGGAAAGTTTGACCAATATTCCTAGAAAATTTCCAAAAAAAATATCATTTCGGACATTGCATAAAACTGGAAAACGCGAAAATAATTCTAGAATATGGTTTTCATTTCAGAATACAAAAAAAAATCAACGTCGCAAGAAAAAGTGGTCTAAATTGAGAGATTTCAATAATGATAGTTGTTCAGATTTTTGCGCTTTTCAATATTTTAATTTTTAGCCTAATCAATGTTGATAATGGCGCGCAATTAAATCAGCATGAAAATAGTGATGCGAGAAATTAAAAAAATTATAAAATTTCCCTTGGTTTCAAAAGTTTAATATGTTAATAGAGAAGGATTTATGAAAAAAAAGATTAAGAAATCGCATGTACCGTTCGTGAGGTATACTTATTTTCTGTGAAAATAATCTACATTTTGCTATATTTTAACTATGCAGGAATTTTCAAAAATTAATTTTCGGCGAATTAAGATGAATTTTATAAAATATTCTGTGAGTTGCAATTGTGATAATTTTTTTCTGACCAATAAATATCGGCATTATGTGATTTTTTGGAATAGTGGATATGAACGGTATACTTCAAATGGAAAGAAATACACAGCAATTAGGTTTTATGCATTTAAAGGTTGATGTGATAATATTTTCTAAAAATGAATCAAATTTTTGACTTCTCAAGGTTACGGACTACAATTATACAGTTGGAAAAATAAAACGTTCACTCAATTCTCACAAAAGATATTTGAGTTTTAAAAAGAGCTTATTTTTCCCCAGCAAAATTGCTGGAAGACCCACAAATCCCTTAATGAGAATTAGCTATAAAATTTGTATGCAAGGAATTCTTAAAATTAAGAAATTCCACGCTAAAGCGCGCGCTGAGCTAATATCCCAAAATTCCCAAAAATTAGCCTCAAAATAAAAATTTCAGAATCATTATGTTTAAAATTTTCTTTAATGATAAATTAGCTATGAAAATTTGTGCAGAATTTCTTAAAATTCTAGAAATTGACATTAAAAGCGCGCTTAAGCTTAATTAAATTAAGCGATCCTCTAATGCAAAAAAAATAAGGTCAGAAATAAGTGCAAACTATTTTTCTGCTTTTAGCTTAGTAAACATTTTTTCAATAAGTTCGACTTCCTGTTCCTTTGTTAGAGTTGGTTTGAAAATCTCTCTGGATATTTCAGGTGTAATCTCTTCATCAATACCGGAGAAATTGCAAATAATAAATTTCATCTGCAACTTTTTATGAATTATTTCCTGAAGTTTGATTTCAAACTTATAAAATATTTGACGTTAAAAAGTAAATAGTGCTAAAGGGCAATAAGCAAAATTCAGCTGCTTATTTTGATCAACCGATCATTTCCTAATTTATTATCCGGCTTGGTTATCGACTCGGGAAGAGCAATGTAAGGGAAACACAGCGGGCGTTCACAAGCACAATTCTAGGTCACAAAAAAAACGAACAATTTTTCATATATCTAATATTTTGAATGATCAAACTTTTTTTTTACAAATAATAAATCAAAAATAAAATATATATTTATCATTTTTTTAACATAGAACTTGAAACTAGAAATGTGTTTAAATGATTTTTAGTGAGTTTAACTCGTAGACTCGTTGAATTCCGGCAAGTAGTGATTAACTATGAAGACAAAATAGACGTTTTGTGCGTTTTTTTTTGCAAAATTTTTTACTGTATTACAGTACTTATTTTTTGCAAAAATTTTTTGAATCACCAAATAAAACCTTTCATTGTAATCAAGAAAAAATCTAAGACTTTTTTTCCATTACACCAAAAGCCCAAAAATGATCAGGTGACCGTATATTCAAGAAATAAGGTCGGTCAAATAGTACTGTTTCCTTTCAAAAAATGCTTAAATCACTTTTTGAAATAAGTGAAGATGTTCTGTAGAGGTTTTTAAGAACTTTTTTCCAATTACACTAAAAGTCCAAAAAGGATCACGTGACCTTCAAATTAATAAATAAGATTTTGGTCAAGTTACACAAATAGTACTCAAATTACGCCTGAAAAAATTTGTGGGATAATAAAAGACCTAATTTAAGAGTTTTAAACATAAATGATATTTTCCAAAAGGTCACGTGATCTTATTTTTCAAGAAATAAGGATTTATTTATGACATATTTGAAACCTTATTTTTGATTATTTCGTCACGTGATTTTATTCAGACTTTCTGTAATTGAGAAAAAAGTCTTAAAAAACCTGGAATTTTCTTGCACGTAATTTGAGTACTTTTTCAAATTACTGTATATTGGTACTATATATTTTTTTTTCAAAAGTACTCAAATCATGCGGAAGACCCCTTAAAAGAATCGTAACGAATTTCTAAGACTTTAATTGCATTACAGTATGGCCACCGGTTTTAATAGAGCATTTTCATAGAGTCAAACTTTGGAAAAAATGATAACATAAGACGCCGACGCATGAAGATGAGTATCTTTAATCACGGATAATATTTCACAACAAATTAAGAGACATTTTACTAGAGAATTTTGTAGAAACATATAATTATGTTTAGACAGAGCGATAGAAAATCATTAATCTTTAATGAAGTTATTATATGAGGTATTGCAAATATAAATTAAGGTTTAATTTCATCTTATTATTGCACTTGTTGACACAAGTAAATTTCGCAACTTTTTTTTTCTTATCCTCATTAAATGCCTATTAATTCGTTTAAATTTTTTTTTGTTTTTAATTGTATAGTCAAATTGGCTTGAATATTATGTTAAGCTATTGAAAAATGTATGTTGATAATGAAACTTTGCTTATATGGCTCGATTTATAGAATGATCACTAGTTGCTAAATCGAGTCTGGGTACAGATTCATGTCTAAAGTCTACGAGTTAAGCCGCTGGACGAATATTTTATTAAAGAAATTGTCTCTTAAACAGATTTTTAAAGAAGGTTTTATCAGTTAGTGATAATTATGGATGAATAAAATCAAATCATCTTCATAATTTGTTTATTATTAATATTATATTTTTTGGATATATTCATACTATTAAACATTTTCGGTCCGCCCTCGAATCTCGACGCTGCTCAGCAATTCATTA
>SCLH01000450.1:505072-519790 GCA_004367855.1 Oikopleura vanhoeffeni | reverse complement strand
GAGTGGGTGTCGCTGATTTGGGCCTTTTAGAAGACCATTTCACGCCAAACTAGTAAAGGTGATATTCCGAAAACATTGTTACCTACAGAAACAAACCTTTCCGCCATAAATTTCCAACATACAGAAAATCTGATACAATCGCAACGCCTACGCAACACACACACAAACATTTAATAAGCGTCCCCAAGAAACACTAAAAACTATCTCCTCTTGTCAATTACATCATTTCTTGAGCTTTTTTGTGTCAGGCTAGACAACAACAATACAAACATCTTCTTACGAGGCTTTTTTTCAAATTTGACTTTTGACGGCCAAAAAACAAATTTTACCAAAAAATTGCAAATTATAATTAAATTGAAAGTGCGCCTATTTGTTTAATTTGACGCTGCGAGTTTAAAAATTGCACCAAAATCCTTAAAAGTGTTTGAATTTACGAAAAAAAAATATTTTTGAAGCATTTTTTGCTGAATTTTCATTTTTGGTTTCTAAAATTTTGTCAAAATTCAAAATAAAAAATTGGACATATGCCCCAAAAACACGCCAAATCAAAAACTCTTTAAAAATGTTAGTGATTGATTGTTAAAACAACTCTTTAGCTTTTCATAAAAAGTTATTGAACTGAAAGTTTCATGATCAAAATTTTGGGAGAAGAAGCTTTTTTACGAAGCCTCCTAAATTATTTTTTTGATTTCGTTTTTGGCCGTCAAAGCCAAAATTTGAAAAAAAGCTCGTGAGAAGATGTTTGTATTGTTGTTTTTAGCCTGACAAAAAAACTTTAAAAAATGATGTAAATTGACAGAGGAGATAGTTTATAGTGTTTCTTGGGGACGGTTATTAAATGTTTGTGTGTGTGCGGTAGGTGCGATTGTTATTCAGATTTCTGTATGTTGAAAATTTACCGCGAAGGTTGGTTCTGTAAAAGTAAAAAAGGTTTTTCGGAAATATCACTTTTACTATTTTGGCCCGTGAAATGATCTTTATAAAGGCCCAAATCAGGCGACACCCACTCCCTTAAAGCAGTATACGGTATACAGTATACGGATATACTACTACATTTTTATTTTTTTTACAAAAAACTGTGTTAATTTCATTAGTTAAGCTGTTGACCCAAAAACTACCGAATTGGCATTTTGTTTATGAATAATTAAATACTGAAAAAAACGAAAAAAATCGCTCTATATTTTTGATCACGTGGACGTCAAAAATTTTTTTGCATATTTTTTTTTCATTTTGAACATAGATTTATTCACCCCAAGAAGTTTCACCCCTGAACAATCCACCCATTATTTCTATATGTCGAAATTAATTGGTGGCCATTGCTAAGTATACCTCGTTGGCATACATAAAATAGACTATTCTTGTGTGCAAACTTTGTGAATTGACGTCTTAAATACACGAGCTACGGCGTGAGGTTTCAAGTTGACGTCTGACGCTTGAGGTGATCCGAAAATATGTTATTATACCAATTGTATAATAAGGAGTAAATTTGGCTGTATATACCTAAAAATGCCCCCCCCCCTTCCCGATTTAGGATATTGCTTCAAATCTGGCGTTCAGATTATCTAGGCATCAGTCCCCTCTACATCAATCAAGTTATAATTCAGGACTCAACGCGGTAGATGTTACAATTAAACCATGTAAGAAACTTCGTCAAATTTGATCGAATTTATTCGAAAAATAAAAAAAAGAACTTACTCCCACTAAATTCGGGCTCACGAAATTCGTTGTAGCAACTTTTATTTTTTTATAAATTCGATCAATTTGACGATTTTTCACAGTCTTATTGTGAAACATCTAAGTTCGATGTCTTTTTTGTAGAAAATATTTTCTAGACTAAGATAAGGAAATTCTTATTTATCAAAACTTTATAATAATAAAAACGCAGGGAAAAATAATTCAATGGAAGCTTTCTTGAGTCAAAGATCTTGACTTTCTGATAGAGAATTATGCATTGAGTGAACTGTCAAAACTTAAGAGACGCGACATTTTGGTGTCTTATGGACAGAAATAACTTTTTGGAGATTTGACATTTCAATGATTGGACAAAACCTTAGGCTCTCGATATAAATGACGTAAAAATTATGCAAAGTAGTAAATACTACTGTAGTATCTATATTTTCTATCTGACGGTAAAAAACGAAAACTTATCTTGTATTCAGAAGTCACAAAATTGTAAGATTTTATTTTCTCTCAAAAAAATTTGAAAGAAAAAATAAGGTTTTCAGATGTCATCTGTTCGCTGTACTTATAGCCGAGAAGAGGCGTTAAATTCACACATCGATCTGTTCACAATGGGATAAGGTTATAGTATACCGTTAGATGCTACCTTGCTGTGGCATCTCTCTCTTTTATCGATTTTGTCACCAAACCCCCCTTTTTGTGTCCGCAAAAAATTCGACAATCCGCTTTTTTTTCGACGCCACTTCAGACTCACGCGGTACCTAAAGTTATGATAAAAAATTGCATGGAAATATAATGCATTTTTTGCTTTATACTGACTTCGTACAGTAATTAAGCTAAAAAATGTGGTAGTTTATGTGTGTTCAAAAATCTTTCACCTTGGTCATGGAACTAAGTGTCGTTTCATTCATTGCCATAATGACCTCTCATATTTATAACAAAAAAAACCCGAAAATTCTCACTAAAAGTTTGTATAAATTATTTTTCATCAGACAACCAAAAACCATGACCATGAAAATCAATGTCAAAATTTAAATGTATTTTGATAGAAAACAATAATACGGTATTGTCAAAAAGGTCTTTCAGACTGAAAGTTTCAGTGTAATATTTAATTCTTGTGGGTCAAGTCACTTGACTCAAGTGTCCAGGACACTGTGTCCTAACAATTAGCGTCGTGTATAGGCTGTTACAGGTCAAAATGGACCACCGTGGATTATTTAATCGACCAGATAACTTGATCAATCAAGGGACGGCGATCATTTTATTACATCAAGCCAAATTCCAAGTTCACTCGTATACGGTATACTCCCTTGATACAATTCATAGTTACATGACAGTGAAAAACTATATTATTCATTTTTTTTCTGATCTAACCCACATACAGTATGTGACATACTTAAATACATTTTGTCAATTTATGGGGCTTTTAAAGACATTCAGCCAAATTCAAAGCTGAACTATTTTGACGCTGATTTTCAATTCTGGTACATTGCATTTATTGAACATTTCTTTAAAAATTTATTCTCTTTTTATAATTATCTGCCTAAGTTTTTTATAAGGTGAGATAACTCATATATCATTATAGAAGTTTGAAGCAAGGCAACATTTCTATACTCCCCGCGAGTTTTGCATCTCAGTGACTGGGACCCGACAGGAAATCAGGTCTTTTTGGTTAAAATTTGGTTTGAAATTTGTTTATAAATTAAGTGTTTTTGTTTATCGCAAAGCCCTCTAGCTGAATAGCCGATTTTTATTAAGCCATACTTTGTGTACGACACACGGTCATTTTTTGAGGGCGAATAGAATTTCATAAAATTCTTATTAGGGATTGAAATAAAAAACAGAGGATGTGATTCAACTTCGGGAAAATGTTTTTTAGCCAGGGCGATTTTTGAAATACTGATCGCTGATTGGTTAACGTTTTGAACACCTTTTAAGCAGCCTTCCAAATAAATGAGTGGTACGAGCGAGTGCGCAGTAAAATTTTAACATATATATATGGAAATAAAAAAAAAAGAAAAAAACATTTTTCATTGAAAATGATAAAAAGAGCCTTTTTTAGGAAGTTGTGTCGTCATTAAATGTAACCCAAAATGTCAGAATTATTCAAATAATTGCAATTTCAAGGAACTTGCAAATACATAAAAATAACAAAAATAAAAATCAAACATGAAAGTTTATTGGCGTATTTATTTCATAGTTAGGAGCTGATAACAGGGTAAAAAGCCTCGCGAAAAATTTTAGTCATATTTTAAAAAAACTTTTCACTTCCGGTGCGACCGGAAATCAACTCAAAATGGTAATAAAGTAACTATTGTTCTGACTGAAGTGGATTATAAGGCTCAATCATTAAACAACCAATTGTGCTAAAATTAACGGTTACAGATAACTTCCGGTTCGACCGGAAGTTGAATAAAACCGATTTTTTAACCATAAATTGTATTAGTATGACTGGTTTATTGGAATAAAATAAATATCAACTGATATCATAAATGGATTTATTTATCATGTAGACTAAAGCAAAATTTACCAAAAATTGGATTTTAAATCGATGAATGTCATTTGCTCGTCAGGTTGAATTTGCAAATCTGCTGATACGACGAAATACCCACTCACACCCAAAACCATTGAAATTCCCCTCACACCCAAAACGCCATTCGGGACGCCACTTTTGGCGGTTATTGCGCAGATAATAAAGGCGATAGAATATTCATTAATTTTTATGACCCGAGATCAAGGATGGACTTAAATTGGGAGGTAATAATTTTTTTTTTATTTTAATTTTTGTGTGTGCTCGATAAATGCAAGACAAAATAGAGATTTAGTTTCAGGTAATCTCTGATTTAAAATAACTCATCTCAATCGTCTGAAAAACGAGTTTTCGTATTCCTTTGCCCCAAAATGCACGCACGAAAATCAGAAACAAATTGAATAAAAATAGTTTTCGACTTGAACTTTAAAATTTATCGAGATCAAGGTCAGACTTAAATTTTAAACGTTTAATTTTTTCAAAAATTTAATTATCTTTGATAGATATAAGCCACAAAAAATGAAGTTAGGTTTTTTTCAAAAAACAATTTTCTCCAGAGTGATATGCAGCATATAAAAAATCGTTTTTTGAAAAAAACCTAACTTCATTTTTTATCATATGCAAATTATAAATAAATAACTCAAACCTTGGTTTTCTGAATATGTTCTCTGATTTAAAATATCTCTATCCATTAGCCTAAAACATGATAATTTATTTTTTCTGTGCCAAAAAAGAACATTACAAAAATCGTAAAAAACCTATTTTTGAGGATAAAAATAAATTTATTTAAGCCACTAAGAAGAGGACAAACTCTCGGCTCGCTGTAGGCTGGATTACTTGGCATGATATCGAGTTTATCAAGCTTCAGCTGTGCTCTTTGTCGCTTCGCATTGAATTCTAAAAAAAAATCGAACTGATTTATTTCAAAAAATAATTATTAGCGTAATTGATTGTTTTTAATTTTTTTGAGTTTTAGAGAAATCACTTGAGAAAAAAAAACTCTCAATATAGACCAAATAAAAAAAAATAATAGTACCAGAAGTAGCCTTAGGTAATTTCCTAAATATAAGTCTCCTCAGAATTTTGATTTTATGTGTCGTATTCACGCTAGAATTTTTTTACGAAAATCAGGCGAAAAACTTAAAAAAAAGTAGGAAAAAATATCGTTTGAACTGCAAGTCGTATCAAATTTTTAAAACCATTACTCGAAAAAGAATTGCGAACTCTATGACACATTCGAATTAAAAGTCTGTGTATTTATTATTTCTATCTCGTTTTGAGGATTTAAAAAATCTCGCGTCCCCGAATGGCGTTCGGGTGTGACGGGGTTAAGGTGAGTATATTCAGATATATGTGGGCAAGTGGAGGCCCTGATAGAGACTGATCTTATAGATCCATCGAGGCTCTTTATATACCCACATCACACAACAGGGTGATTCACAATAGGGTGAGTGACGTGGTTTAAGGAGAGGAGTTGACTGGGTTATGTAACCCATCGTACGATAACACATTTAACCCTTTTTCTAGATTTTTTAATAAAATGTTAACAGTTTTGTTAAGAGACCAAATTTTTTGGGTCGATTAACGGGCGTGACCTTAGTTTTTATTCTTTTGAGCAATTCGTCCGAGAACACGTTTGAAAGTTCCTCAAAGTATGACAACGTTGTGTGAGATACGTACTCTTCCTCCCCATTTTATTCACCACCTAGCGTTATCCATCTGTGTTCTTATGAATAATTTTCGGAGAAAGTGACACCACGCAATATCGCTGAAATTTTTTTAGCTATAATTTAATACAGAGAAAGCCGACATTTGTCTCTTCACACTGGTATGAATTTATAATTAAATTTTTCTAATTTTAAATTTTTCTAATTTATAATTGAATTTATGACTTTTTTTAGAAATGATGATTAATGGATAAAATGATTCAGCGGAATGGAATTTATATTCAAAAATTTTTGAAGGCAATAAATTTTAAAGTTATTAATCTAGTAAATCTGAATTTTTTTTCTTTGTATTTCTTTATTACATCTTGAAAACCCTGTATTTATCTCGGCGATATGAATAAAATTTTTGTGGAGCATTCACAAGCAGGAAGCTCGAGATTCACAAATCCCGATTAAAATACTGTGTTTAAAATGCTATTAGCGATTCGTTTACGTTAATTACGATAAGCTGGGGTAAAATCGCCCAAAAGTTCCGCTTGAAATTCGAAATTTTCCCAAAAAAAAATTTTTGCTGAGGGTTCAACGATAATTAATTTTTAAAATAATCCGGTAAAAATAAGTAAAAATTTATGGCCTTCATCAAGACTCATTTGTGGGCAGTAAAAATCTATTTGGGCTATGATATTTGGCAATAAACGTTTGGGCATCGGAAATTTGGAATATTGCACGCTAAATTTAAAAATAATAGCGTTTATGGATAGTAAAAAGTTCTGTCAACTCTTGTAGAAAGCGATTTAATGAGAGCTATTTGGTCCATTTTTTCAATAATTAGTTTTAAAGGTGAAATAAACACTTACGATTTTTGTGTCGGCGCGGGAAAATGCAGATTTAACGGTATATTCAAGAGCTGTTTCGTTGTCAGCAATGAAGCTTTGTGGGGCTAATTCTGATTGGTACCCTTCGAAAAAAACGTCTTTAATTTCAGATCGCATCATATTGTTATCGTGGCTGTCATTTTTATCTGGTAAAAAGACCATCTAAATCGGCTGAAGATGAGGTATTGTTCGTGTGATTATGCATCAGTTTTCAGAAATTAAAGAGTTAGTAAGTGTATTAAAAGTTTCATTTTTGTAAAGTTCTAAGTGGGACAAGCACCAGCATAAAGTCGATTTTTCGTTTTTTTTGTATGATTCTTCTGGTAGCGATCTACAATCTCCCAAAGTTGAGGCACCGTCATCCCGTATTATTCATTTGTAACTCCAGAGAGCACTGATAGTATTAAGCTGAATTATTTTCATTCACACTCTTTTTTTTTACAACAAAATACATCATTTGGAGGGTTGTGGATCTGAAATCGATGAAATCCTGACATGTTCTGTTCTTGAGCAACATAGATGGCGCCATCAGCCAATATGGAATAGTCTGAAAAAATCATACAGAAAAAATGCAAGGACAGCCGGAAATATTAACAACAATTTTTCCAGTCCAACCACGCCATTTTTATGATTTTTGCCAACGAAGGAGCACAGAACATATTTTATTTGACGGTTTTATTATCTCAGATAACCCATTGAAATTTATTTTGGTACATTATGGAGATACCCCATATTATTTTTGCCAGGCATTATACCAGCAAAATTGGCAACCAGAATTTCTGCAGAAATATATTCACAGATATTTTGTTCAAATAATGAAAAGTTTTCTCATTTATTTTTTGATAAAATACTTAATCAGCCTCTTTCAATTCTTCATTACATATTCGAGACATATGTTATCAGAAAATAATGCAATTACACTCATAATTAAATACGGGTAGTCATTGGAAAGGCGGCTCATATGTCCGCAAAAATTAACGGTAATTTTATTATTAACTTCTAATAATGCCTCTTAACACGATTTAAAAATAATATTTTTCCGGCATTATTTGGATTAGTACGCCCGATGAGCTGTTGTACCCAAACGAAAAATCTCACGGAGGAGCTTTTGACGGCGAACTTACGGCGAATTATGCTAGTAATTCCAGGAATAATTAACCGGAGCTTTATTGATGCAAACTTCTTAACAGAAAACCGGTGAAAACTGCAATTCCCACGGAGTTTTTGGGGGCTCAAGAAAGGGAACGTATTTTGGCTCCCTGATTCGTCTCAAACAAAGAAAAACAAACAGGTTTGTGTTTCCTCCACGTCCCACTTTTCAATTTTTTTCAGCTAACATATGGTGATCATCATAACGCAACAGTGGGGAGCCAAGGAGTAAGCGTTAAGAGTAGTTTATGGGAACTGGGATCAAAGATACGGGGCCCGTTGTGTGGATTGGCCGTGGGCGCTCGGTATTTCCCGGCCATGCAATAAAATCCGGTTCTTTGAGCGTCAAAAATTCTGGATCAAGGTCGGCACGATAAAGTACAGGTAACCAAAAATTAAAATCCAGAATAATTATATTTTTGAGTGAATTTTGAATCAAAAACGTCCCCAAGCCTTGATTGTGATATCGTTATTTATTATCAGACTGCAGAATCTTGGATCTGTTTTAACGGCTCTTGGCCATTAATGAATTATTTAGCTCCAAAGAAATATCTATCTCGCCAAATTGTTGCTCTAATTTTCTGTCCACAATACAGTACTTTGAATATTCCAGGAGAAATCTCGCATAATGAACGACTCCTGGCTAAGCTTCACGAGTGTAATTTCAACAAACTCAAAAATTTATTAATGTCTAATTACTACACGACGGCAACGACATGCTTTGATTATCCAAATAAAGAGGAAATTAGAGACAAATTTCAGCTGCCCGTTTTGGCACTGGCGCCTGGCTCAAACCGATAGTTAGTACATTGATTTAATTTGATCCAGTAACCACAATTTTATAATGCCGATCCTTTATTCGGCTTTAAACCTTTCCCTCTTCTTTGAGAGTTTGTCGACTTATTTTTAAAGTCGCCTTCTATTCTAACTTATTTAGAGAGGTTTCTCGACTTTTTTACGGTCGAGCATCTCTTTTCTCATTTTGTCGGTNTCGGCAAGCTCGGTTTCGGCAAGCTCGGTTTAGGCAAGCTCTTTCGGCAAGCCCGGTGTACTCAGTTGAAGTATCAGATGCGCTGAATAGTACTGGCAACTTGCATAAGAGTTATCCTACATACTAAAAAAATTAATACCTTTCTGATACTAAGTTTCTCAGAAACTGCACTTAAAAACTTCAAAAAACAGCGTAATTATCGACGCCCACTCCCTTAAAAGTATGGTTGTTCCTACGTTTAATGCAGTTATTATGTCATAAAAATGCACCAAATCAATCGTTTATGTTTTAAAAGCACAAAACAACCCAAATAAATTTTTGAGTTTTTTCGATTTTTTCTTATTTCAAAATAACGCCTGAGATAGATTTTCCGTTTTGACTTAGGCCTCCCTGTCTCGCATATGTGTCTGGGAGTGTTTGCATGCAAAAAAAATTTGACACATGTTTTACGCAAGATGAAGGCTAGTTCTACAAACTGGTTAATCTGAATAATAACCTTGGAGCCCTGTTTGGATAATATTTCATCGAGAATATATCAAATTGGAAACCACCATACCCTTAAGGGGGTACTGGTAGCTGGCTTTATGGGGTCTCAGGAGCATAATAAATGCTCCAATATGATCCGGGCTGATAACAAAGTGTACTACCGACCAAATCATCAAAAAATGCTTTTCAAAATTTTCGATTTTTTTCAAAATGGCTTAAAAAAATTTCGTTTGCTTTAATTTAACAACTCAAACGTCGAAATATCATCTTGATTCAACTTCCTGATCAGTGTTTCAGTGGCCTTTTTTAAACCTACTAACAAAAAAATCGAAGCACTTTTTTTTTCGAAAATTTTCTTGTGGGTCCAAAGCGCTCAAAGTAGTGCCTTCAGATAGGCATTTGGGTGTGAGGCAAAGTTCTCGTTTCAGTGTGTGAAGAGTATTTGTTTGAGCTAGCTTAGAAACAAAATTAATGAATTTTAAAAATTTTTCTAGGAGATAGTTTTTCCGACGAATAATTATCAAAAAACGGTGGTTTTTTCCACATTCCAGAAAAATAAGAATAAAATAAGAAAGAACTGGTCGAGTTTATTTTTGGCCTACTTTTTTTATAACTTTTGTCAAAATTTCAGCTAATTTCGACATGAAACCTGGGAAGAGATAGTTTTTCAATTTTGGCTTAGGTTCTCTTGTCTCGCTTATGTGCAAAGCGACATAATTTTTTTGGAAAACATTGAAACCCACTTTTCGACCAGAAAACCTCAAAATATCAAAAAGCTGTTGGAAGATTTTTTGATCAGTAAAACTCAAGCTTTAATTTGGTGGTACTTTCGACTTAATACGACGACTTTCATTTTGCAAGATTTCACTTCCGGTTTACTTAAGGGGGTGGGGAAAGCAAATTAGATATTTTTCAATCGGCTCTCCTGAACAAAATAAAAATGTGAAATTGTTCATTTTACACTAGATCGCGATAAAAGTGTTCAATTGGTTACTCTGAAAAAACAAAAAAAAAATTTGACCGCACAAACGAGCTCTACGGGCACTAGAAAAGTGCCAAAATCAATCCTTAAAATGTTATGTTTGGCTTCGTCTATTAACCGATTCTCATTATTTTTTTTTCAATAATCTTGTATTTTCATTATCTAAAGACTCTCAAGATNTGGAAGTGGAAAAACCACCGTTTTTAGAGCAATATTCGTCGGAAAAACATCTCCCT
Organism: Oikopleura vanhoeffeni; assembly: GCA_004367855.1. Classification (NCBI taxonomy): domain Eukaryota; kingdom Metazoa; phylum Chordata; class Appendicularia; order Copelata; family Oikopleuridae; genus Oikopleura; species Oikopleura vanhoeffeni. Next base: position 509,194 of record SCLH01000450.1, on the reverse strand, counting down.
AGAAAAATTTTTTAACATTCATTAATTTTGTTTTTAAAGCTAGCTCAACAAATAACGGCTCACACACAGAAACGAGAACTTTGGCCTCCACACCCAAATGCCAATCTGTAAGGCATTCTTTGAGCGTTTGGGACCCACAAGAGAACATTGTGGGTGTCAGGGAAGTTGAATCAGATGAATTTCGACGTTTGAGTTGTTTATTAAAGCAAACAAACTTTTTTAAACTCTTTTGCAAAAAAATCGAACAATTTTGAAAAAGCATTTTTGATGATTTGGTCGGTAGTACACTTGTATCAAGCCCGGATCATATTGGGAGCATTATTATTTTGCAATAAGAAAAAATCGAAAAATCAAAATCTTTCGAAAATTTATTTGGGGTGTTTTGTGCTTTGTAAACATACGTGATTTGTGCATTTATGACATAATAACTGCATTACAACGTAAGGAACAACCATTACTCTTAAGGGAGTGGCGTTCGATAATTACGCTGTTTTGTTTGAGTTTTTAGTGCAGTTTCTGAAAACTTAGTATCAGGAAAAGGTATTCATTATTTTGTGATGTAGGAGATCTTATGCAAGTTGCAAGTACTATTCAGCGCATCTGATCATTAACTGAGTACCCGGCTTGCCAGAAAGGAGCCTTGCTAAACCGTAGCTTGGCCGTCAAGAGCTTGCCGACACCCGAGCTTGCCGGATACAGAGCTTGCCGAACACCGAACTTGCTGAAACCGAGTTGGCCGACCACCGAACGTGCCGATACCGATTGCGTCAACGCGAGCTTGCCTTACCCGAACTTGCCTAACGAGCTTGGTAACAACCGAGGCGTGCCGGATAACCCGAGCTGCCGATACCGAACTATGCCTAAACCGCAGCTTGCCGATACGAGCTTGGCCGGACCACCGAACTTGCGACACCGGCTTGCCGAATCTGATACTTTTTCAAACCGGAGCTTGCCGAATCTGAAATATTATCAACCACCAGCTTGCCGAACCGAGCTTGCCGATTCTGAATTTCAAACCGAGCTTGCCGAAACCAGGCTTGCGGATCTGAATTTTTCAACCGAGCTTGCCGAAACCGAGCTTGCCGATATGAAAATTTTCAAACGCGCTTGCCGAAACAGAGCTTGCCGAAACTCGGCTTTGGCCGAATCTGAAATTTTTCAAACCGGCTTGCCGAACCGACTTGCCGAATCTGAAATTTTAAATCGACTCGGAGCTAATTTTAGACCGATGCTGCCGACGCTTGCAATTATATTTTAACCGAGCTTGCTACGAAATCCGGCTGGCGACTTGGAAATTTTCAAACCGAGCTTGCGCGAGACTGCGATCTGATTCGGGTTGCCGACGAGTTGCATTGGAAGTTTCAAACCGAGCCTTGCCAACCGAGCTTGCCGATCTGAAGATTTTTCAAACCGAGCTGCGAAACCGAGGCTTGAGAATCTGAATTTTTCCAAACCGAGCTTGCCCGAACCCGAGCTTGCGGAATCTGATTTTTTTCAACCGAGCTATGCGAGCTCAACTTTTTCCAAACGATCCTGCCTAATCCTGAAAATTTTCAACCGAGTTTCCGAACCGAGGTTGCCGATTCTGACTTTTTAACGAGGCTTGCCCGATCTGAACTTTTCAAACCGGCTCTTGCCGAATCTGAATTTTTCAAACGAGGCTTGCCGAACTGGAAAATTTTTCAAACCGAGCTGCCGACACGCGAGCTGCCGAATCTAAACTTTTCAAAACGAGCTTTACCGATCTGAATTTTCGAGCGAGCTTGTGCCGAATCTGAACTTTTCAAACCCAGGCTTGCCCGAATCTGAATATTTTCAACCGAGTTGCCGATCTGAAATTTTCAAAACCGAGTTGCCGAAACCGAGCTTTGGCGAATCTGATTGTTTTCAAACGCGAGCTTGCCGAAACCGAGCTTGCGAATCTAAACTTTTTCAAACCGAGCTTGCCGATCTGAAATTTTTCGAAGCGAGCTTGCGAATCTGACACTTTTTCAACCGAGCTTGCCGAATTGAAAATTTTCAAACGCCTTGCCGAATCTCAACTTTTTTTAAACCGAGGCTCGCGAACCGAGCTCGCCGATAACGAGCTTGCCGAATCTGAAATTTTCTAACCGAGCTTGCCGATCTAAACTTTTTTACACGAGTTCGCCGAAACGAGATTGCCGATCTGAAATTTGTCAAACCCGCGCTTGCCGATATCTACACTTCTTCAACGGCCTTGCGAATCTGATTTTAAACCGAGCTGTGCCGAAACGCTGCCAGGTTTGTTATAGTGCTTGACTGCTCTGTTTGAGTGCCTTGCTACCGAAAGGGAAAAGTCTCGTTGTTAACGAGTCCAAGTCGAGTCATTCATAAAATCAAGACGAAAACTCTGGAACATAAGCTTTATCTCCACCGATTCGCTCAACCTCATATAGAGGAGAACGTATATGCGAGAGAGTTTAAGATACTAGGTTGAGGGTGTTGTTTATTCAGGTTGTGCTCATAAGCGTTTGCGGCTTAATTTTGTCTTATACCAGCGAACTATTGTGCATTTCACATTTTCCTTGCGGATTGGGGTTTTGAGCACGTGCTGTTTTTTTTAGGGCCACAGGACATTAAAATCTTATGGATGGTATGCATATGAAGAGGAGAACGGTTTTTAACTTTCGAAAAATTTGGCCCGAGCGATTTTTTAATTCTCTGGCGTGTTGGAGGCTTTTTGAGGCACATGGAGTTTAAACCGTTGCCCAGAAAAACCAACAGTCCTTGCAACGTTTCTAAGCATTTTGTATAACAAAAAAGAATTTGTAAAAAAATTATTTTGACCTTTCAAAAATCGCCAAATGAAATTTTTCGAAAAATGCGTATGTTTAAAAATGATCATATAATCGAGGAATTTGTATAAAATAAGAAAGAACTGGTCGAGTTTATTTTTGGCCTACTATTTTTATAACTTTTGTCAAAATTTCAGCTAATTTCGACATGAAACCTGGGAAAAGATAGTTTTTCAATTTTGGCTTAGGTTATTTTGTCTCGCTTATGTGCGAAGGAGTGTATGCATACAAAAAGATTGAGATGTTTTTTCTCAAGAATAGTTTTACAAGATGGCTTATCTGACTAGTATCCTAAAAGCCCTGTTCGGCTTATTCTCTATCGAGAAAATTCAATTCCAGCAACCAATACGGTATTGGGCCCATTGGCAATACCTAGAGTGTCCATCATTAATATCGACTAATCGAAATAATGAGTGGATTATCCTGAAATTTCTTGGAGGTTAATAATATATGTGAAAATAGGAAAAAAAATAATGAAAAATTTTTTTGGTCATCACGTGATCAAAATAAAGCGATTTTTCGGTTTTTCAGTATTTAATTATTATAAAACAAATACCAAATCGATAGTTTTTGGTTCAACGCCACTTCTAAATTAAATTAACACACTTTTTGTACAAAAAATAAAAAATTTCAAAATTTTGATTTTTTGGCCTTCAAACCTCGATTTTTCGAGAAAAAAAACGTAAAAGTGAGAAAATTTTACACAAACCAGTATATGTGGAAAATCAACCTTAAGTGGTCAATTTTTGCCGAAAATCGATTGGTGGACACCCTAGCAATACCCCCTTAAATGGGATAGCGGTCGCACTCTTTTGAGGGTACTTTGGGATGTCAAAATAGCACGGAATTGCTAGGGAACACTCAGAAAGCATAAACTTATTAATAAAAACAAAACAAAAACCAAAAAAAAGTTCGAAATTTTCTTTTTTTTCAGAATTTTTCTGAGTAATTTTTTTGGAAAACATTGAAACCCACTTTTCGACCAGAAAACCTCAAAATATGAAAAAGCTGTTGGAAGATTTTTTGATCAGTAAAACTCAAGCTTTAATTTGGTGGTACTTTCGACTTAATACGACGACTTTCATTTTGCAAGATTTCACTTCCGGTTTACTTAAATGCGATTTTCTAGAATTCAACATAACATTTCAAAATTTTGCACCGTCATAATAACAAAAACATATTTCTCCATCTTTTCCCCAAATTTATACTGCATTCTTAAATGTAACCTAGGAGGAGATAGATTTTGAATAGTGAAAATCTTGAAATTAGGCGGTTTTTCGCAGTTCTTGAAAAAACTAGTTGGAAA
>SCLH01000450.1:462780-504897 GCA_004367855.1 Oikopleura vanhoeffeni | reverse complement strand
GATCGGCCAGAAATTATTCTGATTAATTTTTTCTGTAGATTAAGGATAGATCTACCAAATGGCTATTCTCAAAAGTTCCGAAGCAGTTTAGTATTCTGGTAAAGTGGAGTACAAAAGTACCATTTTGCGACCGCTACCCCCTTAAGTCTCTCTATATCAAAAACAGCAAACCCCCTATTTGCAAACTTGAAACTTGTACTGTGATTTATCAATTTCGTTGTCCTTGATATAAATCGTACGTAGGAAGTACAAAGCAAGTTCTTCGAATTCGTGCTAAAGAACATCGTACTTTTTCGCGTGCTAAAAACTTGCTACAGCAGGATGCGGCGTATAGTTAGAAAGTTTGTCGCAAAAAACCCTAACTATACGCGTAATTCTAACACTACGCGTACTTTCTAACTATACGCGTACTTTTTGGGAAAAGTGCTCTGATTGGTCCATTGGACAATTCTAGAGTTTAAAATTGCGGTAAAATATGGTCAGAGTAAAAATTTTTGATTTTAAAGTTAATTTTTTCGTTACAAATGTTCTAGGATGTATAAAATTCAATTTTATTGAAAGAAATGAAATAAATTAATTTTTAAATAAACATGAATTCGAAAAGATGTATCCGAAAATCGTGAAATGTCAAGGAAACGATGAAAAATTATGAAAAAAAATATGTTCACAGTAAATAATCTGAGAAAACCAGAAACGAAATCATTTTTATCTGAATAACTATTGGCCCATTTTCAAGCTAGCGACATTGTCTGCGAGACTTGAAAACATGTTTAAACTCCTTAGAATACCGACACTTTCAATTGGTCAATCTGAACATGTTTTTAAAAAAGTGTATTTTTCCATTGTCGCGCCGACGGAGAATCTTGGTCTGAAATCTGGTTTAAAACGTCTATCTTTTGCCTAGGAACGTTTGAAAAAAAGCCCTTTCTTTTGCCGATAACTATACGCGAATAAATTTATTTCTTCAAATGCGTAGGTTTTGCGGAGGCTTACGTAGGTTTTTGCGTGGAATCTAACTATACGCGCTATAACTATACGCCGCACCCTGCTGTATCATATTCATAGTGCCCTGATTAAGTTGGAAAAACTACTCGAGTATGAAAAACTTCACATTCCTCCGAAATCCGATCATAATTTCAAACTAAATGATCAATAAGATCATGAAACTTTTCCATTGTTTTAATGGTGTGCCAAAAAATAAAAAAAATTTCTATGTCAACACAAATTCTTTGCAAATTCTAGATTTCGAATCTTTGAAGTCTTGAAACTAACAAAACTTATATTCAGAAAACCTGATGCTCACGCGAAAAGATGTTTAATAACTTTTAAAAGATATAATTATAACAATAAGTATCATTGCCGTACGATTTACAACTACAGTAGAATGACTTTAAACGGACGGGCGCTTAAGACGGCCTTGACGACAGAAAAGCTGCCAACATGATTTCAAAAGGACGAGCGCCGCAGACAAAAATTTGGCAAATTTAATAGAACGCCTTAGAAAATTTCCGAAGAAAATTTTTGCAAAGTCAAAAATCTAATGAACTTGTCCATGTGCCCTTTGGCAGCATTATTATAAATAATTTTTAAGTCAATCTTGCCGTCCTTGTCCGAATGGCCTTGGACGACATTATCATTGATCATTTTTTCGTCAATCTTGCCGTTCTTGTCCAAATGGCCTTGGATGGCTTTATTATATTCCTGCTTGATCGTGTTTGGTTAAAAACAATTTGTTTAATGTTCATCAACTCAATGTTCCAAATTATTATCCATGTTGTTAAAAATATTATTGACGCTTTAAAATGTTTAGTGAAAATGTCTGCAGTACAGCTTTTGAGGCTAAATGTTTGTGTTTCGACTTTTTTCTTTAGTTCATGTCCTTGTTTATTTGATAATTTCATTTGATAAGGCATACGCGTATTATACTTCTCCTCACCTGTACTATTTTTTGTTAAAACTAATAAGTAACATGTCACATGTTATAATAATAAAGATGAGTGCCTCTGAGTCGAATGATGGCGGTGGTTAAAAAACGCGGGCCAAAAAAAAGAGTCGTGCGACCCATTGGTGTACGACTTATGAAGAATTTATTTATTAAGGGGGCATTTTGAACGCAATAAAAATTAAAAAATTATGTTATATCGCTTATACTAGTTTTTTTTTTAAACCGGTAAAATTTGGTCATTAATTTTACTTAAATTCGCGGGCTAACCAAAAAAGAGTCGTGCAAGGTATTGGTGCACCACTGACTGCGAATGTATTTTAGGGAAGCGTTTATAACTCGATAAAAAAATTAAAATCATGTAATTTCCAAGTTTCAAGTAACTTCCAAGTTACAATAACTCCATGAAATTTTCCCATGTTCTCTTATTTGCTTTTTAAGCGGTCTTCGATTTGTCTGTTTTTTCCTCAGAATTTGGGTCTATTTTCTTATGGATTTGCTTGACTAGACCTTCGAAGATTTTTGGAGCAGGTAAGGTGACGAAATAACGCGCACAATATGTCAGAAGAGCGCCATAACCCTAAAAAAATTAGGAATTGCCCACTTTTGGCTATTTCGATGCAAAATTTCAAAATATTATAAAAAATAAAAAAATTTCGTAAATTTGTATTTAAATTGTTATGCTGATTTCCACCTAGGCAATTTAAATAGCAAAAGATTGGAACTACCAAAAAATTTTTCTCCAGATTTTGTAGGTCAAACGCTGACAATTCACGACTAAAATATATAGTAAATCCAATAAAGAATACATTTGTGAAATGCCTGGGAGGTAATCGGTGCATCGACAAACTTTACAATGCTCAGAGGTGGATGCAGTTCGAAAATAATATTTCGTCAGTCAATATCGCACACAAGAAATCCACTCACATGCGTCGGGAATTCAGTATCCATAATCAACAATTAATGCGTGAAATATCAAGGCAATATGAAGCAACTAGACCTCGACATCAAGTGAAAGCAATGGTTGAAAGTTTAGAAAAAACCCAATTTCAAGCGAAAAGTTCAAAACGCCATTCAATTTAGAAATTTCTTCCGGGGGGGATGTCTTAGAGGGGTTTTGACTTTTTTTTCCGGAGAATAGCTTCCCCAACTATACTTATAGTTTTTAACTATAAGTGTGTTTGACCAAGGGTCGTCTAAAAAATCTTGTCATTGACCAAAACTACCGAAAGGTACCGACTAAGTCACTCTAAAGAGCTTAAGTGTAAGATTTCATGCTCTTTTTCTTCACTGAGGTTTTTTATCGAGAATTCTTAATCTTCTCCAACCCTGTCCACTGTCAAAAATCTTTTTGTGCAAAATTTTGTCCAATAAAAGTTTCAGTTAAAAGAATAAAATGCCTGTTAATAAATGCAAATATAAACTAAGTGGGGAGGCTTTTTTAATGCAATTTATTCGGTGCCATTTAAAATTGTATTTCGACCAGAAAAGTTCGAGGACTATAAATTTTATATATTTTGAAAAAATAATTTTTGCAAGATTATATCAATGATTATCCGTACTGGCGCGTTCTCAATGTGACATCCCAAGAAGAGACGGTGACCAATTAAACCACAGGATTCTTGAATTAAGTCGACAATCGTGTGATTTGGACACTGTCTTTTCTCCTGACATCACATTGAGAACGCGCCAGTAGGGATAATCTTCAATTTGTTCATAGCATTTTAAACCGGTAGTTTGGCCTTTTAACCGCAAATTTTGATCGGTAGTTATTCCATTCAATTTTAAATATTTACCTTGTACCTCCAATGAGTATGTTTTGTAATCATTTTTAAATTGTCCTGCAAGGACAGCCACTGGATAAGGACTATTTTTCGTTTGTTTTGGATGAAGTCGCTTAAATAGATTGGTAAATAATTGGAGAGTGTTCGAATTTGAGTCATAAAATGATGAAAATGATTTTTTTCTCATTTGATTCGGACAAATCAGAAACCTGAATAATTATTCAATTTTTTATTTTTGAAATATCGATTATGATGCCCAAGTCACTTTAAAAAAATTTCCCTGTTCTTTTTAGAGCAAAAAAGATTTTTAAGTTACTCGGGCATCATAATGAAATTGAATAAATAGGGTGTCCGCCATGTATATTCCGAGAGTTTTGGCAACAAATTCTAAATTAATTGTTTTAATTTTTGTTTTATATGTGTAATATTATTTACACCCCGACCCCAGCGTTTCCAAAAGAACAGTTATACATAGTTCTGTACCGTGTTGACTGGGCACGATTATAACTAACCCTTTCAAGATAGGTTTATATTTGGTGCACGCGAAATATTTGTACCGTGTACACTGGGCACGATTATAACTAACACTTTCAAGATAAGTTAAGCTTTGGTGTACGCAGAAGATTTGTACCTTGTTCACTGGGCACGATTATAAATAACCTTTTCAAGATAGATTTAAATTTGGTGTACGCAAAAGATTTGTACCGTGTTCACTCGGCACGATTATAAATAACCTTTTCAAGATAGGTTTACATTCGGTGTAAGCAAAATATTTGTACGGTGTACACTGGGCACGACTGTAACTAACTCTTTCAAGATAAGTTTAAAATGTACGCAGGGTTTAATTTAATACCAAAATATTTTATACTAGTTCTTAGAAATATCGAATGTCAGGTTTTCGAGTTGATTTTTCGCCCCAATCTTGGCGGACATTCTCAGTATATATTTCAATATATATCCATATAAAGTGACAGCGTAATAACATACAGTATGTAAAATTTTGGCTCCTATTTTTCCAATTTGGCTAACTTGCTAGCCGCCAATGAGAACGATCAATTTTGGCAAATACCTACGTCTTTTCCAGATTTAACCATTAAAAACGGTGGAATTCTGATTTAGCCAAATTGGAAAAATAGGAGCAAAATCCTACAACCTGTAGTTATTCATAAACATAAAAAATCTTACTGATTTCGCAGCTTTTTTCAGTTGGGCTGGCATTTCCTCGGCTGTGGTTGAATGACGCTGAAATTTCATTTTATGTCGAAGAAATTCATCATGTCGAGCTGAGAAATCTTTTGAACCTAAATATATCCAGAAAATTGACAAGCTGTTCTTGAATAACCCACCGATCATTTGACTTAATTATTATAATTATCTAGAGATAACTTAGAGATGCAAATGCAATGAAGAATTATATCATTTGAGAGCCCCCAAATTGTATGGTGGAAAATCGAATTTTGATAATAATTTTTTTTTTTAATGAATTTTGATCCGAAATTTTCGGATTAATAAAATTTTCCCATATATTTACAGACTTAGTATTGTATAAATTTTCGCCAAGTTGAGTTTATGTTCAAAAAATCGATTTTTTTATTTAGGTCGTTAGATTAGGAGATCATCTCTTTGGTGTTTATAGCGAAGTAGGTTCTGAAAACTAATTTGTTGGTATCATTTAACTCGAATTCTAAATATTTTCTTTATTTTTTATTGAAATTCCCAAAATTAAATTTAAGTAACCTGATTCATTATCAGTGATATTTCTGACAGCGAATAGGAGCGCGCACAATTCCATATTTCCAATAATCATCCATCTTTATAAAACGCCAGTCTTAAATTAATCCTTCCACCTGAGGAGTTTTCCTTCAATCCATTTAATATGAAATTGACACAAAAAATGTCAAAACAAAATTTTGAAAAATTTTGAAATTTTTCTGAGTATAAAAATTTTTGGTAATAAAATTTTTTTTGAATTTTTTAGCGTTTTTATGCAATTTAAAAGAAATGGCCCGCGTTTTTTACCGCCGCCTCGAATGATAGTGTCGAGGAACAAAATCCTTTTATGGACGTCCGGAAGGACGGTGATTGTGATGATTTTGTTGCTTTTCAAACAGACGCCGTTGAGTTCAGAGAATACCTTAACCAGTTGTCTTAACAGCGACCATCAGCCCTGCAAAATTGTCCAACTGAAGATAGAATGATAGAGCCACCTGATCAGACAGATGACAAATAAAAAATAGAATTAAAATTGAAAATTGCAAATTTCGGAAAACAATTGCAAAAATATCAGGGTGCTCCAAGAATGTCACCGCCAACAGAACCAGTAATTGAAGACGAAGAAATTGTCCAAAAAATTGGTACTTAAACAAATGCAAAAAGGTGATGACCGGAAAAGAACACGTGACGAATGCAAGAGCTGGGAAAAAACATCCAGATATATGCAATGAAAATTAAAAAGAAAATTCGAAGAAAGGTTCTTTAGTTGCTATGACGAAAGGAGCTGAAAAAATAATTATAGATTATCTGCGGAAATATTGATTAGGGAAGGTGAAAAGATTTTAATTTAATTTTAAGAAACAAATAATTTCTTAATATGAAAATAATTCTCACTCAAAAAAGATAAGCATTTAAATCATTTAATAAACTGACTAATCAAAATAACGGCATCAACTATGCGAAATTGGACAGAAAAACAACTTCGACCCATTATAAAAAATCAAGAAAAAAATGGATGTTCTTTAAAAGCTCAAATAATTAAAAAATTGAAATAAGGTCAATGATAAACTCTGTTATTATATTTTTTTAAACGCTCATTATAACGCTGATTTGTTATTCATAATGATTTATTATCAAAATTCGATAGTGATATTGCATTTTCTAACGTTCTTATTTTTCATTATAAATTGAGAGGTTTTTTTAATGGCCATTTAAAGTAGCGAGAAACTTAAAAAAATTGCAATTTTAATAGAAAAGACCTAAAAAAATATTTTTTACAAGTTAACGAAAAAAATAAGGATTTTTTTGAATTTTTCTAAAATTTGATTTTGTTTAAAAATAGTTTTTTGTTTAATTAAAGAAAAAATTAGGAAATTTTTTTATTTTTTTTAAAATTCAAGTTTTTTAAAATTATTTTTTTTTTCAAAATTCCATTTTTTTCCATAAATTTCAATTTTCTCTAACATAAATTTAGCATATCCAAATTGGAATTGAAAGACGACGGCATGCGTCTTGCATTATGGCTGCAGTTGATGTCAAACAAAAAAATCGCTGAATTTCATAATAAAAAATCAGCTCCATCAGCCAGACGAGCCGAGAAGATGAAATCCAGCAAAAATTCTGGAAAAACATTGTAAAAAATTCGAATTCAATTCCATTACAAAAATTCAAAAGAGAAAAGTAACTTTCAAATAACTGCCAATTTCTTCGAAAAAATTTGAAAAAATTTCGAAAATTCAAAAAAATGGGAAAAATTATAAAAAAAATTTCCAATATCTCAAATACAGGGGGGAGGCAATATTGCCGAATTTAACCTACGAAAAATCACCATTTTAAGCTTAAATAATTCATGTTATATAGGCCCCAGTACAAAAAGGATGCCCCATATTGCCGAATTTGCCAATATTGTCAAATTTGTTGGCAAAAACTTTCGGCAATATTGCCCCCCCCCCCTGTAATAAGTTCAGTTTGTAAAATAATGAAAATTTTCTTCTGCATTTATATCTGTATTTCTGCCACAGTATCTGTATTATTTCGTTCTAAATTTTCAAACTTTCTTCAAATAAATGTACATACTATCTCAATTACGGGGGCTCCTGGTGCTTTTTAACTTGTTTTTAAGCCAATTTTTCTATTTAATTCGGCTTTTAAAAACAACTTATCCGATAACCTTCTTAGATAGCTCAAACTGAGAACAAATATCTTGTGAAAAATAAAATAAAATAAATTAGTTCATCGGATCAATTTATTTCATCTTTTTTTTTAGATTACTAAAATTGTTAAATTACTACTAGTAGTTTTTCTTAAAAAAATTGGTGAAAATTGTCGGATTCGGACCATTTTTTAAAATTCAATTATTTACCAGATATTTTTGCTCTGTTTATGCTATCTAAGGATTCAATCGGATTAGTCGTTAGCAAAAGCTGAATTAAATAAAAAATTTTGGCTAAAAATCTAGTAAAAAAGGACCCCGTAATCGATAAAGTTTATTTCAAAAAACGGTAAATTAGCAAACAAAATGTTTAAAACTATTGTTTCCTGCAAAAACACATGTGTTATACTAATTTCTCTATAATTTTCGTGGTTTAAAGGCGGAAAACGGTTTTAAAGTTGACACGATGGCCAAACTTTTTGCCAGTGCCTTTAAAAAGATGGCGGCGCAGGCCAAAATTTTCGCCAATGACTTCAATAGGACGGCCTTGGAGGCACGGGCCGTCCGTTTAAAGTCATTTTACTGTAATAATCAAGAATGAAACAAAGTAATGAATATTAAAAATAAAACAATAAATAAACATTATAAATATTATTACAGGGGGGGGCGATATCGCCGGCCCAATATTGCCGAATAAGCCGGAAAAACTTACGCAATTTCACGATTTTTAGCTTATATATCGATATACTTCCAGTGCCAATATCGCCAAATGTGCCAATATCGCCCAACTTCCGAATATCACCAAATTTGTTTGACATATATATTTCAAATTACTTTTTGAGTGTAATGAATGACGTCATTTTTAGAATTGACTTTCCCAAATCTAGTCCTTTTGCATTTTGGTGATTAACTTCATACGGATCTATTGTAAAACTCCTTATAAAATTCAAAAATTGTTATACATATGACGTCATTTCGAACGCCTACGCGTTTTTCATTTTTTGAACACAAATATATATTTTTGTTCCCATATCGCCGAATGTGCCAATATCGCCTAATTTGTCAATATCGCCGAAATTTTCTGGCAAAAAGCTTTCTGCGATACTGTCCCCCCTGCTAATTGAACAATTTTATTTCCTTTTTTATCGGACTATTTGAAGTTCTGAGTGGCCATATAAAACTTAATTAGGAGCTTCAGGACATTGCAATTATTTTCATATTAGAAATAATTTCTGACGATCATTATTTGTCGATCTAGAGCGTTTTCTTGATAACCTGAATTACAGCTAAAACTTTTTCGCGCTATGATTGGTTGAAAAAACACGTGATTTTTCGCTATTGTCTCCCTTGTACGTGATAAAAAGGGTGCGGAATCACGAGTAAAACTTAATTCACTCATAAACAGTCATGTAGTATAAATAAATATAACAATAATTATAATAAAACATATTTTAGATTATTATTTTGAACTTTTTACAATTTATTTTATTCAACAGAAAAAAGGTAGGAAAAATTTTCCTGGAAAATTTTACAAAGTTATTTGGTTGTTTATTTTTGTCAAAAATTTATGTTTGAAAAGTTAATGATCAATCCAGGGTTCATTTTCAAGTTAAAATAAGATAAACTTTTGATGGTTATAAGAACAGTTTTTGATGGATTACAGCATGTCACATTTTTCGTCCCTACGCGTTTGCAAAATTTAATCGTTTTGATTGGCGGAGGTTTGTTCCTGCAAAACTAAAAATGCGGACAAAAGAAACATTCTTTTGAAAACGACATATCCGATTGAGTTCTTAGATAGCTCAAACTCAGCAAAAATAGTAAGAGAAAAATAAATTAAGAAAAATGGTCCGAATCAGACCATTGTTTCCAATTTTTGAAAAAAAAACTGATATTTAAACAATTTCAGTAATCTCAGAAAAAATTTAAAATTGTCTGATGCGGACCAATTTTTCCATTTTATCATTTACTCGATATTTGTGCTTAGTTTGATTTGTCAGAGAACTTAATAGGATGAGTAGTTTTCCAAAGCCGAATTATATAAAAATTTTGGCTAAAAAATGGCATAAAAGTCCTAACAAATACCGTAATAGATATTTGTGATTATTATAATATTTCACAAAAGATGTATTGATTTAAAGGCCGATAAAGTGAAAGTGCTGGGTTGGCAACAAACCAAAGTGAAACTTGAAAAGCTTAGCTCCAGGGTGCATCGTGCGTTTATTTACGTTGACAACCTGTTATCTCACGGTTTTTTAACTCATTCAAGCCCTTTAACACTCTTTGGTTGATAAAATGTGGTTGAATCAAATAAGTTCCAATTGTTTTGCGTCCAACACCAAATTACTTCGATTCTTTCTAATTAACAATATTTATTTTTTATATAATACTTGAATTATTTTATTTGAATCAGTTATGTTATAAGAAATTTAGCAAATTTGAAAGGATAAGTAATCTTCTATAAATTCAATTTCTTCAAAAATATTCGATTCAGTATTATCGTTTTACAAAAAAACGTTTGCACAATAAAATTCACGTAAACATCAGACAACTTATGAAGACGGTATGCGTGAATTACGCAAAGTGATCACTTTTTTAAAATTTTCTAAAGATTTCGCAAATTGTCTAAATTCTTATATCGTTTCCTGTTATACTGCCAAACTTTAAATGTAGAATGTAAAAAGAAAAATGGCACAAATACCAAAACTTAGTACGGTTATGAAAATTCATATAAGCTGACAAGAAAAGTCACTGAGTACGGCAATTTTCCCCAAAATTTAACATAGATCGTAGTTTGACGGCAAAAAGTACTCATCTAATTTTATCATATTTGTCTAAATAACACCGCCTTTGAAATTTCCAAAAATACCAAAAGTGTGAAGTTCATTACATCAATTTGATGAAATCGAAAAAAAGCATACCATTAACTTTTTTATGAATTAAGAATCCTCAGCCGACATGTCGCGACATAACGTGATAACTTAAATTATGCGAAATGCGAGAATATGATTGGGTGACAGAATATACTCAGGCCGATCTCATGTGCGAATTCTGAAATTAAGGGTATATTCAAGCATGAATCGTGATCGTAATCAGAATTCGACTGATTTAATTAATTTTGAATAATTACCCTTTACCCAATGGGTACCCTTTACCCTTTATCAATAATATGGCATATTTATAGGATTGATTTTAATCGGACAATATCGAAGAACCTGCCTAGTGTTAATTTTTATGTCATTCGTCTATGTTTTTATGTTGTTATTGACATTAAAAATTTACACTAGGCAGGATCTTCGATATATCCCCCTGAAAATAAGAGTTCAGAAATATGCAGAATTTATTTTGTGTCTGTTTGTCAGACAAATGCCACAACAATTTGTCCGCTATTTTTCTGAAAACCCTCGAAAAAATAACTTTTTCCAAACCAGGTTAGTCCGAAATTATTTTATAATTGACATAGATCACGGTAGTTTGTTAAAACTAGTCTATCAATTACCACGAATTAATGTTTTGCAAGGAATCGGATGCGGACAACTCTGCACGGTTTTTCAACAATAAAAACCGTGCAGAGTTGTTCCGTACCCCTGTAAAGTGAGCTTGCGGGAATTCTGATTTTACTCCAAATGTTAAAAGTGACTACTAAAGATTTTAGTCTAAAGTTCTTGATTATAATTCACCGGAAAGTTGAAGTCGATTAATACGAAGCATACATATCTGTTTTTTTCTGAAAAACGAGAGCTAGAAAGCTTTATGATCAAAAATACAAATTTTGAATTAATTTCTTTAACGTGCAGTTACCAGTGGTAAGTTACCACCAATGAGCACCTGTTTAAAAAGCCTGGACATTTATATTTTGAAATAAATTATTTTTATTTAATTTTCATTAGCCTCTCCCACGCATAAGCGCCAATCGGGAATCCAAAGTTTTTCAAACAGCCTTAAATAAAAATAATCAAGTAAGGCACTTATAATTTGATATTTTATAGTTTGAAATTGTACTTTGAAAATCTTATTTTACAAGTTATACAACAATCGGCTTAAAAAATATATTAATTCCTACTTGCATTTTGGTTTTTCTTCAAAATTTCTTAAAAATATGATACGTAGTAAAAATGCGAAACATGAAATGCTATTTCCTAGGATACCAGTTTGGGGGCAATAAGGATTAATATTTCATTCTTTATTTCGTTCTGAACTTTCGATAGTGCGCTTATTTTTGACAGAAGTGATAATCAATAAGTGATTTTTTTAAAAACTTAAAAATATAAAAAATTCTAGTCCCCGAAATATTTATTTCTTGAATTAAATAAGAGCAAAAATCAAATTTGAAAATATTCTACGTTCGAAAGATTTTTAAGAATCTTAAGGGGGTTGTCGAAAATTGGAGCGCAATTTGATA
This sequence comes from Oikopleura vanhoeffeni, assembly GCA_004367855.1. Taxonomy (NCBI): domain Eukaryota; kingdom Metazoa; phylum Chordata; class Appendicularia; order Copelata; family Oikopleuridae; genus Oikopleura; species Oikopleura vanhoeffeni. The sequence goes on along the minus strand of SCLH01000450.1, from coordinate 492,904 downwards.
TACTGTCTGGGAGGGGGTAAATGGTAAAATGTAAAAAAGTAAAAATGTAAAGAAAAAAAAGTGCAAAATTAGATATGCAATTAATTCCAAATGCATATAAAATAAGCTGACACTGCACTCAATGAAATTCTCTATCAGATGGTACCATATTTTCTCAAAATACTGTGATTTGTTGAGAATTATGATGCCAATTTCAGCGTTTACATTTTAACTTTTTTACATTTTACCCTTGACCCTCTGGGAGGAGATAGATTTTGCAGTTTGGAAAAAGTCACCTTGTTACGATACTGTACCTATTGGTGAAATGATCAAAAAAAATTTGTGATGCACTTTTTCGCACGATTAAGGGAGTACTGGTCGCATTTTAAGGCCAAGAAACAGGGTTTTCAGCGTTGCCTCAATGAAATACTAGAAAACAGCACGAACATATGGATTCAGTTTAAGGTGATATATTGAACATTGATCTTGCTTCCACAATACACGGAGGCCTCTGATAAGCCGATCAATCAGGAACGACCTTCTCAAAAGTGGCCACTAGGTTTTCACACTTCAAAAGCCGCTACTCCTCCGTGTTGGAAGATAGAGAATTACTTTTATAGCTTTTTATAGGACGCACAGAGAACGTGGGCAAATATCATCCGGCGCTTAAATGAGCAAAAAACTTGGCCAAAAAAAAGAAAAAAAAGTTTTTTGCTCATTTTAAGCGCCGGATGAAATTTTTTTGAGTTGACAATCAACTAGGGGCTCTGCACGTTGTCCTGTTGTACATAAAAGCTATAAAAGTATTCTCTATCTTTCAAAACTCAGCGGAGGAGTAGGTGTCATATGAAGTGAAAATATTGCCACTTTGAAAGGTCGTCTTCCTTTGATTGGTTCGGCTTATCAGAGGCTCCGATGTGTTTTGTGGGAAACGCAAGATCAATGTTTAAAATTATCCCTTAAACTGAAATCCATATGTTAGTGCTGTTTCTAGTATTTCATTGAGGCGACGCTGAAAACCCTGTTTTTTGGCCTTAAAAAGCGACCAGTACTCCCTTAAGGATATATCTACAAATAAGCCTTTTTAGTTTCTCAAGAACTGTTAGTTTTCAGTATATTTCACCGAGAAAATGTCAACTCAGAGTCCACCACCCCATTGACGTTTAACTCTCAGCCGCCCGGACGGTTTTGCAGAGTCGGATCGACTTAAGACGGGGTTTTCCACCCTTATTAATAATAGGATCATCGTCGACCAAGAAAATGATCAAATTTTTGGCGAAAATTTATTTGTGCCTTTTTTTGAGAATAACAGTACTCAATTACAGGACTTATTTTTGCAAAAAAAAATGAAATCTCTCCAAAACATATGTGAGGATAATTTCCAGAAAAACTTAAGACTTTTCTTCCATTAAACTAACTCACCATTTATGGAAACCCCTGTGATGGAAACCCATTACCATGTAATGGGAACTCATAACCTTTTAAAGGAAACCAATTACCATTTATGGAAACCATTTTTGAAAAACAAGGCATGTTTGAGTACAATAAACTCTGTTTTTGGTGCGTAATTTGCTCAAAACTGTTCTTAAAGTTCGTTGATTTTGGCTGCCCTATAATTGATCTCTGAAGATGTCATTTAGAAAAAAACTCAAAAATTTTCAGAAATTTTTTTCAATTTTTCGGCTGAAAACAACTTTGTTCAAATTTTGCCAAAAATGACCATGTAATGGAAACCCATTACTTCGTAATGAAAACCCATAACCCTTTAATAGAAACCCATAACCATTTATGGAAACCACTTTTTTTCGCGAAAGTGGGTTTCCATAAATGGTAAGCTAGTGTACGGTATAGTCAAAAAACGATCACGTGACCGTATAAATGAGAAATAAGATATGCTTCAAACGGCGTGAAAGTATATATACGGAACTTATTCACACAAGCTCGTATCTTGAATTCACTTCTGAAAACGACAGCTTGGTCATTGTTCTCAAAAAATAATGGTTTTAAAATAAACTGGCTAATTTCAATACTTATTTTTGCGAAAAATTTCAAATTCTCTCGCAAAAATTACCAGAAAAATTTCTTTGAGAAGTATGTATTTAAAAGTGAAATTTATCAACTCCGGATAAATAAATGTTGTTGAGTCTTCAGCGTCTTAAGTGCTATTTGCGTTGATTGGCCAAACGAATAACACTTCACTTCAAGCTTAATACCTCATATGCTTTCATTGTTCAAATATTATAGTTAATTTTGAGCTTTTGAACAATTTTTTAATCATTAGCGAGATAATGTTCTGAATTTTCACACTGAAGACTTAATTGGCTTCAAATAAAAAACGAGAGATAATTGTCAATTTATGATCCGGCTACACAGGGCCGTACGGGCGGCTGGGCAATCTTCAACCCGAGTTAAAATAAAACTTAAGGGGGTAACCGACGGAGGCTGTATCTCGAGACCTCAGAAGTGATAGGAAGCTAATTTTAGTTGCATTGTCATTTTCGTGGCTGATTTGCTTCCAAAATGTATAAATAAAAATTTTCGATGTCAAAAATTTCCAAAATTTTCTATATTTTCAAAGTTTTATTTTCCTTAACCGCACTGTATTCTTTTGAAGTTATAACTCTTTTGCTCTAATTTTGTTGCATTAGATCACTGTGAATTAGATCTTGAAAATGCGCAATAAAAAATTTATAAATTTCGAAAAAATTCCAATATTTTCTTAGATCCAGAAATTTGGGTAACCGACGGAGGCTGTTTCTCGAGAACTCAGAAGTGATAGAAACTGATTTAGCTGCATTCTTATTTTTATTAACGTTTGCCTTATAAAAACAAAAAAAGGTGAATTTCGAAAAAAAGTATTTTCTCAGGTAATTACTTTTTCTCGTAATCTAGACATTGGATCTCTGAACCTATTTTCAACAACTTATTTAGTGTGGCAACTTACTGACCAAAATTCATTAAAATTATAATTTTACTTAAAAAGTTTGAATTTTCTTCCAAAACCTATTTTGACAATTGAGGTGGAATAACTTTGAATGCATCTAAAGCCTAATAATGATGAAAATTGAAAAAAATCGACGCACCTCCTCGCTTGCACACTTTTAAAGAAGTTTTTTTTATTAAAAAAAATCTGATATTGTTCGACGAAATGCCATTGTACCAGCGAACATGCGCAAAAAACACCATTTATTTGGAACTTTCTCTTAATAACAAGAATTTGGAATAAGGGCACGGCATTTGAGCTCACAAATTAAAGTTAATACAGAAAAAAAGAAAAATTTTGATATACAGGAGCTAGATGTAGTTGTAAAAAAAATGGAAAAAATCACTTTTGGACCGGTATACCGGCCGGTCCGGTCAACGGTTATGCAAGTTGTGGAATGGTCCTCCCCAAAAAATGCGTAGGCGGTAAGCAAAAAGATACGAATTTGTAGAAAACTTAGGCGTGTTATTCCTTTTATTTGATTCCTATGTACAAAAACTTTTGACATCATTTTTTGAAATTTCAAAAAAATATCTCCTAGAATCGAGAAGTTGAAACTCAATACAAAATGCGGTTAGCTCAGGACTACACGTTTGCAAATCAGTGAAACCGTCCGTTACCCCTTAAGTCTATTCTTTATCTCATAACTTACAACGATCAAAGTCCTATCTACTTATTTTTCTCGTTTTACGTGCTCCGGTAGCGTCACGGATTGGATATCTATGCTGATGGAATATCGATACTTTTATGAGTGAGGGGATTTTAGTAATCGACCAATTTAAATGATTTTTTTTTGGCACGTTTTCACTCAAAAACCTGATAAAATGAATATCGATAATTAATAAAAATAAAATTCTAATTTTTGTTATTATAAGCGTTTGGAACTTTCTAAACTGAATTATTTATTTGAGCACGAAAATGGAAAGTGTAAAAACAATGACATAGTCGGACGTCAAAGGATATTGAGCTTCTTGTAGAATTTCACGATAATTTCTAAACATAAGGAACTTAGTCTGAACTGAAGGGTGCTTGATTTATATAAAGATCAAATGCTGGCGTGAAAATTTAAATAAGCTTGTCGAAGGATTTGAATTTGAGAATATTTAGAAGGATTTAGATTTGAACTACATCAGGTCATGTCTGAAATTTTTAATCTAAATTTAAGTTAAAGAAAAGGCACAAATTTAAGCCGATTTTATTGACATATTCAAAAAAATCAGGCTGTTGATTGGCTGCAACATTTGCATCTTTTAAATATTCGGGATCTGTGTGACCAGGTTCGTTTATCCAATATATTATCGAATATAAAATATAATATATTAGAAATATGTAAATATATATGTATATATACCAGCGTGAGGTCTTTTCATTAAAAACGCTTTAATAAATTAATTTATTGATAATTTTATTATTATTTATTATTATTTATTATATATTTATTATTATTATTTATATTATAATTTATTATTTATTATTATTTATTAATTTATTATGTATTAATTATTATTTATATTATTATTAATAATTTATGATTATATTATTATTTAATTATTAGTTTTTATATTTATTATTAATTTCATATATATTTATAATTATATATTATTAATATTATGATATTTATTATTATTTATTATATTATTATTAATTTAATGTATTTATTATTATATTATTATTTAATTATTATTTATCTATTAATTATTAATTATTTATTATTATTTATTATTATATTATATTATTTATTATTATTTATTATTAATTATTATTATTTATATTAATTATTATTTATTATTATATTATTATTATTTTATTATATTATTATATTATTATTATTATATTATATTTATTATTATTATTATTATTTATTTTATTTATTATTATTATTATTATTTTATTAGTTATTGATTATTATTTTCATATTTATTATTATTATTATTATTATTATTATTATTTTTATTATATTATTATTTATTATTATTTATTATTTATATTATTATTTTAATTATTATTTATTATTATTTATTAATATTTATATATTTATTATTATTTATTATATTTATTATTATTATTATATTATAATGTATTATATTTATAAACTTCTCTGCGAACTCTACTTGAAACTATTTGTTGATACTTCAAAATTTTTTGCTGGAGCGTTTTTTCAACGTAAACGATCATACAAAAAATTATCCCCGTTTTATTGTAGCTGATAATTAGTAAGAAATTGTGGAATTCTAAAAAAAGTATTCCCATAATTTCGCGATTATAAATGCATCTTCAGGACACTTAAAAAGAACAAGATAAACCGAAAAAATTGTTGAAAGTTTCGACGAGCATTTATTATCGTAGAGCATCTATTATGCAAGCATTAATTAATATGCCAAAATATAAAAACAAATATTTTTTTTTGAATTTACCTTATTTTCAAAAATCTCAAAAATCATTTATTAACATATAATATGATTCTTAAATATACATCTTCATTACAGACCCACAACATTCTGGTCATATTTTTATAAAATCTAGTATCCCTTTATTGCCTTTTATTAAAGAATTTTAGTTGAATATAAAATTGCGGGAATATATAGCAGAAATATTGATCGCTGAGTGACCGTCTATTTAAGTATTTTGGTAAAAATTGAGGTTTTCTGGATGAGTCACTCAAACGCTATGATTTAGGAGACGGAGTGAATACCAAAGTTAAAAGTTGTTATAAGATATAAAATTAGAATCTTTTTTTTTTGCCCGAAAGATTATTTAATAGTTTTGATTCAAAAATCTGTTCCTTTGGTGAGCGAGGAAGGGCGGTTGAAAAAGACGCTAAGATGTTCGATCAAAAAGATATAAATGGTCTTCCGATTTTGTCTTCACAGGATTATCATAACGGTTCATAATTACTGATCTAGAAGTACCAAGAAAGCTGAGTTTTTGCTGCATTCGAAATTTTTTAGCATCGGCTTTTGCTTATAAATATGTAAAATATAAAACTAATTGAAAAATAATATGAAAAACATTAAAAATTTTTGCAAAAAATTTGATATTTTATCATAGCAAAAAAAATAAAGTTTTTCATGTCCGGGATCGAACAAATTAGATGAAAAAATCTTGAATCGGTATCTGGAATAATGATATTTTCAGACGAGAATGATAAAAACTCAGCCATTCGGGGTGGTTAGCGCTAGAAAGAAGGGATATCCCTGCTTTCCCTAATTGATCATTATTCTTGATAATATTAGCCAAACAAAAGGCCTCGGGACTTATATTCAATTTCTAGATTTAGATAGAATCATAGCCGTTCAGCTTGCTCATAAAAGTGATCAAAACTTTTGAATACTTACACTCCGGAAATGGTCGGATAACAAGAAAAATAATACCGAATTTGAGAGACCGTTGTGGTCGAAAATTAACGACTGCACCCCACAATCCTTAGGGTAGGTCACTGGTTCCGCTGGAATTGACATTTTCTGGCATCAGAAAATCAGCTCTAATCCGAGTAAAACATATGGGACATAAGGTATAGGCCATGTTGTAGATTCTACCCTTAATCTTGCTCCAAACCATTGCGTCAATGAACTTTTGATTTCCGATTACACTCTGAGATACAGTTACAGTTACAAGGTGTCCCTCGTCCAATTTACAAAAAAAATTTTTATAATTAGTCGGTAGTACAACTTTGTTATCATCCCAAACAATTGGAGACCATATTCAAAGCCCCCACATGCCTCATAAACACAGCGGACCAGTACCCTCCTTAAGGGAGGTGGTACGTACGCATTTTTAGGGAGTTTTCGATTAAGTCTAATGTTCGCACAAGACAAAATCGTTATTGACCACTTTTACCCTCTTTGATATATTCAAACAAAAACTCTTGCTCCTAAAAAAAGAAGCCAAATACGAGGATGGCTTGTCCAATTCAGAAAGTTGCTTACAAAAGCGACGGAAATATTTTTCAAAAATGTATCTCCTCCCCTGATTTTCGAAGGTTCAACAATGATTCATGTTTGTATAAAGTGTATACTCGAGTTTATGTATAGGATTCAATGCCCCAAGAACATATCGTTTTATAACTCGAACAGAACGTGACAGACCGCAAGGCTGGTTTTTTGGATAAAATTCTCCCTGTGATTTGGCCTTCAGAAATCACACAAAAAAAACCTGTAAACATCTTGCTCTAGTTAACTAAAGGGTCAACCTATATACATGTCTGGGTGATTCCATGAAGCCAATCTAAGAATTTTTTGAAAAACAATAAGAACTATTTTTGAAAGATTTGCTTTTTTTGTCAAACTGTACTCTTCCGCTGAGTTCAAAGTACAAACAATTGACTCAGATTTGAATATTTGTAATTTAACCGTACAGAACGTGAGCAGAGCGCGTGCGTTTTTGTAAAAATTTCTCTTTTGATTTGGCTTCAGAATCACCAAAAAACAGTATTTTGACCGCTCATATTTAAACTATCAAGACAAAATACAGGCTTTTTTGGTGGATTCGGGTAAGACCAAATATCAAAGGAATTTTTCCAAAAAACTGCAGCCTTGGCGGTCTCTCACGTTCTGTCCGTTTAATTAAAAAATGATCGATTGTTGGAACTGGAAAAACAACTCAGGAGGAGAATTACATTTTTTGAAAAAATAAATTCCAGTCACTTTTGTAAGCAACGTTTCTGATGGACAAGCCATCCGTTATTGATTATTTTTTAGGATGCAATTTCTTGTCTTGATACGAAGCTATTTGACCACTCCTTAAGTTTTTTGGAATAAAAAGTTATTTCTAAAATGAGTTAAAGTTGACCGAACTTTCTGTAGCTACTTTAGTGTATAATTGATCTTTTTTCAATCCGATTATTTTTTACTTGCTGTAAATCGTTGTTTTTTAAAAAACGATCTCCAAAAACGCGGCGTTTGGCTATCATAAGGGTTTTAACTGGGAGCAAAAGTAGATAAACAATTTAAGAAATTTATTTTTAGGATAATTAGAAACGTTCAAAACCTAATATGTCCGACCAACCATTTTCGTAAAATTCCTAATATAATTTAATTTAATTACAGATATGATTTCTAGGTCTAGAATCGACAAATTAAGAATGTTCCTAAAAAAAAGCACGAAAAAAATCGGAAATTTTAGCAACAATCGAAAAGAAATAGTTTATATTTTTCAGCCGAGTTAAAATTTATTTTAATATAATAGAGCGTTAGGCAAGGAGCGGATAGACGTCTTACCAATAGGCAAAGTTCTCTGGTGAAATATTTTTTTTTAATTTGATTAAAAGCGGCTGAAAGTATATTTTGCGCAAACGTATATTTCATTCAAAAAAGTATGATTCAGATGTAACAAGAGCGAAGGAGAAACAAACGAGACATATTTGATATAAAAGTTAAAGTTAGCCATTCGCCAATATAATTTATCAGCTAAGAATTCCCCATAAAACACTATGTTTTGAAAGTTTTGGAAAAATAGTTATGAGGAATAAAGTGTTCCAGAAAAATATTTCCAAATAAGTTGCGAACCGCGAAATCCCAAAAAAATATGTGTAATGATTTTTCAAGAATTATCAGTATAAAATAATATGTGTCTCAACTACGCGAGAACAGTGTAAAATGGCCCCATTGTTGAAAGAGTTTTTTTTTTTTGGTTTGACTTTGACAACAAATAGCTGTAAAAAAAATTTGATGGAAAAAATAAGGCATTTTTAGTATAATGCTCGGAACTTTTTTCAAAAATTTCTCACAATTGTGGGAATTGAGTAAGTTAATTCGAGATTCAAAATTTTCTTAAAGAAGCACTCGAAAATTCTTTAGTTACAAAAGTTGCTGGAGTATGAAACATTAACTTTGGTGGTATATTGAAAACAAATTATATAAATCCATGTGAAAATTCATGCATCACAGAGCTATCATACCGATATCTGCCAAAATGCACGCCCCTTTAAGCATACCTCTGAAAATTCATTATTAAATCCCATTTACACTGAGAGAAACTTGAAACACCGTGGTCTAGGTTTTCTCGTTTACTTGCGTATTTTCAACTAATTACTTAATTTTACAAACAAAATAAGCTGTAGAGCGCATTTTGATTAGTAAATGTACAACCAGGATCAGAACCATAATCAAATTAATTTTATCTAATTGTCCGATCCCTGGACTTGAAACTTATCACATATTTTGAGCCTATTGTAATAATATAAACAATATATATTGCATTATATTCATTGTTTTATATATCGATTTTTCTCAAATTATTTCTTTTTACTATATTTATAAGCAAACCGATGCTAAAAAAATTCGAATTAGCAGCAAAAAATAAGGCTTTCTGATTACTTTAGATCAGAAGAATATGACCGTCTGATAATTTCCTCGAAAACAAAATTACGAGAGACTCCGATATATTTTTGAGTCGACAATGATGTTTCAACTCGACATCTAAAGCAGCCTTCTTTCAACGCCTTGCCTCGCCCAATCAAAGAGAAGTAAACAGTGTTGATCAAAAATATTAATATCCTTCGGGGCAAAATATTAATTTCCTATAACTTGCGTTGGTAATTCCCGTCTAACACTAAATTCATAGCTGATTGTGAATGAACTCATCCAGAAAACCTCAATCTTTTACTACCAAAAATACGTTAAAGATAGACGAGGCCACTCAGCGTCAATCTTATCCGCTATTTCTCCGGCCCAATTTCATCCAACTAATCTTTAATAAAAGGCAATAAAAAGGGATATTCTTCATTTTAATTAAAGACTTGAAAAAACTTATCCACTGAGATGCATACGATCGCAAAAGAATAAATAAATAATGATTGTGTTAAATACCTCTACCCCTTTGGAAAACAAGAAAACCTATCCATTTGAAAAAAAAAATAAAATGCTATAGCCTTAAAGTGCTAGGGTTGCTAATTGTTCGTAATTTCTTAGATTTTGCCTATCCCAATAATTTGCAAAGATGTGAAAAATTTCAGATTTGACGGCTATTTTCCTACAACCCAAACATTAGTATTTTGCCAATGCGTTCAATGTTTTTGATATTTGGGTTTGATGTTTGTGCCTAAGGTATAGATAGTACATAAAAGTTACAACGTGAGACCCACTAATCCTTATATGGGCGGTCTCACTCAACGTCTCTAATTCGGTTTTTTAACACAAATTATTATAACGCTAAATCTTCAGTATTCTCAGAGCAACTTTAATCATAAGGTGAGATAGATACGGCCATTCTAAAAAATAGAAATTCATTGTTTTCTCAAAAATATTGTTGAAAGAAAACCAGTAGAATCAAATTAATTACATTTATGCGGGTGAAGTGGACTTTCGATTGGGATATTATTGAGTATTATATCTTGTGGAACCAAATTTTCCTCGAAAGAAAAGGCACATGCGAACAGTGCTTAGACAGGCTCGCAAAAAGGATTTAAAAATAGAGGATGGATTTGGATAGGTTAGGGATGGCCATTCTGCCGATTTGATCCCACTCTATCGCCGAATGCTATCCGTTTTTTATCCCCACTCTAACCCACAAAAATCTCATCCACTGTTACCCAGTCCTGTACGTAGAACCTCTTCAATAAAAATAAGTAAATATCATAGAAAAAATTTCATTGAAACCGATGAATAATATATCGTTTTTAAACTCAATTTTGATTTTAAATTTGCGTTTAAAAGTTCGATTTGTTATAAAACCGACCGGGTTACATGAAGGGATATGTACTGGAGCAATAATTATTTTCTTTAAAAAGTCGGTATTTTTTCTTTATCCTTATTCAACGAAGAAATATGTGCCAAACTCACCAGCATAATTGTGAAATAAAAAAGAGAAAGATTTCGTAGCTCCTTTCCTTTTTCGATTTGAATCCTTAAAAATGTCTTTAATGTGGCCAGAAAAGGACCCAGTGTTTTAATTTGGTCAACGGAAAATCGTTATGTTTTCCAATATGACATACTAGAACGCCAATATTTTAGCTATGCAATCACAGTGAATTATCAGAATAATTAAGAGAAAACCACTGTTATTTCAAAATAAACAATATCATCTTTTACTCCACAGAATCCACGATTTTGAAAATAATTTTTAACACTTAATGTCTCTATATCGCGTTAAATAGCACCAAACGATAATCTTGAGCATCGTTGGTTTTGAACATGGAAGGTATATGAACTTTGTTTCCAAAGTGATGAAGTTGTTCGAGCCGTCTAGACGATACAAATACAAATTTTTTTTTCCACACTCAGAAAAAATTTTCAAATTTTTTGGGACATTTTCGGGGTCATAAAATATGAGAGAGTGGCTTATCAGAAACCCTCTTATTTAGGAGATCCTTTGATTGCATGTACGAATACTACAAGACCTTCGAATTTACATATATATTGAGCACGATTCTTGTCGATAGTTTCCGTTAAGATAATTAATGTTTGAGAACATGGAGATAAAAATGGAGATCAGTCTCAGGGAATGCACCTTGCCTTTATTTGGTAAATGATGGTCGTTTTATCTCATCCTCAAAATTGAGGATATAATGGGATGGAGGATAGGGATGAAAAATCGGCTGGGGATAAGCATCTTCTTTACAAGCATGATCGTATATTACTAATTTTGATAATAATCCTAGACATGAAACAAGTCCTAGAGATACCCTGCGAAAACAAATTTTAATTTTAAAGTCACTACATCGAAAGTTTTAAAAATTGACCGTGAAAAATACTAACTTTGGAGAATAATCCCCTTGTATAATTAAAAAGATAATCTCACAAAAAGCTCGCGTGATATGAAAGATTTAGCGCCAAAGTATCTTGTAGCGATTTTCCTCATTAACATATATACCAAAAAGTTGTATCAATTAATTCTGCAGGCGCGTAGAAGAAGCAAAATAAAATGTATGAATTTTAGCGCCCCCGAGTTAATGCATATAAATTTAAATTAAATTTTAATTAGGTATATATTCACAATCTCTTGGTATAATTTTTACCAATTGATATTTTGTATCCCGGCCACTACCAAGCTCTCGAAAATGATAGACTTTATCCCTTGTTTTTATGGCAACGTTCTAATATATATGGGGCCGTAAATATTTGGTTCTCAAAATGCATAAACCTTGTAAAGCAGTTTATCGAAGAAGTTCTTTTTGTACCATTATATCAAGTTTCTGGTTCCGATTAGTTCGGTATTGCTAATAAACTTTTGGTATGCAATTAAAAAGGTATTTAAGACATCTTTCCAATATTTATACCAAAAAAAGAGAACAAGTCATCATAAAAGTTCCTGAATAATTAAATTTTTCTTGGCTTGTTTTCTCTTGAGACTTGGTTTGTTAAAAAGTGCTCAAGTAGAGATTAATATCCGTAAAATCAATATTTAAAATAGAGTTTTAAAGTTTCTTACTAAAACAGTTGGCTAATTTGTTTCTTACAAAGTTAAAGTCTATCTTGACCGTGATGTTTAAATATTTAAAATTCCTTGTTTTTTTAAACCTCAAGAGCAATAGTTTGCTCTATACGTTATATCGTCGTACAGAAAGTCGACTCACTACAATTTTTTTTAATATTTTATAAATGCATGTGGTGTCTTTTTATATAAATTTTACCGTGCATATTTCTGCTGATCGTTCTATCGCACTGTAAGTTAGTAATAATAATTGTTATTTTGACCGGTATGAAAAAATTTTTTATGAAATTTTTATTCAGATAACGCATTAAATTTATAGTGCTTTTAAATCACAAATAAGTTCTCAAAAGTGTGCTGTTCTCACCTGTGGAAAGTGAAATATATTCCACAATTACGATTATTTACGATAAGATTAAATCGTAGTCTTTAATTCAAGTTTTTCAAACTTGACTTGACATATTCGTATTTCTGCCAAAATACTTAAGCGTGATTTTTAGTATCTCTGTGATATTTCTCTCTTACAATTATTTTTAAATGCATTGATTTTACAAGATCCAATACATATAGGGTTATGGTGAAGAACATTAGAGGTAGTAACCGAATATAAAAACATTTAGCTCACGACTAATTGTTGAGAAAATGGTGACTCATCTACTTGTAACACTATTATATAATTGGTTAAATTCTTTGAGCGTGGGCGTTGGCGGCTCTGGTATAATACTTTAACGGCCCATCATATTTGATTTGAGCTGGAGGGGCGTCTTAGGAGTGTCAGTGGCTATTAGGCTACTCCTTTTCAGATCCCCGTCATACGCATACCTCCAAAATTTACAGCCAGAACAGGGTAGGTTTTATGTGGTCCAAAAGTTAAAACGCCGTTGATAGTTAAGAATACGCGGGTAGCAGCGATATAGTTAGGAAATTACCACTGTGGCTAGAACGTTTGGAGTGAGGTCTCGTCTTATTGTATTATATGACGAGAATATATAGCTTAGAGATTTTATTTCTATATATCTTGATAACGCCTGCATATTTATTCCTGCTCAGTGCTTGAAGCCCAAAGGGTTATATATAGTTGGTAGGTAACAGCGCAAGAACAATCAGATGTTAGGATGATATCTTTTTGATAGCTCTATACTAGAACTCTCTCTCCTCCTCTCTCGTTTTAGAACTATGTTTTACTGTGCTACGATAACGTATTTTTTTCAAAAACATATTATCCAAAAAGGAACACATCTATTAATAATATTTGTACAACTAGCAATCTACTCTCGGAGACCCTAATTGTATGTTTTCTCTACTAGTAATTCTGTCAATTTAAAAAAAAATATGAGCCAAGTTGTGAACTTGTGTTTCTTTGCTGTGTTCTTATGTTATATACGAATGTAGTCAATGCTATACTGCTGGTTTAAAAAATCTAACATGTTCATTTGTTCATTTTTTTGTTCGACTTTGGTTAAAGGACGGATCTTATCTCAATAATAAGTAGAAGTTTTTTTTATACGCAATTATCAAGTCCAATAGAATATCTTCCTATTTTATATAAAACATGGTTTTTATTAGCCATTTTCATATCCTTAAAAAATCAGGCTTACCGGAACTCCTGATATGTGAGTATTTATGCTCTAATTTTTGGTAGAATGCGCTTATATCTTACTTCTGATAATTTCCGCAAAATTTATACAAAATGTAATGGGATCAATGAAGTGATCAAATTTTCGGTTAGGATATCGGTTCTCTTGATGGCCATCTTGATGAAGTAGAATCCTACCCTAACATCCACAACTTGCTGTGTCGGACACCAGGTTCTAGAACCACCTAACTCGCTCTAGCCATTTCTCTCTCGAGACAAATCCGCTAAATTATAGACATTTCTACTTTACATATTTGCAACATTCCGTGAAATTATAACCAGATTCATCCTGTGCGAGATTATTCTACTTTGGTTAATTGTTCACCCAAAGTCAAGAGAAGAATATTCTAATTGCCACATTTGAAAATGGCGCTAGATGTATTGTAATGAGGTCGGTGTTTTTTTTCACTAAAGAGCTGGTTTTGTTCTTTTTTAAATCATATAGGCGCAAACATAAGTTATAAATTCTTTCATATAGGAAAATTGTATACTTCGTCACTGCGCACTACATGATTACTAACCCAGCCCTAGTTTAAGACGGCTCTTATCCAAAGAACTTCTCTCCGAAAATATCTTCAAACTGAATGCCGTTTTTATTCTACTGATTAGCCCCTATGCGTGGAATAAAAACAAATTTTATCACATGCCGGGAGTGTGTGGTATGATAAATAAGTGTGAGTGTATAGTGAAAAGGTAAAAAGATGGGTTTTAGTTTGATATTTTTACATAGGATACGATAATTTAGGTGAATGTGTTATTATAAGTATATTAAAAATATTAATATACCGGTATTGGTGTGCGCAGAAATGTTTGAAGATGTATGATACAATCTGTTTTTTGGAAATGATTACTAGGAGTTAAATAGCATTTAAAAATAAAATCTCAGATAAAGCTACAGCTTAATTCTTTTCATAAAGCAGATACTAGCTCACAGGAAAAAGATTCTCTTACCCGTGATATTTTAAGCCTACGAAAATCGCTGCTACCCTCCCAATACCAACAACCCCTCACACTCTTGAAGTTCGTACTAGTCTGAATTATTGTGCAAAAAAATTTTCCGTGGAATCCAGAAAGACTAAAACGACGGCTATTAAAAAATAAACACAATCGTGCGAATTTCTATACCTACAAATTCAATTTTATTTTCTATTATGAAAGAGTTGTTGTCAATTTTCATAGTTTCCAAAGACAGTCATGATAGGTTGAAAAGTGTATAACGAATATGAGCCGGTGTTCGTTTAACAGATTGTTTTTCTCTCTCTCAACATAACATTATATTATATTTTACACATGATATTTATCGTCAAAAAATTTCTTTCGTTAAACACAAAAAAGAATTATTAACATGGGAGATAGATAACGATTACTATGATAGATATCTGAATATTCTGAGAATAGTGGTTCAAGGTTTATAGAATGATTTTAAGGGGATTCTTTTTTTATATTTTTATAGTGTTTTTTGTTTTTATCATTGTCTCAAAGGATACGTATATGTTTAACGATATTTCCTGAGTGTTCCCTAGCATTTCGTGCTTATTTTGAAACTAATATCTACTTCCTAATTAAACCCCTACGTAAAGAATGTATTTAGATGAAGACAGCCGCCTCCAAATAATTTATTCAACAATTATAAGAGGAATTATTTTAAGAAGAATTAAAACTTAGCGTTTTGTTTTCATCAAAATTTGAACGACTCCAGATTTTATGCGCAACAAAAAAATGGCCCCCGCGACCTATAAGGACATATATGTACGTTATTTCCAACAATACATTTAGAACATTATCATGGTTTGTGTAAAAATTTCTCGTACTTTTACCGTGTTTTGTGTTTATTCCTGTATATTGAACAATGTGTGTGTGTTATAGTCTGGGTTTTGAAGGCCGAAAAAATTCCCAAAATTTTTTATTTTTTCTACAAATTTAGCTGAATTGATTTGTTTAGCAACTATTTTAATACTTGTAGAAATGATGACTCTGTCCTACGGCGCTTTGAAAGCGCTAAAACTATTGAACTCCGAATTGTTTTGGTTAAGCGATCAGAGGATAATATGTTTTCATATATTTCAATATTTCTAGACATCAAAGCTTATATACTTTTAAAATTATAAGACTGACACGCTCGTTCGCAACAAATTCCGCTTTACCTTATATTTAGTCTAGCTTCTACGTTATGTTACGTCCAATTGGATGAAAAATGGTATGGTTTTTCTTCTCTCAATTTATTAATTATCTACTCATATTTGTGAATATGTTTAATTCCTCTTCTTTTCTCGTCGCGTTCACTACAAGGGTGTTAATAATACTTTCGAAATAGTTAAATAAAATGTTTACTCGTTAGTGAACTCACTCTATAATGTACTCTACTTTAGTTCTGGATCTATTAAATGCAGTGATGAAATAAGGATCGTACTCGCCCTATCATTACATCGCAGTGTGTTCCCCCGATGTAACAACAGAAGTAGCTTCGTGCTACTCTTGCTTGAATAGTGTAGTAGACTTTTTTCTGGCGCTATGTGATGAGTATGAGCGAAGTTCTTCGTTTTCTCGGATTTGAGCTGTGAAGGATAATTAGAAGGAGGTTTTAGGAATACTAGTATATAGCGATATTAGCCAGATCTTGGATTTAAAACTATTCTTTGAAGAATTATGAGCCAGATCGCTCGTGTGTCTGCCTATTTTTTTCTCTATATCTTCGACAATGATGCTGGCTTTGTTCAAGAGCTTGATTGAAAAAAAATACAAAATTTGTGAATTCAAGCTTTCGCCAAGGAGTCACGTAGAAATATGGGCCTAACGCCAATAAATTTTTTTCTGAAAACACAGTATGTGCAATGGATTTTAAGCACTAGAATATATTTTCTTTTGAAAAAAAATGATCAAACGACGGACTCGGGCGAAAGGAAATTTGTTGCTAATATAAGTATTTCGTGACTTAGGTTTTTAGCTCAAAAAATTTTGAACTAACACGCTATATATATCAGTTATATAATAAACAATACTTTATGGTTCGTAAGTAAGGTAATCGGTTGAATTATTCAGAGATTGAGCTCGATTGGCGGGTGCAAGGTGTTGGATTAACGGTTCCAGGTTGACTGAATTTTATTTCTTTTTAATAAGTCAATTAAAAGTTAATATGCGTTTATAAAAAGCAAAATTATTCAAATTTTTAAGACCCTAACAACCTCCGAGAAAAATGTTGTGTAAAAATATTTTTCATACATTATTTGACTTGGTGGAATTTCTGTGTGATAGGAACACAATAGTGTGCATAGATTTTTTTTAAAATGCTGTAAAAAATTTTTTGATAATTATGCAAACCAATTGACTTTCAAGCTACAACCCCACCCATCAGGTCTAGATGAGCTCCAAAAGGATGTCCCTTTCATCAGACTCTGAAACATCCTTCATGGTCAAATTCCTTCGAGTGTTATCAAATAATTTCCAATTATGTCCTTAGGGGGTTAGGATAACATATGCACCCAAATTTACATCTATTTAACAAGGACTTTCAAGCAGTAGAATATTTGCAAATGCGGCGCAAACAGCCAGGAAGTTATCAGATAAATATAATTTTCTGACCCTTGAGAACTTGAGGTGTACTTGACGCTCCTCCAAAACTTGGAAAAGCGGCCCGCCAGATCAAGTTGCTAAAAGACATAAATGACATGGGTTATATCCCAGACAATTAGGCAGAATTAAAAATACGAAGTAGAAAATATAATTTGAGAAAAGGCAAATTTTTATGTGACAGTGTTGCCAGAATAAATTAAGTGAGGAGGACTAACGAGAAAATTACAGCATCAAGAGGAGTGATCGCTATTATAATCAGTGATGTAGGCTGTTAGTAAATTTTTGGACGGTAGGTTTCTTGAATGAATGGGTAGAGATGTTATTTAAAGACTTTACTCAATCAAAGAACATTTGAGAATAATTCAATTAATATTGTTATCTGATACAATCAAACCTACGCGCAACGCACTGACCTTAATAAGCCTTGCGAACCCAACATACACTAAAAAGCTATCTTCCTCTACATTTTTTAATCGACTTTTTCTATTTTATTTTGTGTCGAGGCTCCTTTGAGGACAGCAACAATTTTTACCAACAATTAAACGAAAGCCTGTTTTTTTCGATAGTGACCGGACAAAATTTATTACGAACTCAATGTTGTTTAAATTAATTAAAATGTACTTCATTATATTCTCTGTAATTAATAACAGACGAGAATTACTAATAAACAATGTAATATCGCAATGAATACAATAACGGCACTAACAGAGCTCTACTTAAATAAGTCCTATGGATTATGTTAATATATGTCTCTACTATATTGATACCAACTATATTTATCTAAAGTGTATAAGTTGTCGATGTTAAGAAGTCTAGGAGGGAGATTGTGAGTTGAGTAATTATTTTTTGGTGTATTGGGTTAATTTCTTAAGTGGTCATGTCGTTTGATGGGCTGAATTAAAAACGATTTGCTACTCTCATTCCAGTATGTATATTAATGAGTGGTATAGAAATGATGTTTGAGGTACGGCTATGTTTATTTCACGAAAGGTGAGTTAGTGTGGATATTACTTACCTCGGCCACCAGAATAGCAACACGGATAAACCGTGGTGGCTCGCTCGAAATGACTATTAAACAAAAACCGTGTGGTACATCTCACGATACACTCTCTAACACACTGCACCTGTTGGATCCTGCATATATGTAACAGCAGGTATATATGATGCTAGTGTCATGACCATAAGATTATAAATTAATTATGCTGAGTGAATTAAACTTCTTTCATCTCTGTACCGTATTAGTGGTACGAATTTGGCTGTCAAGGGTTATATGTATGTATACACTCCTCAGTGTAGCGACCAAGTATCTAAGAACAAAATGAGCGTCTCATAGGCGTCAAGATGTCACCTCGCCCTCGGGCAAATACAATATAGCATGGATAACAATGTTACAAGATTCATGTGGTCTCTCTTCGCGATGTTAGTGAAATATAAGTGAGGCTGCGCCTTACTGAGATCCACCTCTACTGGTAGGAAGTAATATAGAAAAGGATGCCTGCATAATCAATGACAACGAGTGGTGCTATTATATCTATCGAACGTCACCCATGTTCTGATCACTAATGAGAGGCAGTGGGCATTAAACATTGATTAAAAGAAGCCAATTTAAATACTTACCCAAAAAATACTAATGTGATATTATATTATCCCTTTTTAAATAAGTAATTATCTACTCCCTGAATATAGAGTCGTTCGAAAAAACGTAGTTTGAAATAAACATTAAGACGCATTCCCACAAATTTGTTCTTCAAACACTATTTTGCGAGTTTGACTTTTTAAGGAATAAGAGATTTGCATTGCAAGACTCTTGGTATGTTAACTAATTTTATTCCAAAGAAATTATATTGCCTTTTTTTCTCCAAAGACAATATTAATACTAAAATAAATTTAGGTTGATTAAATCTATGTCGAGATCAGTCTATCAACATTAAAAACAAACTTAATGCGATAGAATCTTGATTCTATAGGAATAGGAAACGCACAATTTTTAAAAAATTACTCTGACACTTATCATTATTACTATTTCAAGTTTAATATCGTATCCACAATTAAATGTTTGTCAGACCCTTTTATTTGAACCTTTCACTATTATATTTCAAGTTGAATTTTAAGCCAATTACAATTTGAAGATTTTTTACAATCAAAACGTTTATATATGTTATATATTGTGCACATTAAAATAAAAACACAAAAAACACCGTCGTAAGAGCCGACAAAAGACACCGCTCTTTTCTAATTTCCACTAGGAATGACTGTATATGACGTGTTCGAAGGATTTGTGGTGAGCAGAATTATTGAAAATATACATTACTAGTATATTGAATAAACAAATACATTAGTGATTCTCGAAGATTTAATAATAATCGAGAGTAGTGGAGAGGAACTCATGATATGCTCTGTTTGTTATTGTCTTCAAAATTACTGATCTATTTATGATTTGGTGAAATCAACAGGGTACTAGCTTCAATTGGCATCAATAGTAATTGTTCACCATATAACAAGGTGTGAAGACAATGTCTCAAGATGTATTCTAAAAAAAAATATCATGATCTCTAAAATACTAGTCTTTAGCTTTAACCTCACGAAATCTTTACTTTCTTCTAGTGCCTTAACAAGATCTAACTTTATCTTTCCTAGATAGATATATGTTTTCTATAGTTCAGCCAAGAGAAAACTTTTTCACATAGACTCTAATATTTTATCTCGATTCTATTATTTGGATTTTAAAAAAATCATAATGTTAATTTTCTTTAAAGTCTCTATTGATATATCTATGATTATCACAAATCTAGAAGCATGAGATTTCATTAACATTCCGCAATTAATAAAATGAATTACATAGTTTATTTTAACTAACAAAAAAAGGGTTAGTGTTCTCAGTTTTTTGATTGTAAGAGAAAAATTATTAAAACACCGTAGTACCATTTTTAGTATTTAATTCTGCCAAAGTAATTGTTTTCAGTTTTTTGCAAATTATTTATAATCAATTTACTTAATATTTGAAATATAGCATTATAATCTATTCATCGAGGGTGATTTGGCTCTTTTTTAAGCATTTTAGCGAATATTTTTTGTATAACTCGTAGCTTTTTATATATAAAAAACGACCTAACGATCCAGGAGAAAATAGTTGAAATTAAAAAAATTTTCATGGTTCGAATCAGACCATTGTTTTTCTATTTTTTTACAAAAGAAATGAATAATTAAACAAATAATTTGATTCAGGCAAACCTCGGAAAATAATCAAAAATGGTCGATTCGGACCAATTTTATCTTATCTTATTATTACCAGGCAGTTACGCGTAAAGATAATATGCTTAATTTTGCTCTAAAATGCCAACAAAAATTTGCTACAAAAATACCTTCCGAAATNTTATTATTTATTATTATTTATTATTATTTATTATTATTTATTATTATTTATTATTATTTATTATTATTTATTATTATTTATTATTATTTGTTATTATTTATAATTATTTAGTTTTTTTACACAATTAAGACTTCTCTGCGAATCTCTACCTTGAAACTAATTTGTTGGATACTTCAAAATTTTTGCTGAGCCGTTTTTTCCAAGTGAACGATCATATCAAAAATTCCCGTTGTTATTGTAGCTGATTAATTAGAAGAATGTGAATTTAAAAAAAAGTATTTCTCCATAATTCGCATTATAAATGCATCTTCAGGACACTTAAAAAGAACAAGATAAACGAAAATTGTTGAAGTTTTTCACAAGCATTTATTATCGTAAGCATTTATTATTGCAAGCATTTATTATGCAAAATATAAACAAATATTTTTTTTTGGAATTTACCTTATTTTCAAAAATCTCAAAAAAATAATTTTATTAANAAATATATATGATTCTTATAATTTATCATCTTCTAGCCTACACTATTTCTGCATATTTTTAAAACTCTATATTCTTCATTTTTAAAGACTTGAAAACTTTATCCCTGAAGATGCATAAGCGAAACGTCGCAAAAGAATAAATAATTAAATGATTTGTTAAATACTCTACCCTTTGAAAACAAGAAAACCTTCCATTGAAAAAAATAAAATTGCTATAGCTTAAAGTGCAGGGTTGCTAATTTTCTGTAATTTCTTGGATTTTGCCTTCCAATACTTTTTCAAAATGTGAAAAATTTCAGATTGACGCTATTTCACTACCAACCCAAAATTAGTATTTTGCCAATGCGCTTCCAGTTTTTGATATTTGGGTTGATGTTTGTGGCTATAAAGTATAGTGTACATAAAGTACAACGTGACCACAATCCTATGGGCGGCTCACTCGTCTCTAATTCGGCTTTTTTAACCAAATATTATAAGCTAATCTTCAGTATCTAGAGCTAACTTTTAATCATAAGGTGAGATACGGCCATTCTAAAAAAAATAGAAATCATGGTTTTCTCAAAAAATATGTTGAAAGAAAACCAGGTAGAATCAAAATTAATTCATTTTCGGGTGAAAGTGATTTCGATTGGGATTATTGAGAATTATATCTTTGGAACCAATTTCTTCGAAAAAGCCATCGACAATTGTAGACAGGCTCGCAAAAAGGATAAAATAGAGATGGATTTGGATAGGATAGGGATGGCCATCTCCATTTATCCCCACTCTATCGCCAATGCTATCCCTTTTTATCCCCACTCTAACCCCACAAAAATCTCATCCCTTTTACCAGCCTGACTAGAACCCTCTTAAAAATAATAATATCATAGAAATTTCTTGGATGAATAATAATCTTTTAAACAATTTTTGATTTAAATTTTTAAGATCGCATGTTAAACCGACCGGTTAATGAGGTGTACTGGGAGCAATAATTTTTTCTTAAAAGTCGTATTTTTTTCGTCCTATTTTAGAAAATATCCAAACTCACACATAAGTTGTGAAATAAAAAAGAGAAAAATTTCGCTGTTTCCTTTTTTCAATTTTGATCCTAAAAATGTCTTGAATATGCCGAAAAGGACCAGTTTTTCTTAATTTGGCCACGGAAAATCGTATTGTTTTCCATGTGACATACAGAACTAGTTTAGCATGCATCACAGATTATCGAGATAATTAAGAGAAAACCACTGTTTCCAAATTAACAATGTCATCTTTTAACTCCAAGAATCACGATTTTGAAAATTAATTTTTAACCTTAATGTCATCCTATCGCGTTTTAAATAGCACCAAACGAATCTTGAGCATCGTTTTTTGAAAATGGTAATATGAACTTTGTTCCAAATATGAATTGTTCGAGCGCTAGAGATCAAAACATTTTTTTTCCACACTCGGAAAAAATTCCAAATTTTTTTGGGACATTTTCTGGGTCATAAGATATGGAGTGCTTATAGAACCCTCTTATTAAGGGGTCCTTTAGTTTTTCATGTACGAATACTACAAGCCTTCGAATTTCCATTATATTGAGATTCTTTTACGAAAGTTTCCGTAGATAATTATTTGAGAACCATGGAGATAAAATGGAGATGCGTCTCCAAGGATGCACCTCCTTTTTTGGTAATGGATGGGTTGTATCTCATCCTCAAATTGAGGATATAATGGGGATGGAGGATAGGGATGAAAAATCGGCTGGGGATGCATCTCTTTACAAGCCTGATCGTAAATTACAATTTATAATATCCTAGACAGAAACAGGCCTAGACATAACCCTCGAAACAAATTTAATTTTAAAGTCACTGCATCGAAAGTTTAAATTGACCGTGAAATACTCTTGAGAATAATTCCCTGTAATTAAAAAAATACAAAACTCGCTATGAAGATAGCGCCAAAGGTTTCTTGTAGTCGATTTCCTCATCAACATATTACAAAAGTTGATCAATTATATCTGCATGGCGCTAGAGAGCAAATAAAAGTATGAACTTTAGCGCCCCGAGTGGTAATCATATAAATAAATTAAATTAAATAGCATAATTCAATCTCTATATATTTTTCCATGATATTTTGTATCCCGCCCACCAAGCTCTCGAAAATGATAGATTTTATCCCTTTTCATGGCAAACGTCAATATATGTGGGCCGAAAAATGATTCTCAAAGCATAAAATTGTAAAAGCCGTTTATCAAGAAAGTCTTTTTGTAATTTATCAGTTTCTGGTTCCATCAAGTTCGAGTATTGTATAAACTTTGATGAATAAAAAAGTAATTTTAGAACTTTTCCCAATATTTATACCAAAAAGAGGACAAAGTATAAGTGAAGTCCTCATAAATCTAATTTAATTTTGTTTGCTTGTTTCTTGAATTGGTTTGTTAAGAAGTGCTCAAGGCAGTGATTAATCCGTAAATTAGATATTAAATGAGTCATATTAAAGTTCTACTATAGAAGACGTGTGCAACTTTCTTACACAAGTAAAGTCTATCTAGACTGTGATGTAGTTATCTTTAAAAATTCCTTGTTTCATTTAATACCTAACGCATAGTTTGCTATTGACTGTATGGTCATCAGAAAGTTGACTACCCTACAGCCCATTATTTTGTAATCAGTGTTTAAAGGACACTGTGGTTGACTATTTTAATTTCACCTGCAATTTCGCTGAGGGTTATCCACTGTAGTTTTATATAATTTTATTTGACCGTTGAAAAATTTTGAATTTTATTCAGATAACGCCATAAGTTATGGCTTTATCAAAATAAGTTCTCAAAAGTGTCCGAAAGTGAAAAAATCTATTTGACCCATATGTTAAGGGCCATAAGTGGAAAACTGATACAATCGAATCGCCAAATCGGGATTTGATCCGGATTCCAAATTATTTTTTGCAGCAATAATATAGGTTATGGGTATACATAGCAACGACTTGGAATTGGGATATCTCTTTAACACCTTGGTTAATCTGAGAGGTGCGGGCTTGAAGAAAGGCCTTATGAGTGGCTAGAAGGTCTTAGGAATGTCAGGTTGGCTCCCTCAGCCCGCAACTTCTCAGATATAACCAAGAGATGTTAAGGGGTAGCAGCAATGGGCAGACTGGCGTCCTGCTAACTTACGAAAATAATTAGTGGTTGATTTTTTGTGCTTATTATCGTTAGCTGAACCAAATAAACTGTGTATCAGCTCATTAAAATATTCTTTTTTATCTATTTAAGGAAAGATTTGAGTCGAACTTTCATATTCATTTGAATTGTCGTAGAATTTTCCAAAATCAAAAACCATTATTAAAATTTCACGCATTTTTCACCCAAAATTTTTTATTTACTGAAATTCTGTCAATTAAAAAAAAGAGCAAACTTAACTATTCATGCATGTTTACTATTTCTGACTGCTGTTAAAAAATCATAACATTGGTTCATGTCATTTTTTTGTCGACTTTTTTTAGAGAATATAGTGGTTGATAATTTTTTGCAAAATCAAGTTCAAATTTTTATAACATGTTCTTTTTGAATTCTTCTTGAAAAATCAGGCCGAATCTTTGTGGTTATTTTCTGTATCTATTTGATTCCGTATTTCAACGATCGCGAAAAAGTCAATCGCAATACTGTTTTTCTGAGCTACTGATTGAACATTTCACAACACTTCGGTTTTGGTACACCGATTTGTGCCATTTTAGTGCACAATTTATAAGAAATTTTTATTGAATTTCAAAAATCTAAATCTAAATTTCGGTTTATAGGATACTTTCTTTATCAAAGTCCAGGAGATTTTTTAATATTTTTAAACAGGCACATCTGAAGGTCAATTTTTTTTCCTAAAAAGCTGTTCTTTCTCTATTTTCCTGGGAAAAAAAACTTTCATACTATATAGGAAATTTTTTCATATGAATAATGATTCTCCCACTATGTTAGCGCATGAACACCCGAAAATGCCTGAGGCTTTATTGAAGTATGCCTTCGAAAAAAATTCTCACATCCGGGTCAAGTTGAGAATGGAGTATATAATGAACATGGTTTCTATTATTTTTACAGAATAACTTCAGTATGTCTGCATAAACATTAAAATGTTAAACCGTTTTTGCAAGAAGACGACTTTTACTTGAAGGAACAAATTAAAAAAAAAAATTTTAACACATTTTTTTTCATTCGCATAAATCACTCCAAAAAATGTCACCAATCTGCCACGATCGCTGCTACCCCCATCTAACCCCTCGCACCCCTTTGACTATCTAAAGGCAAAAAACTTTTCGGGAGTTAAAACAGCGCCAGAACATAACACTGCGTCCACAGACCTACAACTTCAAATATGTCATAGAGTTTGCAATTTTATTTCCAAAGAAGATTGGGTTTGAAAATTCTTATTACGATGAGCCGCTTCGAAAGTTATTTTTTCCTCCTTTTTCTCAGGATTTTTCGTCAAAATTTCATTCAAAAATTAATTGGGGGAAAAACAGATAACATATATCGAAATTCTGAGGGAAGAAAGTTTTCAGGAGGAAAGATTTAAGGGTATCTGTTTAATTAAATTTATTTCATCTGCAAGTGTCTCTTTACGAATAATAATTTTTCACACGTCAATTTTTATGAACTCAAAATACATAAAAAAAAAATATTTATTCGAAAAATTATTTTTCGAAAGAATTGAACGGCAATTTAACCCAAATAGAGCCGACAAAGACAAATCGCATTCAAAATTATAGAACATAAGGTGGTACTGATTTTGAGTTTTCCACATCTTTCTGGCATATATTGCCACGCGCGGCGATATGATAATTGTTTTGTAAGCGATCCAAGCATATCGAGTGAGTGTTCAAATTTCAGACCAGCTTAAATAGCTAAAGGTTTCACTCCTAATTTTGTATTATATGTTCATTGTGAAAAATGTAGGTTCTTCAAAATACAAGGATGAGGAACCTCTCTTTTTCGTGCGTGTGCAGTGAGTGCTAGTTTTACAAACTTCCAAATTTAAAAATGTTACGTGTTGTTCTCTTAATTATTGTCCTTGATCTCACATGACAAATAAGTTAGCCGATATCCTACCCAGTTTTCCCGTTGATCAAGCGCTCAACATATCTGTCCTTTAGATAGGCTTTTGGCTGTGAGGCGAAGTTCTCGTTTCTGGGTTTGAGGAGGTTAAAGGGATATAGCAATATTCAGACGATTGGCCAGATCGCTGTTGTCGCTTTTTTTTTGAATTTCGACAAGAGGCGCTTGTCAAGAGCTTGATTGAAAAAAAAATACAAAATTTGAATTTCAGCTTTCGCAAGGTCGTAGAAAATATGGGCCATAACGCCATAAATTTTTTTCTGAAAACAACAGTATGTGCAAGTGATTTTAGCACTAGAATTATATTTTTTTGAAAAAAATGAGTCAACCGCGACTCGGCGAAGAATATCTCATAGTATTTCGTGACTTGGTTTTAGCTCAAAAATTTGAACTGAACACGCTATATATATCAGTTATAATAATAAACAATACTTTGGTTAAGGTAAGGTAATCGGTTGATTATCAGAGATGACAATTTCGTGTGCAAGTTTTTAACGGTCCAGGTGACTGAATTATTTCTTTTATAAGTCAATTAAAAGTTATATGCGTTTATAAAAGCAAATTTTCAAATTTTAAGACCCTACAACCTCCGAGGAAAAATGTGTAACAAATATTTTTCATACATTATTTGGACTTGTGGAATTTCTGTGTATAGAACACAAATAGTGTGCATAGATTTTTTTTAAATAATGCTGTAAAATTTTTTGATAATTTGCAAACCAATTGCTTTCAGCTACAACCACAACCATCAGGTCTAGATGAGCTCCAAAGATGTCCCTTTCATCTGACTGAAACATCTTCTGTCAAATTCCTCAGTGTTATCAAATAATTTCCAATTATGTCCTTTAGGGGCTTAGGGTAACATTGCACCAAATACATCGTTTTAACAAGGACTTCTCAAGCAGTAGAAAGATATTTGCAAGCCGCAAAACAGCAGAGTTATCAGATAATATTTAATTTTCTGACCCTTGAGAACTTGAGTGTCTTGACGTCTCCAAACTTGGAAACGGCCGCAGATCAAGTTGTAAAAGACATAAATCATGGGGGTTTATCCCAGACAATTAAGCGAATTAAAATACGAGTAGATATAATTTGAGAAAAGCAATTTTTATGTGACAAGTGTTCCAGAATAAATTTAATGTGAGGAGAGCCTCCTCAGGAGACTAAAGAATTAACAGCATCAAGGGAGTGTCGCTGATTACTAATCAGTGATTAGGCTGTTTATTAAATTTTTTGACGTGGTTTCTTGATGAACTGGTAGAAATGGTATTTAAAAGACTTTCTCAGCATAAAGAACCAATTTGAGATAATTTCAATAATTATTGTTATCTGATACAATCAAACCTACGCGCACGCACTGACCTTTAATAAGCCTCGCAAAATACACTAAAAAGCTATCTTCTCCTACAATTTTTATCGACTTTTTCTAATTTATTGTGTCGAGCTCCTGAGGAGCAATACCAACAATAAACGAAAGCCTGTTTTTCGAAGTTTTTTTTTTGACGGACAAATTTTTTTTCGATCAATTTTTGTTAATTTTGTTCTTGTATTTTTTCTGTTTAAACAACGGAACTTAACAAAATTTCAAAAAACGGGCTAAAGTTTATTGTTGGTAGTAATACTCAGGAGCTTGATACAAAAATTAGAATAGGTCGATGTAAATTATAGGAGGAGATAGCTTTTTAGTATTTTTTTTGGTTGGAGTTTTCAAGGGTCATGTGTGGGCGTAGTTTGTATTGTATCAGATTATAATTAGTGTTGAAATGATCTGATAGGCTTGTTCTTCAAGTTGAGTTAGTTTTTTTGATACTACCTGAGCCAGATTAGCCAGAAACCGCGTCGAAAAGTTAAAAAACGTCGTAATCAGCGACAGCCACTTCCCTGGGTCTTTGTATTTAAAAACGCGTTCTGAGCAAAAGTATAAGAATGTTCTTTAATTGGTTTAAATTCCTCGCTGGTACAACTGATTTGTGTAGGTATTTGTTCCAGTTAGCGCGAGCAATACAGTGGTTGTCTAGATAATTTCCCCTCTTTTTGGGCATATATTTAGAGAAAAAGTTTTTTGAAGGGGTATTCAGAGAAAAAGGCTGCGCCTTACTAGATCCCCTCTCTGTTGAAAGAATTTGAAAGGGCGCATAATCAAGACAACGATTGTTGTTGTTTTATTTCGAATTTCATACAGTTTTCTTCATAGAGAAGCAAAAATGATAAGAAAGCCATAATTTACCAAAAAATATACCCTTTTTTAAAGTCAACTTTATTTTAAATTAGTCTCGAATTAACGATTTTCACAATGTCTCCAAATTGTTTGACTTTTAAGAAAAATAAATGCACTCTTAGTATTTACATTTTTCAAGTTATTTGTTTCCAGCATTTATACTAAAAACATAGTTTAGTAGAAAAATTTTCAGGGCTCACAAAACGAAACTTTTTTAAGCTGACTTTTAGAAGGAACCAATTTAAAATACTCTGACCTTTCTTACTCATTAAATTGACAAATTCGACCTTTTATTTGACCTATTATTCATTGAATAGCCAAGATTAAATTTTTACATCGTAATTATGTTTGAAAATAAATAAACACAAAAACCGAGCACAGCACCGCTCTTTTCAATTCCAAAGGTACTTGAATACGTTGAAGGTTGCGTAAGTAACAACTAGTAAGTAAAAAAGTTTTCAAGATAAATTTCGAGGATGAAAATTCATCTGTTATTTTTCTACTGCATTTAGAAAATCAAGTAATTTGGCAAATAAATTTCATACAAGGAGACAGTCAGTGTTAAAAAAACAATTCAAAATTGCTTCCAGAATTTCCAAGCTACCTAAAAGACAACTTATTTCTGATAGAAGTTTATATCGCAAGAGACAGCTTTACCATGTTTTCTAATTTCATGAAATGGATAAAAGTATGTTCAATTCTTTAAAGTCTCTATTTTCTTGATTATCAGTCTGCAGCATGCATACAATCCGCATGATAAAATGAATTCATAGTTTATTTAACTAACAGAAAAAGGGGTTGTGTTCAGTTTGATTAGTCGTTTAACGATACAATTTTTTAGATTTCTGGCAAAGGAATTGTTCAGTTTTTGCAAATAATTTATAATCAATACTTAATAATATATGCTATATCTATTACGGTACTTGCTGGGCCTTTTTAGCAACTTTTTTAGCGAAATTTTTATTTAACTCGGCTTTTGAAAACGACTCATCCCAGAGAAAAATGAATAAAAAAATTATGGTCCGAATCAGACCATTGTTTCCATTTTTTTACAAAAACTGATAATTAAACAATTTCAGCAACCTCGGAAAATAATCAAAAAATGGTCCGATTCGGACCATTTTTATCTTATCTTATTATTACCAGCAAGTACCGTAATAGATATATCGTAATTTTGCTCTAAAATGCAACAAAAATTTGCTACAAAAATACCTTCCGAAATAAGAATAATACTAATCAAAGCAAGCATAATTTTATTTATAATAGTTTTGATTTGAATTAGTTTATTAATAAGTTATACAGAAGGGTGTATATACAGATTAATTATATGTAGCACCGGGCAATCGAATTCGATATTTTTGGATTTCGTACGAGTGTATTTTACCACTTCACCACCCGGCACTACTGATTTTAATGGTCGCGATTTGTTATTTTATTGTTTCAAGTACATATCGGTTCCAA
>SCLH01000450.1:451613-462770 GCA_004367855.1 Oikopleura vanhoeffeni | reverse complement strand
ATATGATATCGATTATGATGACCGAGTGCCTTCAATATTTTTGTCCATATTTTTTTTTAACAAAGAAAGATTTTTGAGGCACTCGGGCATCGTAATGGATATACACTATGTGATTTGGTTGCACGGAAAAAAATACAGTAGCTTGAGATCAAGTTTATTAGAACCAACTTAAAAATTACTGAAAATAATGTTTCTGTTCCAAGTTGGAAGTCTTCCAAACATTTTAATCTCGAGACCCTTTTATTTTTTTCCGAGCAAAAAATTTTATACTGTACAGTTGGAACCAAGCTGCATCTTGTTCTGAGTAGGGGTCCTTTTTGCATAAATATCATCATTGTCAACCGGGTAATTTTTGAGCCACATGCACAATACAAAAACATATCCACAAATTGTTCCAATTATTGAAGAATCAGGCACTTGAAGTCGTCCAGGGTCTAGTCCAGGAATTTTGTCCTGGAAACGGGTTTAAGATTTCTTCAGACTAACGTGGGCTTGAGATGATCACTGGAAGAGCTTATATTATGGTTATTTGTATCTATCACTTCTGATCTGTCTAAATCGGAATCGTATTCATAATCTTCTTGTTCGATAATATTATTTTTTGTAAATCTCAAGCCAGCGGTTGGAGACATAGCTCTTTGATTGTTATCGATAGATTGGCCGGTTCCATATGTTGGCCTTTGCTGGTCTTGGCTTGAAATCCGACTTGGAGATCTCACTAGTCCTTCAGAGTAAAAGCTAGCGTCCTGATTCATATTGGTATCTCCTGTACTGTGTAATCTCGTAGATTGATTGTGGCTGAAGATTTTGGAGTTATTAGATTGCACATTGACAAAACTCGCGTTGGCATCTTGAATATGTGACCGCATGGTTCCCTGGACATGTGTTCCGTGAGAAATACCCTGGGAATGTTCTCTTTGGGCAAATCCTTTAGCATGTGTTTCGTAGGTCCCCTGAGCATGTCCTCCGTGAGCGAGGCCCTGAGCATGCCCTATAGCTCCTCCATGAACATATCCACCTCCATCTAAGACGTGTCCTCCACCTCCTTGGCGTTGATTTTGCTAAAAAAGTTATTATAAGATGCAATTTTTTCGGAGAGGCTAATTTCTGAAATTTTATTTATTTTTTGCATGATACATTCGAAAGCTACTGTATGATGATTCATCATAAGTTTTTGTATTAATTGAAACCTTCCACTTCGATCTAGGCGTCCAAAAATAGTTAAAAAGTTATCAAAATGAAACCTTCAGATTTCAATAAATCCTTTGATTTGAAACTGTGAAAATTTAGATTTGTAACTTCTAGAACAAAACCGAGAACTTGTGAATTAAAAATTTCAGGTTTATATTATAATAATCTTTGTTTCGGTGATGAACATAAATTGGCAAATCGAATAATCAAATAAAACTTTCCTAGAATCCAAAGGGAATGTCCAGTTGATCCTGCAAAAACAACAAAAACAATATCATACTATTCCAAAAATAAATACCGTCGAGTTTTAAGTGGAAGATTTTAAATAATATACAGTATGTATATAAAGACTTATTGTTTGAATAAATCTTTTGATCGAAAAATAATGGAAGCTTTATATCCCCTATTCACACTTTCGTTAATATCCCGGCTTCGGAAACCTGAAATGAATACTCAAGTGGAAACTGGCAAAGTTCTCGGATCTTACAAATAAGGCATATCCCCTATTCACACTTTTGTGAATATCCCGGCCCTGATTAGGAAACGTAGTTTGTTTTTAAGTAGTAGGGTCGGGATATTCACAAAAGTGTGAATAGGGGATATAAAATAAATACCTTAATTTTTTTTGTTTTTTAAATCACACGTTTAAATCATGAAAAATAATGAATTGTTAAGTAAAACGGTGAAGTGGGTTTTGAGTGTAAAATCCAGCACTTTTATGAGAACTGTGGAAGACAATGATAAGATTTAATAATATGTAATCAGTAATTCAGTAATTTAAAAAACATTGCTCAAAACTAAAAATCGACTATCTACACTAGTTGTTGTCGTTATCGTCACGTCAATTTACATTGTATTGTGCTGATTTATGCATTCATGGGTGTATATACAGGTAAATATTTATAGTTAAAATATGCGCGTCTCTATACTGTTTTGTCATTGAAAAATATTAAAACGTTTGTTTCTGAGAGAAATTGTTTATTTTTGATTCGGGACAAATTTATTGTTCAACTCTAAAATTGTCCAATATGTGAAATAAGGGCTTTTCACACCATGTGCAACATCGCTTACTTTATTTGTGACAATCAAAAGGTTTTTACTCAACACTGTTATCAACAAAATTATCTTAAGGAAAATTATGAAATTAAATTAATTTTTCTTATCAAATTTGAAGGTCATAAAATGACATGAATCGTAATTTCCCTTAAACTCAGAAACTAAGTAAGATACGAGGTTAACTTTCAAAAATTGAATTCACAAGGTCGATTCTATAGATTTCTGGTTTTTAGATAATTGGAGCAAAAATATATTTTACTATTCGGAAAAGTGCACCTGTTACTAATCAGAGGACATTGGAAACTTTCCTGCCAGGAAGTATCAAAAGTGTTTAAACAAAGTATTAACATGTCACTTGAAAATCGGACGAAAATTGAGGAGGAGATAGATTTTTTTGAAAAATTGACTGAGAAAACCATATTTTTTGGCGTTCAATAGCATTCTAGTGCAGAATTCGCAAATTCCCACCAGCAGAATTATTGACATTTTAGTTTTTCCCATAAGTGTTAAAATTAAATTTAAACTCAATATTGACGGAGGAGATAGGTTTTGAAAAAATCGTCATTTTTTCAACCTTTTATGCCTTATAGCGTACTCTAAAATTATGAAATTTTTTACGATTGTTAATTATAACGAGGAATTTCTGAGCTTTGTAAAACCGTAAAGTATGTAACTCTATCATGTCTAGTTTTTTAGTAATAAGTTCCAAAGTTCAAAAATGACCAAAATCCTTACCCTGTACCACCCCCTTAATATAACAGAAATGAAAATATTTTAATATGCATATGTTAATTGAAATCATGGAAATAGCGGGTAAAAATAATTTATCATTTTTAACAGAGTTTGACCATAAATTGAAAATATGAACACGCCAATTTTTTTGCGTTCAATTGGAGTACAATTCCTGAAAGTTGCATAACATTTGTATGCAGCATGTAACAAAATCAAGCACTTATAAACAAGCACCAAATTTAATTGACAGTCAACAATTTAACTACGGTTTTGTGTTCAATCGAGCCGTGGAGAGTAGGCGGACCAAAACTACTGCTAATTATTTCGAAAAATTTGGCGTGTAATAAATAAAAGTCACTTTTAATGGCTTGCATACTTCAAACATTTAGCACCCACAACCCCCTTAAACAAGTATCAAATTTTGTTTGCTCAACGTTATAGTCAAAATGTTACTTTTTTGCTTGGTTTAGTTAACATTCAATTTTTACTAAGTGAGTTGCCAAATGTAGTACACTTAATGTACGTCAAAGAAATTTTGAAAATAATTTCGTATAAACTTTCAAATTTTGACCAATGATCAACAGTGTAATTTTGTATAGGTAATAATTTACTTACCGCAATTAAATGATGACTCCGAAGGATATTTATCTTGTTATCATTAATTGTGACATCAGTTCCATTACTCAAAACCGAATCAGCTCTATCTTCAACTATAATAGTTTCAATTTTTTGAACTCCGTGTAAGATATTTTCCCAATCAATTTCCTTCTTTTGTGTTTGGTGTGTGGTCGCGGTCATTTTGGACAGGCCACTCACTCCAGATACAATACTCATTCGATTATTTATTAAAGGTTGATCATCAGAAAAGCCTTCCAAATTGTAAATACGCTTTTCATCGTAGGTATGGAAAACTTTGTCAGCTTCCATTTTGGACTAAAATTTTATTTTTTTAACTTTTTGTCGAATGTTTTTTGAGGAGGCTATTGCTGTGAAACGCAAACAACTTTAATCGGTTAATAATCTGACTATACAGTATGTGTTTTTTTACTTCCTAAATAGAAACTTGCTGTGAAGTGAATTTTTGCCAATAAAATATGGTAACTAGGACCTAGTTACTAGGTCGATTATATTTTGAAAGCCGAGTTATCGTCGATAGCGAGAGTTTAAAAAAATAATGAACTTAGTTGCCAATTCTTATTGGCCGGAATTTCATTAATAGCAAGTTGCCTTTTCGGGACTAAAAAACACATACTGTAAGTTTCTTTCATTCGATATCACTCAAAAATTAAATGATAATTGTGGGAGTTTTTGCACAGATGTAGAACGATGGGAATAAAAATAAATAAACATAATAACTTAAAAATT
This sequence comes from Oikopleura vanhoeffeni, assembly GCA_004367855.1. NCBI lineage: Eukaryota > Metazoa > Chordata > Appendicularia > Copelata > Oikopleuridae > Oikopleura > Oikopleura vanhoeffeni. The sequence goes on along the minus strand of SCLH01000450.1, from coordinate 458,426 downwards.
GACAAAATGCATGATCATTCTCATGCAGAATTTTAGCAAAAAAACAAATAGCATTAAATTATTAAAACTCACTTTGGTTAGATGTTGGGTGTCATCGACCACATCAAGCTTTTTGTTGACCGTCAAAAGGTTGAAAAGATAGTAGTACCAATCTGGTTTTTCACCCTGTAATTTTGGCTCAATTTTATAATCTATAATAAATGTATGTAGTCATTGTTTACTCATAGATATCGGAAATAGTATATAAAGAAAAATTTTGCAACGGTTAAATAATTTTTATCACAATTTTAATGAGATTAATTTGATTACGAAATTCAATTTATAAAACTGGTTTTATGATTTATGGCGTGAGAAACCGCATAAAACTAGTTCTAAAAACTTAGTTTTTTAGCTATTGAAATGAAATCAGACATACAGAATGTAGATCATGCAGCATACACTAACTTACCATTTATAACTACCCCTTGTTATGTAAACCCATCACCCTGTTATGGAACTCACCATCCTTTAATAGAAACTAATTCCCATTTATGGAAACCATTTTTGAAAAACAAGGAATTATCATCGGTTGAAACTATTTTTGAAAAACAAGGCATGTTTGAGAAAAAAACTTGATTTTTAATGCTGAATTTGCTCAAAAATATTCTTAAAAAATTTGTGAGTTTGACTACATATATAATTGTTCCCTGCACATGTAATTTGAGAAAAATCTCAAACATTTTTCAAAAAATTCCAAATTTTTGGCTGAAAACAACTTTTCAAATTTTGCCCAAAATTACCCGGAATGAAAACCCACCACCATTTGCTGGAAACTCATCACCCTCTAATGGAAACCCATTACCATTTATTGAAACCATTTTTTGGCCGAAGTGGGTTTCCATAAATGGTAAGTTAGCATTATTAATGCTGTCATCAATAAGTTTACATGTATGTAAAATTGAAAAAATGAATTTAATTTTAAATCTAACTATCAGATAACGATTTTAAATTGAGCCATTCCGTAGGTGGTATGATAACAGGTCCAGGTGGTTTTGGTACTGGTATTGGTGCTACTGCACAACAACCACAATACGTCCAACAAGCAAAACAACAACAAAATAAGAGCATCAAGGCCAACAATCCCAACAAAGGAATCCACCAGATTGCACCAGTATTAAATCCACAAGTGAACTCTCTTGGATAATACTCGTCATCTTCATTTTCGTTACACTCGCAAGTGTGTAAAATATGCTCAAATGGTGCTCCATTGTGTAACTGAACTTGCGGCTGGATAAATTGCTGTTCACAGTGAGTGGTCGATTCGTCGATAACGCCAGCATCAGCAATAGTGAATTTAATTTCTTCTCCATTATCCAGCGATGTCTAAATTTTTTATATTATGGATTACATTATATCTTCATGGTTGGAAAAAATTTGATCCAGGCAATCACGGGAGCATACCATAACGCCTGACAATTCTGAAGCCCGCGATTTGCGCGAGCTGTGCCGCGAAAAGTAAATAAAGTTGCGCAGTAGGAAGTTAAATCAATTAAGAGAGCTTATTAACAATTTTAGCATTCAATTATTTTGAAATAACTTAAACAAATTAATATATCCGGGTTATATCCGACGGCAAAAACAGCTTTGATTTCATATTTTTAAGGAGATGACGCAATATATGGACGCTACATAAAATAATGTTAGATTCAGGAAAAAGTTTGGGAATAGCTTGCATAAAACTCAACTCGGCATCACTATAAAAATATGTAGTTTTTAATTCGGTCCATAATTCTCAAAAACAAATTTTTAATAAAAGTTAAATTTCAATATAATTATTTTTGACCTTTTTTCCATCAAAAAAAAACATGACTGGGTAGGAAAATACAGCAGTTCCGCCGTTAGAAATAAACATACTTATCAATAAAAATTGCCCATTTTCTTTCGTATGAAATATCAAATAATTTTGTTTTCCTCCTCTTGTCACATATAAAATTTCAAGTTTTACGTGTACCTTCACATGAATTAAAACGTGATAAGCGTATGGTACTACACGATTTGAATTCATTTTTTTATGATTATGATTAAATTTTGATCAGCTATATATGCAATTAAAATAGTGCGAAAGTGGTTGAGTTTTGTAATTGCTCATTATGTCCGAAGTTCATCTAAGTTTTAAAAACATGTTTCTTAATTGAAGTCAATTCAAGCTGTTTTTCCGGGAGATGTACAGTTTGTAAGCTTTTTTTTGAGCCCACCGAGACGCTCTCCTAAGGAAAGTGTAAGCTTTTTATGTTTTCTGAGAAATTATTTTTAGCAGATGCGAAAAGTAAAACACAAAAGGTATATTTTTATACCAATTGTAAGCTTTTTTTGCAAAAGCTTACAAAACGGTAAATTGTATACCGTTTGTAAGCTTTTTTCTGCAAAAGCCTTCACAAAAGTTAAAATTGTATACCACTTGTCAAGCTAATTTTATTAAATGGCCTACAATATAGTTTATTTTGTACCTTTGTAAGCTCTTTTTTAATAAAAGCTCAGAATAACTTTATTTTCAAATAGATTAAAAAAAAATAATAATGAAATCTTAGTATTTCCGGATAAATGGTGATTACGCCACCTAATTACTGTATATTGATGACCAATACTTCTGCATTTCCGCCTTTTAAACAAAGAACGCTTCCGTTATAATAAAAAAAATTTTAACTCCCAGGTTAAAGTGGGCCGACATTTTAGCCCATGTATATTATACGTAAGAAGGTTACTTTACTAGCGATTCAGTTTTAACTATTACTTATCTCAAAACAAAGCGATGACGCTTATTTAGGCAGAAGAGCAAATGAATTAATTCTCAAATAGATTCTCTGGCATCTAATTCTGCCAACTATTCGTAGCCTGTGTTAAGGCAAAACTGGTATTGACATTCATTTTTCCATAAAATTGCTATTCTTTTATGGAGCTGTATAAAGGGTAAAAACCGGAAAAAATTCACATCCTTTAATGTGTAAAACACAAGAAGTGGTGGCCGCTGGAAAGGGCTGTCGTCAATTAATTCGAAATATTTGAAGAATAAATCTGACAAAATATTGGACTGGCGAAAATATTGGAGTTCAACTTTCCAAATCACACTACGACGACAACACTTGTCAAGAATATGCAAAATTTTCTGGAACTTTGCTAAAATCAATTTAGAGCTTTTTGTCCAGGAAAAACATGCTGAAGGATTATAACAAATTCAAGAGATATTCGTCGGGTTATCAATTTAAGACAAGGAGTGGCTTAAGCTTTACAGTGTTCGCTCGTAGCGTGAGACAAATTATGGTTGAATTTTGGACTCGAAAATAAAACATATTCTTGGCGGTCTGTCGGTTTTGGTGAAGGATTTCCGGTACAATTTTCAGAAATTTAAGTTGCGGACCGTTCACATGAGTTTTTGTGCACAAATTTGTTCAATGCGGCGCTTGAAAAATTCTTCTTGAGCCTGACTTTTCGAGGTTCAAGTTTTTTACGAAAGCCGGCTTACAAGCTGGTCGGAATTATGAAACCAATAATCAACCAAATTACTCTGATGCTCATCCGCACATTTCGAGCTTAACTAAACTTATTCCTAACATTTGAATTTAACTTTCTGTATATCGTATATATATCTTTCGTTATATTTTTGTGTGAACCTGTTACATTCAATGTGTTAGAAGATATTTAAGTTGCTGTAAAATTTAAAATAAAGTATTAAAGAAATAATTTTGTCAATTTATAGTCCTCACACACTTGTCAGCTGTCTCGGTGGGCAATCGACTTAAGCTTATTCCAAATTACATTTTTCTCCATCAAAATCTTTCCAGAATCAAATTAACAAGGACATTGATTATAATCTACAATCTGCAACAAACACAAGGTGCTAAAAAAAAGCTTACAAACGGTACATATCTCGTTTTCCATACTTTTACCCGAGTGTTTTTCCCGCCCGCGCGACTTTATTTACTTTTCGCGGCACAACTCGCAAGTTGCAGAATTGTCAGGCGTTTCCGTATGCACCGGGCAATCACATAAACTTTTGGGAAAAACTCTAAAGAAACATATATTATGAATAGCATCAAACAAAGTTAATTGATTTTCATTCTTTCAAAAAAATTATGTAGGAGATGATACCTGAGCGTTTATCCCAATTTTTTGAATTATTTCCTTGTAAAGAAATTCTTAACATGAGTTGTGGCTTAGGTTTTAGCTTTATTGTTTTATTAAAAAGTACTTTCACCGGTATACCCGAAAAATTAAAACTGATTGCAGTGCGTAAATTGCAATTCTAGTACTCAATAACAGGTATTGAGTTTCAATTCGCGTCTAGACACAAATTGATTTATCGAAACTGTTGTGGTTAAAACCATATTGTATAAATGCATGGTATTTGAATCACTTGAAGTCCCGACGTGACCTCAAAATCACGCAGTAAAAATAAATAAATGGTGTCAAGAACTTAAATTTGTCGAGTTGCACGTTTTCTAATGACGCTAGTTTCAACAAGCGGTTAATGAGTAGACCCCAATAAGGACGATTATGCACTTGAGACAAAATCACACTTGGGGCCTACTCGCGGTTGATTCGCATCGTTTACAACCGCCTTAACTTTTCACCAAACTCATGCTATTATGTTCTGATGTGGTTAGCATTTTCTACTAACTCGTAAGCCCTGACTCAGTCCCATCGTGATTTTTTATTAATTTGAAATGATTGTTACTTACTCTTGAGCCTTTGTAGGCTACTAAATATATATATGAATCACTAGTCGGCAACATGGAGAATTCGCCAGCATTTTCCCCTGTGAATTCGAATGTAAAGGGATACGTATTTCCAAGTAAATGATGATCAATATCCGTCACTTTTGCAATAGCAACGACTAAAAAATAATGTTTAATTTTATAAATATTTGCTAAGGTAACCTTTTAATTATATTCAATTAATTTGTCAAACTTCGATTAATTCACATCTGATTGTCGGAAGAAATACCGAGACAGTAAATAAAAAGATTAATCATAACCAAAATTGAAATTTGGATTTTCAATTACATGTAGATTTTTGAAAAAAATATATCGAAAAATTTCTCTGAAAATTTTCTCTCAGACTTATTGGGCGAACAATCACGCTTATGCATAACCTGTTGATGATAAAATGATCTGGTTTAGCCCCAGATGGCTATGAAATTTGGCGGTTTTCGAAAAACATTTTGTGAGAGTGCACTTGAAATTTATTTGATTTTTTATTATTACACTTCTTCCAAATTTTGAAGAATTGTCAGGATAACTTTTTGAAATGAATTTATTATTACAGCGTTCATATACAAGTTCAATTAATCAACCAAAAATTTACTCATAAGGTGATTTAATGATTGCAAAAGTAGAATAATGCTTAATGAACTTTATTTATTTTTGTGTACTTAATGTTAATTAAGTTCGCCCCAGAGGGCGGACTTATTGATCATTAAGTACCACAAAAATAATAAGATCATTAAGCATTAGTTTGCTTTTTGGCGCATTATATATAGTACCGCCGCTGAAAGGTGTACACAATAATCAACGAACATTCTATGAACGCTGAAAATCTAAAGACGGGAGTGCTAATCAAGCCAAAAACGGCCAGCCTTGCCCTGTCTGATAAAGCTTGGAAAAGGCTCATATTCAATGAATAAAAATAAAAAAATTGTTACTAACGTACAAAAAAAAGTATTTTATTAATTACGAAAAAAAAACTTGGTTTCTCATTGAATATTTTCCTACTTAATTTACAAAAAAGACATCTACTTTTTTGTCATTAAAATGTGAAAAAAAAATATTAAAGTCAAAATACTTAATGGAGCATTAAGACTCATATTTGTAAGTCATTTAAGTTTAAAGATCATTAAGTTCTCAAAAACCGTATTAATTGATGTTTAAGTAGAAAATGATTAACCTCCATTAAGAATTACTGTATAATGTAATGAAAATATATTCCGCCACTTTTGATTGTTTTTAAATATTTTTTTCAAGTGTTTTTTTGATGATATGAACACCATAAATTTCAAATTATTATTTGAAATTAAGTGCAATTTTAACTTGGCACCAATTTTCATCATTGTCATTGTCACCAAACTTACTTTCGAATCCGTTTTCAGAGTCGGTTAAATTAATGTCTGAGTGTCCCAATGTATTCAAAAATGCATAGTCTTGAAAGTTTCTTCCCAAATCTTGACAAATCACGTTATCATACGGTCTTGGAGATAATTCCACAACTGGAAAATTATCATTCACGTCTATACATTCAATATGAACTATTGTAGTGATTGAATATCCTCGATCAGTAGCAGAAACTGTCAGTGGGTAAAATGCAGTGTCCGCAGGGGCATTATCCAGACGTACTAAGCAATCGGTTTCTCGGTCAATAACTTTTTTTAGGCAGATTTTAGCACGATTGGTTTCTTGATTACTGTAAACATTGAAAAATTCGTCGTTTGCAGTATATTCGATATTCAGGCTATAATGAACGGTCAGTTTTTCATAGTCAAAATTTCATTTACACAGCTTTTTAATCGCTTTGTTAAGGATGTAGTGATTTTTGTGTGGTAGTTTTTATAGACTGGAAAAGGCATATTTCCGGTAGATATTAAAAATTGTCACCAATAAGTCAAATGGGAAATCACCGAGAAGTACATTTTTCTATGAATACGTTTTCTCAACAAATTAAACCGAATTTTTCTCCTATATTTTTCTTATGAATAATATTCATTGAATATGCAAAATGTGTGCAATGAACAATATTATGTCGAAAAATACAAAATTGAGATTTATTTTCAATCGATAATCCAAC
>SCLH01000450.1:420550-451603 GCA_004367855.1 Oikopleura vanhoeffeni | reverse complement strand
GGCTTTCAAATCGGCTTTCAAAATAAAATCCACCTAGTAACCATTTTTAATTGGCCGTAATAACCTAAATGACAATTTTCATTTCGCAAATTAAAAAAACCGTTAGGTGTTTCAGAAATTCTAGTATATACTCACCACCTTCAAGGCCAAAAAAAACAACTTGTGGTGTGGTGTGACAATGTTGAGTTTGAGATGTGTAATCAGTAGACCAAGGATGGATCTAAAAACGAGTATCCTAAGATTTTTCACAACTGCCCTAGAATTATTTTGAGGCGTGATTGAAAGATATCAAATTACAAGACCCACTCCTTAACTTGTACCTTGGGTTTACTATTCACAATACTATCATTGGTCAACGACTTTTTTTCCGGCGATCATATTCATCAAATGACATCGCGCAACGAGCGGCCTAGTGAGCTTATTCTTTCATTTAATATATTTATAAAGATTTAAAAATTATTTCATATCTTTTTTTACATTTCTGCATACCTGAAAGTGTTTTTTTTAAGTAAAAAATTTACTAAAATTACACTTTTTATCCGTAAATATTTACGCTATTTTTTAAATTAGTCAGTCAGAGGTTTTATTGCACAAACATTTAAAAAAAATCACGCATGTAGTGTAGTATTTAGTCTAGTATCTAGTGGGTTATCTAATATATAATCTAGTTTATGATTCATATCTTTGACTTACACGCCTACGCGTTTTTTGGACATTTCATTCCATGAACTTAAATAGTATTGTACTACAAAAATGTTTGAGCAGAAAATATTAGAGAATTCAGATAACGAATCGTAAATTTTTTCGATAAAATGTTACTATTGAATATACATAATCGAAAGTTTTACCTGTCATCGTCTTCATCTTGCGCAAAAACGAGATCAGAATCAACACATTGGTCAACTGCTTCTGGGCATTCTTCTTGAACTGCAAGTAAATGTTTCACATCCCTAAATCGCAATTCTTTGACTGGCACCCAAATTGGTGGATCATCAACGTCTTTTACAATCAAAGTACATTCAGCAACCGCGAAACCAGGGTTGTCGGCTTTTGGATTGGACACATTGACACTCATAGCCACGGTTTTTTTACCACCGACTCCCATTCCTTTAAAAATTGAATATTTTCATGAAAACAATATTATTTACGATTCATATAAAATTACTTTCCGCAGTTCGAAACAATACAATTTATTTTAAAATTTTCAGAATTGTTCAGGCTCTGCCTGGTTTTTCCTAAAAAGCAAGTTTTCTTAATTTTGAGTAATAAAATTATGAAATTTTGGAGGCCAACTGTTTCAGTATGTTTCTAGCGATGAAATGTATGAGGAGAAAGAAATTAAGTCAATGATAGACTTCCAGAAATATATTGATTTTATATTTGCTTTACATAAAACGTTTGTGACCTTCACTAGACCAGGTTTTTCCTTGAGAAGTGTAAAATTTTAAACTGAGAGGTTGAGTAAAATCACATGTAGATTAATCGGTAATCGGCTGTGGAGAATAACCACATTTAATCTGTACCGAGGCTGGTCTCTACAGGCGATTCCTTTTAAGACAACTTCATCGTTGATAAGTGTAGTGTACACAAATTAAAATTTTTTTTAATTAACCCGTGTGAGCACAACACCTATATATAGGTGACTGCATATTTAAAAATCATCTAAAAATATGCCAAAAAACCATCGTAGAATTGTCTCCTTCGAATACATTATAAAGAATTTTGCAAGGATTTCAAAAAAAGTGACTATTTTTTTTTTGGAAAATTTTGTTCAAATTTTTACGGAGGGTTGATTTTTTTGAATTTTTTTCCATCTTTCACCTCTAAAAAAATTAAATGCGACCTATTGCGTCAATTAAAATTTGAAAATAGCCAGTTTTAGGAAAGTGTGTTGTCCATGGTTGACACTCAAAACAAAGATTAATTGGTATACAGGAACAGAATATTTTTTTCAAAAAGTGATATTTCAAAAATTTTCAATTTTAAGTATTTTCACGAAAATATTTTAATTATTAAAAAATTAATTCGAGCAATTAATATTGTCCAGAGAGTCACTGATTAGTATATCGACCCAGAAATAATATCAAAGTGACTTATCTGCTTTTATAGGGAAAATAACCATTTTTTTGAAAAATTGTGATTTTTTCATCAAAATTTTTAAACCTATTTAAAATAATTTTTGATTGATTATATATAAATCAAATCAGAAAAAACGATGACATAAGTCAGATCATGTCATCCATTCCAATACCAAATAATTTGTGAACACCAACTGTGAGCTTGTATCACCTGATATGCTGTACCTTGCTCTTATCAGTAAATTTTTCTGAGAACTAAAATCAAATTCTAGAATATCAATGTCGGATGCAAAAATATATCGTTTGAACTTCCTTATGCAAAAAAAAATGAAACTCTAACTACCTTGGGCTTCTGTAATAGGCGGTTGAACAGTCACCTATATATAGGTGACGGTGCCTTGGCGGAACTTTTTTTTTCTGTGCTCACACGGGTTAACTAAAAAGACTAGTTTATAAAAATGAAGGCCATAAACATTATATTTATTCCAAACTTTTAATTTTTGGGGGCTGCCATCCCCAAAATAAACAATGTAATAAAACTACAATGTATGCTTTGTGGTTTCGAGCGGATTGGTATTTTGAAAATTATCTGTGATGAAAAAGCGTCAAAATTCGAAACAATTTTCAAATTTTTATTTTAAAGGTCAGAAAAAGTACAGAATAAAACGTTGGACCTATTTTTTAGCATTATAGTGCAAAAATAAATGATGTTTGAAATTTTGTTATTATTCAATTTTTTACACTTTCTCGTTTAATGAATAATTTGTTTGTGTAAACTTATACACTAGGTCTGTTTATCTAGAACAGATTGTCTAGCTGGAACACTTTTGTTCAGTCGGTGTTCCAGTTGGAGAAAAACCTCACTGCGATTAATTTTGCTTCATTTGCTATATTTTTCGATATTTCTTTATTTGCCAAAAAATTATGAAAAAAGAAAATTTGACTATTCGATAATTTTAATCTTAAATTTTGATATAAATTTTATGGGTTTTTTTCTAATTGTCAATCAAACCTTCGATAGTTTCATAATTGAAGGGTCGAACGACTTTAACAATTCCTGTGGTTATTCCATTTTCTCCAAGACAGATTCAATAGCAAGTAGTCCATCTCCAACTTCGGTCAATACTTCAAATGCTACGATCGAATTAACTTTCACATCGTCCGAATCTTCAATGACCACATTTGACCCAGTTGTGATGGTTCCAGCGGGTGCATTTTCCATTAAAACTCCAAGATTACATTCGACTACAGTTGGGGTTGATTACAAAGTGTGATAATAACCTGAAAATTTAATTGAAAAAACTTTCCAGAAGAAAATCGGCGATATTGGCACTTTCGGCGATATGGAGACAAAAATAATTTTGTTGTTCAAAAAATGAAAAAAAGCGTAAGCTTTGAAATGACGTCATAATTTGAAAAGTTTTGTCCAATTTTAACGGAGTTTTGACAATAAGTCCAAGTGAAGTGAAATATAAAAATGTGAAGAGTTACGTACTTCTATGACGTCATTCATGATTTTAAAATATAATTTGAAGATATGGTTTGAAAACATTTCTAGCTCAAATATTTTTGAAAAAAAAATTTTTGAATTTAAAAACATGATCAAGTTTTTTTCAAAAATTTTCAAGGTCTTTTACGGACTGTGAATAAAATCTTGAAAGTGAGGCGGTGTAAATTTAAATATCTCTTATTTTTGCAGACTATCATAACCGCAAATATACGGTGTTTGATGAATTAATTGAAGCTCGACTGTATGAATTAAAACTGTACTTTTCGATTGATTTGAAAAGTGAAAATATAGTAATTACTCTTACAAATTACACATCACAATAATATTTCACATTTTTGTCAGTGATTTTATAGAAATAAAGTTGATTAGAATCAAAATTTGCAAACTTTTACGTTTTAACTTTGACGGTAAAATAAAACTGTAAATTTCAAATCTTAAATTTCAAAGAGTAAATTTTTTGGTATACGATTTTATATCCCATATTCACACTTTGTTGATATCCCGGCCCTAATTAGGAAACGTAGTGGTTTTTAAGTAGTAGGGCCGGGATATTAACAAAAGTGTGAATAGGGGATATATCCCTTTATCACTTTTTGGTTAGAATGCGAAGCCACTACTCCTTTTAACTGTGGATTTTAACGTTGTGGCTACGCATTCTAACCAAAAAGTGATATAGGGATATATGATTTATTATCGAAACCAACTGCCCCGTATAATTTATGAATGAACTGATGCCACCCCTATCAAGTGCCTAGTAGGCTACTAGTAGTAGCCATCCTGTATTAATTCAAAACATAATACGATAAAATACAATTGTTATATTTGGGATGAAAAAATAATTTATTCTCTGGTTGAGAAATTTTGATTTCGACGATCCCTAAACATACTGAGTCAGTATACTGACTGACAAAATGAATGAAATTTTACGTGGTCGACATAAAGGTTGCTAAGGTTTTATTCAAAAAATTGATTTTCAAGAAAAATCAAGAATAAGTTTATTTTTTACTTTAACTTGATTTGACTGCATTGACCATACTCTGAAGATTCATTCTGAGAAATGAAAATTATGATACATGTATATAAACTGTTTTATTTCAATTTAAAAATTGGTTTTATTGAATGTTTTTGCGTCTTCAGAATGAGAATAAAAATTGCAGAATTTATAACAGAAAAATTTTGGGGTCGAAAAGTAATTTGACGAATCGGGCTTTAGTTTCGCTAAATTAATATACTGATTAGGGTGGCCGCGATTTAAATGGAGAAAAAGTCCATATGAAATTTTTTCTTCCCTGGGGTCGATTACCCCACCTCAGGCATTTTTAAGACGATCTGAGAACTTTTATTCTTTGACTTGGCTGAATCGCGGCCACTCTAATACTGATATAATAAACTGAGTCAGTTAAAACTGACTTACATTCATAATTTTGTTGCAAATAATGAAATAAAAACGCCCTATTTGTCTTTATTTTATACATTTAATTCCAAATGTTGTTTTATTTTAATTAACTTACTTGTGCAGATCTTGAACTGAAAAGCTTGATTCCCCGGGTGATCTCTGACCAAAACTTCGGCGGTAATCGACTTGATTGTGGACTTCAACCTAGGGCTTTAGTAACCAATTTAAACTCTCCAGTTTCTGCATTTAACGAAAAAATATTGTCCAAGTTTCGTGCTTTCCATTTTTCAGCAAAACCATTAATGATTTCCATAAGGTTTTCGATGAGTAAAAGGTAATTTAATTTGGCGTAAAATCCACGATCCTCATCAGAGGCTTTAGGGTACCGATAGAGTATTGGGTTCCATATCTGGACAAATGGTCATTTTGAGACTTCCTGGGTCGAACCAAGGAGCATGGTCATTTATGTCACCAACGACGATTTGGATTATTTCAGAATGGACTTGCTGACCTCCACAGTTATAAGCAGCAACTTTGATTTCGTGAATTTCTTGAGTTTCCCTTAAATTAAATCGTATTAAGATAAAATACTGTCTTCGGTTGCTAACTGGACACCCTAATTGGTATTTTTTTCGAGGTAGTATAATTATGATACCCTCAAAATGCAGATTGTAGTTAAAATTATCAAACAAAAAAAATAAAAACTTTTTCATCGATTTTCTTCGAATAACACTACGGTTGGAAAATATCATAAAAAGTAAAGTTGGTTACTTTTGTTAATTTTCGAATTCGTGATTCAAAAACGAAGCAACCTGTATAACAAGTGTGTTTTACAGAAAAAGGATATAAATCTATAAAAGTCGAACCACAAATGTATTACAATGTGACACATTGAATGTGTTTACCAAATTTACGATAAATTTACATTCGGGGTATTGAGTCCCCTGTAATTTGTGGAATATTACTGACACGCAAACAATATTGCGGATGGGAACCTTATTAGAGTTGAAAGCACGAAATGATTCTTTCACATTTTTACATATGACGGGCATGTTTTTCGATAACCCCCTTAAAAATATGAATACAATGAGCAATTTTGGTAATTATGTTAAGGACTTTTTGCATTGATATTTTTATGACCTTGTGATAAAAACCATCCTTTTATTTCACTTCCTAAAGAATCTTCCTCGAATTAAGTAATTAAATACAATAGAAATAATCATTCAGAAACACTTCTCTAATTATTTGGAGATCAAAAATTTAACTAACATTTTGTTAAATTACTTGAGTATTTATGGTGAAGATGAGTTTTATTAATCAACTTTTTTGTGCTGGAATCGTGCAGCCGATTAGCTGGTTTCAAAAAATGACAAAAAATTTGGACAGTTTGCAACTTTTACTGAGTTTACAATATTTGAAAAATGTAAATAGTTTTAATATATCGAGCCCGAAAGACCTTATCTTGTGTTGATCCATTCAAGCTCAACAGCGCGTAAATAACCCCTCTTCCAGATTAATATTCAGTGCGTTAATCAGAGTTAAATTTAGAAATTTGAAGTTAGTTAAGGGCGCAGCCAACAGGAAATGAACACATATATGAAATTATTAAATACCAACCTTTGCTTTAATAATACAGTTCCTGATTTAAAAGTGAATGTAGCCTATAGAGTTATAAAAATCAGTTAACTTTTTCGCATCTGGCTAAGTCGGAAATAGATGCTTTTGGAAATTATAATGGTTATTACTGGTTATAATGTTGTTTAGGATGGAATAAACCTGATAAAAAGGATTTCGAAGGTCTTTAAAGACCAAAAACAACTTATGAGATCTATAGATTAGTGAATTTGGCAATAAAAATGATCAACAGTCGCAATTTTCGGTAATTTTTTTCAATCCAAATTTTTTTACGAATTCGGAACCACACTTTTTTTGTTGAGAGGTGTTTAGCCCTAACACTGAGTAGCTGATATAAAAAATGAGTTCCGACAAAATCCATTAAGAAAAAACTCTAATGCTTTAAAAACACCTATAAGAGGACATCTCATGCTTGATCAATACATATTTGAATGTGAAATATTCCCTTTATCAACCTTTTTGCATGATCTAAGAGATTTGTGGGTTTGAAGGAGCCAATCCTAACACTCCTAAGACCCCTTCTAGCCACTCATGAGGCCGCTTTCTCTTCTTTTCAGCCCACATCTCTCAGATCATGCAAAAGGTGATAAAGGGATACACAAAAATGAGGCCAAACTTAATTTCAAAAAATGTATTCATAAAAATATCCATAATTCAAAGTCCAGCCAAAGCCAAATTTGAGTTTTTTTAATACCTGTTTCGAAATTGTAGAAAAGGGTTTCAGGCATGAAAAGTATTGTGACAGAAATTAAGCATTTTTATAATAACTCAAAACCTTCTCTAAATGATCATTCAGAAAGACTACTTTACGCTGTAAAGTTTACACTTTCAATTTAATAACTGTTCAAACTTGAGAATGATTATTAATCGAAACTAGAAGAAAATTTGTATTATTGGAATATAACGCTACAGTGCTGTCAGGTTTCAACGCTGCGCCGGGTAATACTCATTTTGACAAGTTTGTCTCCTTGCCGTTATAAGAAGTAAGATGTCGCAGCGACATTGTCGCTTTAATAAATTTAAACTTATCACATTTCAAATAAATTTGATTCAAAAAAAAAGTTGCATTTTTTTTTCTAAGTACTTTATTCTGAAAATACCAAAAACAAAATAATTTTTTTTTTTATCTATTTTTAAAAAATGTTAAAATTAAATAGATCTTTTAAATACTGGTGACCTGGTAACTGGTCCTCAAAGATCATGAAATTCAGTTTTGTCATATCAAAATTTGATCAATGAAGATAGATCTACGGTAGATCTACGGTAGATCATCTACCAGAAAGCTTTTTCTGATATATTGCAAAGCAAGCAGTTTAGCTGTATACGTGACTTGATAATCCAAATCGGCAACATGAACCCCTTAGGAGGTTTTGGCCCAACTTGTGGGTGATTTTATTTTAATTCATGTTGCACCCCCCCCTTAAAAATCATTAATTTGATAAAATTAATTAACTGAATTTTTCAAAATAGTAATTAAAAACATTTTTTTACGATTAACTAGCGTAATGTGGGCTCATGACTTTTATATTAATACGTATCGGACACGATAATCTTATGATAAAACTACCAAAACTAAGCTTTGAAAATTTTTTTTCGTTTCCCGTGATTTTATCAATAGCTATAATGTTGTTTTGTGTATGTTAAGAAATAATTAAACAATAAATGAAAAAAAATGATTTCGTGAGTTGAAGAAATGTTACCATAAAAAACCCGTTTTATGATTAACGATAAAAACGAATCTCGAGAATCAGTAATAAATAAGAACTGATTCAGTACTACGTGATCAAGTATTAGAGATCGACCAAAAAATAGCGTGAAGAAATTTCACCTACGTTTCACAAATAAATTATGGAGATAATCAGTTTTACTGATGCAGTGACAAGACTGTAGTGACATAATTTCAAAAAAATTAATGATATAAATTTTTGAACTAGGAAAGTAAATTTTGACAAAAGCTGTTAACGTCATGAATTACAAATATTATCAAATTTTCAAATACGAGAATATCCATATCTTAAATTCCGGGAAAGGGCCCATTTTAAGAAATGATACTAAAAATTTGGCTTGATTTACCAAAATGAGCCCTCTTCCGAGATTTTTAATATTCAAGCAACAGTTCCGTCAAACATCCAACCCAAAAAATTCGAACTTTAGGATGATTATCCTCAAACAAATGCGAAAATTTAAGAGGGTACAATTCCCTATAAAAGTTTTACTTAAATTTTTGGACCAAACACTAATTTGTATGTACTTAATTTGGCCAAAAAAATTATGATGACTTTATCATTAACGACACATCCGATGACTGCATTTATTTTTGCAAAAGCCCATTTTAAGTCAATCAAGCCAAAATAGTATCATTGTGATTTTCCGCCGAATAAGTCCTGTTCAAAATTAAAAGAAAATCTCTTGAAGTGAATTGTTAACCTCGTTCAAATCAAAGATGCGCAAAAATGAGCTTAAAATAAGAATAAACTTATATAATTCTCATTATTTTGCGAACGTTTTCGAATTTATTTCTAATTAATTTTCAAGCTGTTTTTCATTTAAAAAATTTTACACGGTAAACTTCAAAGTAATAATTCTCGAGATTCTAGAAAAATGCCTAAATTTATACAATTGATCAAAAAAAATATGTTTATACTTTAACTTATATAAGTTATATCTTATTTTTGACTTAATTTTTGCGCAGCATATATCATATATCCCTTTATCACTTTTTGGTTAGAATGCGTAGCCACAACGTTAAATCAACACGTTAAAAGGAGTAGTGGCTACGCACTATAACAAAAAGTGGTAAGGGATATAACTCTTTCAAAGAAATTTTAACTTTTTAGAAAATAGCCTGATGAAGTTAACGGAAAACATACTGAATAATGTCTTCGGGTGCAATCTTTATGCTCAGTACGACAGAAAAAAAAAAAACTACTAAGGAGGTACTTGTTTTATTGAAACAGGTAATAAATTTTAGATTCAAATTCGAATAAACGCAACCAAAAATAAATTAACGATCTGATGACATCTATTTTACATAAAATCTCGGTCAAAATTGTTCAAATTAATTCCACCAGTAAGCAAATTCAAAATGAAAATCAGTTTCTTAACTCTCAATTACTGAAAAAATGATAAAATATTTCTTACCTGTCCAATAATTTGACCAGTTGAATTTGAGCCGATTTGAAACCGGTAGAGCCCACTTATTTGAGCCAATTTAAAATACTCGGAAGCACCGTCGGGACCTATAATGTCTAAGAACAAACTTCTGGACTGGTAAACCAAATTTCTGGTAAATCCAAATTAGTAAAGTCTTTCATGATCCCAAATACTTTCATCTATCCTAATTGGCTGACAATTTACCCAGTTTCCAATGACTTCAATAGGCTGTGGTGGTGCAAGTTGAGTGGTACCGGAGATATAATTCTTGGAGATCTCTTTGGTCTTCAAAATTTGGAGGGATGTAACCATTGCTGCCTGAAAAATAAATTAGGAACGTTTTTGAAATTTGTCTGACCAAAAAAAAACGTAATCGTATCTCCTA
Organism: Oikopleura vanhoeffeni; assembly: GCA_004367855.1. NCBI lineage: Eukaryota > Metazoa > Chordata > Appendicularia > Copelata > Oikopleuridae > Oikopleura > Oikopleura vanhoeffeni. The sequence goes on along the minus strand of SCLH01000450.1, from coordinate 441,446 downwards.
TTTACACTTTCCGGGATATCCCGGCCCTGTAAAGTGAACGTAGTGTGTTTTTAGTGGTAGCGCCGGGAAATTTCGGAAAGTGTGAATAGGGGATATGATATCGCTCAAGTCCTGCATACTGAAGAAAGAGATCTGAGTGAAATTTAATTATTTAATTATTTTTTGCCCGAAATTAATCAATTTTAATCAGCAACCTATGACCTATAGGTAGGGTCATACCAGGGGTGCACTACTGTCAAACTAAGGCGTCAAGCAATAATTTATAGACTTATTAGGGTCAACCCTTCTTCAAAAAACTGAATCGACGCTTTGTAGAGCACTTTACGTTTAGTTTATTTCTTTATTTTATTTAGATTACAAGGATCGCGTAAAAAAATCAAGCTTTCAGTTAGACATTATTAAGCCACCTTGGCGGGTTTGGTAGCGGCACCTCAATCGACACATTTAACTTTAAAATGCATTAACCCAAGAAAAATCTTTAAAAATTAATTTTTTTCAGTTCGAAAAGTTTCTCTTAAAATTCTGCCCGAGTTTTTTTTGTTTCATGCGCTTGATAAAATTATTAGTTTGAAAAACGATTTACTCCCGAGTTTGACCTTACCTCTAGGCTATGAAGTTTTTCAAACGAAAGGTGCCGATATTATGCATTGCGGGTTAAATTACAACAAATGTAACGGTTCTGACTCAGAACTGTCTGAGGTTTCGATAAAACTTTTCTGAATGTTTTTCTTTCAGATTTAAGACTCAATTCGATAAAAAACAACCTTTTCTTCAAAGCAAACTAAGAACAAAAAAAATAACTCACTACAAGGAGGGGGCAATATCGCGAACGTTTTTTGCCAAAAAAAATCGGCAAATCGGCACATTTCGGCGAAATGAGACAGATATAAACTTTCTTTGTTTGAAAAATAAAAAAAGCGCGTAGGCGCTCGAAATGACGCTCATTTACGTCCAACTTTTTTTTTAGATTTTATTAAGGAGTTCGTTAATTTAATGTTCCTTTAAGGTTCGATGATGTGAATCCCGAATGTGTAGAACCTAATTACTCCACCACACAATCAATCAAAGTGAAAATAGTAAATTTGTGAATTCAATCATTAAGAATGACATGCATTCATGACGCCCACAAGCAAATTTTTAATATCAATCTTAAAAATTCGGCGTATCAGGCATTTTTGGGGTGAGGACAATTCGGGGGATTGTTTGCCCCCCAAGGTCAAAATATTCGGGGGCAAACAATTCTGGAAAAGTTCGGGGAATACAAAAGTGGGAAAAAATTTGTTTGCCCCCCGATTATGTCAAATTATCGGATTTTTCTTGGAAAGTCGGGGATTTAAATTTGTTATCATTTGCCCCCGAACTTTACAAATAAATGCCTTTTTTTTTAACAAAAATTGGCGGTGTGGGTTGGATTTTGTTTTTGACCCGAATTCTTCAAAAAAAAAGCACTTTTTCGGATAATTCGGGGCAGATGTCTCTGATGCATAAATGTATAAATTAAAAATATTTTTGTTGTTCGATCGGATAAGGATAACAGTTTCACTAACAGTTCCAATTTGCGAACTACCTAATTGTAAACTTGTGATAGACTTGTAACTTGACGGTTTTCAAAATACATTTTAGTTAGATAAAAATAATTATTATATTGATGGGTTTATATTCGATGGATGAAGGCTAAGAGAAAATTAAAAAAAATGATAAAGCCGGCGTTATTGAAAATTATAGAAAAAATTCTGACATTTTTTCGATTAATTTTATTAACTTCAAGATACCCTATGCATATATGATTTATCTTATTTTACATATAATTTTCTGCAACTATCTATTCTGAAAAATATTTCCATAGATAACTAAAATAAAATAGTAACTGAATTATTACTTTGGAAAATATGAATTGTGATGCCCCGAATTATTGGGAAAATAAGAAGTTTTTTCGGAATATTTCGGGGGCAAATAAAAACAAAAATATAAATCCCCCGAATTTCAAGAAAGTGCCTTTTTTTGAAGGAATTCGGGGTCAAAAACAACAATTTCAAATCCCCCCTAATTTTTGTAAAAAGGCATTTATTTGTAAAGTTCGGGGCAAATGATAAACAAATTTCAAATCCCCCGAAATTATCGTGAAAAACATGCCCCGAATTATTGCTGAAAAATTAAAGAATTCGGGGGGGAAATTTTTTGTTGTTGCCCCGGAATTGACCCTTACCATTTTGTGCGATATTGGGCCGGCATATCGACCCCCCCCTGTACTCTATATAGAATTTTAGCACAAACATTGTATTTAACGATAGTTGACAAAAAGCGTCACCAATTTGGTTAGGATTGCCGCATTTGCGGCTATGATTACCTATGTGAGTAAGGGGCTTACGCTGGGGGTATGACGATGAAAAAGATATGAATTATTTTGAAAAGTCTCAAAACCGCGTTGTTTGAGACCTTAACCCGGTGGCACAACACCTGATATATAGGTGACTGCCATATTTAAAATCATCTAAAATTATGCAAAAAAAACCATCGTAGAATTGGTCTCTGCGAATACATTTAAAGAAGGTTGCAAGGATTTCAAAAATGACTTATTTTTATTTGGAAAGTTGTCAAATTTTACGGAGGGTTGATTTTTTGAGTTTTTTTTCCAATTCTTTTACCTCTAAAAAAATTAAATGCGAACTATTGCGTCAATAAATTTGGAAATACCAGTTTGTAGGAAAAGTGTTTTGTCCGTGGTTGACACTCAAACAAAGATTATTTGGTTTACAGGAACAGAATATTTTTTTTCAAAAGTGTATTTCAAAATTTTTCAATTTTAAAGTATTTCACGAAAATATTTTAATTATAAAAAATTAATTCGAGCAATGAAATATTGTCCACAGAGTCACTTGATTAGTATATCGACCCAGCAAATAATGGCAAGAAGGGTACTTAATCTGCCTTTTATAGCGGAAAATAAACCATTTTTTATGAAAAATTGCTGATTTTTTCATCAAAATTTTAAAACATTTAAAAAATAATTTTGATGCATTATATATAAATCAAATTAAAAAAAAACGATGACATTAGGTCAGATTCATTGTGCATCCATTTCGAATACCAAAATTATTTGTTGAACACCACTTGTTGAAGCTTGTATAACCTGATATTGGCTTGTTACCTTGTTCTTTATTCAGTTTTAAAATTTTTCTAAGAAAACTGAAAAAAATTCAAAAATTCTAAGGAATATTCCAAAATGTTTCGGAATGGCAAAAAAATATTATCGTGGAATTTTTTCCTTATGCAAAAAAAAAAAAAATGAAAAAAAAAAAAAACCTTCTAACTTTTACCTTGGGGGGGCCTTTTTCTTTGTTTTTTTAATTTTTTAAGGGCGGGGGTGGGAAAAAAAACCCAGTTCCAAACCTAATTCCCTTCCCCTTCCCCCNATTTTAAACTGAGAGGTTGAGTAAAATCACATGTAGATTAATCGGCTGTGGAGAATAACCACATTTAATCTGTACCGAGGCCGGTCTCTACAGGCGATTCCTTTTAAGACAACTTCATCGTTGATAAGTGTAGTGTACCAAATTATTTTTTTTTAATTAACTAATAAAAGACTAGTTATTTAGATTATGAAGGCCACAAACATTATATTTATTCCAAACTTTTAATTTTTGGGGGCTGCCATCCCCAAAATAAACAATTTGGTATAAAACTACATGTATGCTTTGTGGTTTCGAGCGGATTGGTATTTTGAAAATTATCTGTGATGAAAAAGCGTCAAAATTCGAAACAATTTTCAAATTTTTATTTTAAAGGTCAGAAATAGTACAGAATAAAACGTTGGACCTATTTTTTAGCATTATAGTGCAAAAATAAATGATGTTTGAATATTTTGTATTATTCAATTTTTTACACTTTCTCGTTTAATGAATAATTTGTTTGTGTAAACTTATACACTTAGGTCTGTTTATCTAGAACAGATTGTCTAGCTGGAACACTTTTGTTCAGTCGGTGTTCCAGTTGGAAAAACCTCACTGCGATTAATTTTGCTTCATTTGCTATATTTTTCGATATTCTTTATTTGCCAAAAAATTATGAAAAAAGGAAAATTTGACTATTCGATAATTTTAATCTTAAATTTTGATATAAATTTATGGGTTTTTTTCTAATTGTCAATCAAACCTTCGATAGTTTCATAATTGAAGGGTCGAACGACTTTAACAATTCCTGTGGTTATTCCATTTTCTCCCAAGACAGATTCAATAGCAAGTAGTCCATCTCCAACTTCGGTCAATACTTCAAATGCTACGATCGAATTAACTTTCACATCGTCCGAATCTTCAATGACCACATTTGACCCAGTTGTGATGGTTCCAGCGGGAGCATTTTCCATTAAAACTCCAAGATTACATTCGACTACAGTTGGGGGTTGATTACAAAGTGTGATAATAACCTGAAAATTTAATTGAAAAAACTTTCCAGAAGAAAATCGGCGATATTGGCACTTTCGGCGATATGGAGACAAAAATAATTTTGTTGTTCAAAAATGAAAAAAAAGCGTAAGCTTTGAAATGACGTCATAATTTGAAAAGTTTTGGTCCAATTTTATACGGAGTTTGACAATTAGTCCAAGTGAAGTGAAATATAAAAATGTGAAGAGTTACGTACTCCTATGACGTCATTCATTATTTTAAAGATATAATTTGAAGATATGGTTTGAAAACGTTTCTAGCTCAAATATTTTTGAAAATAAAAATTTTTGAATTTAAAAACATGATCAAGTTTTTTACAAAAAATTTTCAAGGTCTTTTTACGGACTGTGAATAAAATCTTGAAAGTTAGGCGGTGTCAATTTAAATTTCTCTTATTTTTGCAGACTATCATAACCGCAAATATACGGTGTTCGATGAATTAATTTAAGCTCGACTGTATGAATTAAAACTGTACTGTTCGATTGATTTGAAAGTGAAAATATAGTAATTACTCTTAAAAATTACACATCACAATAATATTTCAACATTTTTGTCAGTGATTTTATGGAAATAAAGTTGATTAGAATCAAAATCTGCAAAACTTTTACTTTCAACTTTGACGGTAAAATAAAATTGTAAATTTCAAATCGTAAATTTCAAACAGTAAATTTTTTGGTATACGATTTTTATATCCCCTATTCACACTTTTGTTGATATCCCGGCCCTAATTACGAAACGTAGTGTGTTTTTAAGTAGTAGGGCCGGGATATTAACAAATGTGTGAATAGGGGATATATCCCTTTATCACTTTTTGGTTAGAATACGAAGCAACTACTCCTTTTAACGTGTGATTTTAACGTTGTGGCTACGCATTCTAACCAAAAAGTGATATAGGGATATATGATTTATTATCGAAACCAACTGCCCCGTATAATTTTATGAATGAACTGATGCCACCCTATCAAGTGCCTAGTAGGCTACTAGTAGTAGCCATCCTGTATTAATTCAAAACATAATACGATAAAATACCAATTTTATATTTTGGGATGAAAAAATAATTTATTCTCTGGTTTGAGAAATTTTGATTTCGACGATCCCTAAACATACTGAGTCAGTATTACTGACTGACAAAATGAATAAAATTTTACGTGGTCGACATAAAGGTTGCTAAGGTTTTATTCAAAAAATTGATTTTCAAGAAAAAATCAAGAATAAGGTTTATTTTTTACTTTAACTTGATTTTTTACTGCACTGACCATACTCTGAAGATTCATTTCTGAGAAATGAAAATTATGATACATGTATAATAAACTGTTTTTTATTTCAATTTAAAAATTGGTTTTATTGAAATGTTTTGCGTCTTCAGAATGAGAATAAAATTGACAGAATTTATAACAGAAAAATTTTTTGGGTCGAAAAGTAATTGAGAATCGGGCTTTAGTTTCGCTAAATTAATATACTGATTAGGGTGGCCGCGATTTAAATGGAGAAAAAGGTCTTTTTTCTTCCCTGGGGTCGATTACCCCACCTCCAGGCATTTTTAAGACGATCTGAGAACTTTTATTCTTTGACTTGGCTGAATCGCGGCCACTCTAATACTGATATAATAAACTGAGTCAGTTAAACTGACTTACATTCATAATTTATGTTGCAAATAATGAAATAAAACGCCCTATTTGTCTTTATTTTATACATTTAATTCCAAATGTTTGTTTATTTCAATTAACTTACTTGTGCAGATCTTGAACTGAAAGCTTGATTCCCCGGGTGATCTCTGACCAAAACTTCGGCGGTAATCGACTTGATTGTGGACTTCAACCTAGGGTCTTTAGTAACCAATTTAAACTCTCCAGTTTCTGCATTTAACGAAAAAATATTGTCCCAAGTTTCGTGCTTTCCATTTTTCAGCAAAACCATTAATTGATTTCCATAAGGTTTTCGATGAGTAAAAAGGTAATTTAATTTGGCGTAAACTCCACGATCCTCATCAGAGGCTATTAGGGTACCGATAAGAGTATTGGGTTCCATATCTGGACAAATGGTCATTTTGAGACTTCCTGGGTCGAACCAAGGAGCATGGTCATTTATGTCACCAACGACGATTTGGATTATTTCAGAATGGACTTGCTGACCTCCACAGTTATAAGCAGCAACTTTGATTTCGTGAATTTCTTGAGTTTCCCTTAAAATTAAATCGTTAAGATAAAATACTGTCTTCGGTTGCTAACTGGCACATCCCTAATTGGTATGTTTTCGAGGTAGTATAATTATGATACCCTCAAAAAGCAGAATTGTAGTTAAAATTATCACACAAAAATTTAAAACTTTTTCATCGATTTTCTCGAATAACTACGGTTTGGAAAATATCATAAAAAGTAAAAGTTGGTACTTTTTGATTTTTTAATTTTCGAATTCGTGATTCAAAAACGAAGCAACCTGTAATAACAAGTGTGTTTTACAGAAAAAGGATATAAATCTATAAAAGTCGAACCACAAATGTATACAATGTGACACATTGAATGTGTTTACCAAATTTACGATAAATTTACATTCGGCGGTATTGAGCCCCCTGTAATTTGTGAATATTACTGACAACGCAAACAATATTGCGGATGGGGAACCTTATTTAGAGTTGAAAGCACGAAAGTGATTCTTTCACATTTTTACATATGACGGGCATCTTTTTCGATAACCCCCTTAAAAATATGAATACAATGAGCAATTGTTGGTAATTATGTTTAGGACTTTTTGCATTGATATTTTTATGACCTTGTGATAAAAACCATCATTTTTATTTCACTTCCTAAAGATCTTCCTCGAATTAAGTAATTAAAATACAATAGAAATAATCATTCAGAAACACTTCTCTAATTATTTGGAGATCAAAAATATAACTAACATTTTGTTAAAATTACTTGAGTATTTATGGTGAAGATGAGTTTTATTAATCAACTTTTTGTGCTGGAATCGTGCAGCACGATTAGATGGTTTCAAAAAGATGACAAAACATTTGGACACTTTGCAACTTATACTGAGTTTACAATATTTTGAAAAATGTAAATAGTTTTAATATATCGAGCCCGAAAGACCTTATCTTGTTGTGATCCATTCAAGCTCAACAGCGCGTAATAACCCCTCTTCCAGATTAATATTCAGTGCGTTAATCAGAGTTAAATTTAGAAATTTGAAGTAGTTAAGGGCGCAGCCAACAGGAAATGAAACAACATATATGAAATCATTAAATACCAACCTTTGCGTTATAACTACAGTTCCTGATTTAAAAGTGAATGTAGCCTATAGAGTTATAAAAATCAGTTAACTTTTTCGCATCTGGCTAAGTCGGAAATAGATGCTTTTGGAAATTATAATGTTTATTACTGGTATAAATGTTGTTTAGGATGGATAAACCTGATAAAAAGGATTTCGAAGGTCTTTAAATGACCAAAACAACTTATGAGATCTATAGATTAGTGAATTTTGGCAATAAAAAATGATCAACAGTCGCAATTTTCGGTAATTTTTTTCAATCCAAATTTTTTTACGAATTCGGAACCACACTTTTTTGTTGAGAGGTGCTTTAGCCCTAACACTGAAGTAGCTGATATAAAAAATGAGTTCCCGACTAAACATTAAGAAAAAACTCTAATGCTTAAACACCTATAAGAGGACATCTCATGCTTGATCAATACATATTTGAATGTGAAATATCCCTTTATCACCTTTTGCATGATCTAAGAGATTTGGGTTGAAGGAGCCAATCCTAACACTCCTAAGACCCTTCTAGCCACTCATGTGAGGCCGCTTTCTCTTCTTTTCAGCCCACATCTCTCAGATCATGCAAAAGGTGATAAAGGGATACACAAAAATGAGGCCAAACTTAATTTCAAAAAATGTATTCATAAAAATATCCATAATTTCAAAGTCCAGCCAAAGCCAAATTTGAGTTTTTTTAATACCTGTTCGAAATTGTAGAAAAGGGTTTCAGGCATGAAAAGTATTGTGACAGAAATTAAGCATTTTTTATAATAACTCAAAAACCTTCTCTAAATGATCAATTCAGAAAGACTACTTTACGCTGTAAAGTTTACACTTTCAATTTAATAACTGTTCAAACTTGAGAATGATTATTAATCGAAACTAGAAGAAAAATTTGGTATTATTGGAATATAACGCTACAGTGCTGTCAGGTTCAACGCTGCGCGGTAATACTCATTTTTGACAAGTTTGTCTCCTTGCCGTTATAAGAAGTAAGATGTCGCAGCGACATTGTCGCTTTAATAAATTTAAACTTATCACATTTCAAATAAAGTTGATTCAAAAAAAAGTTGCATTTTTTTTTCTAAGTACTTTATTCTGAAAATACCAAAACAAAATAATTTTTTTTTTTATCTTTATTTTTAAAAAAAGTTAAAATTAAATAGATCTTTTAAATACTGGTGACCTGGTAACTGGTCCTCAAAGATCATGAATTCAGTTTTGTCATATCAAATTTGATCAATGAAGATAGATCTACGGTAGATCTACGGTAGATCATCTACCAGAAAGCTTTTCTGATAATTGCAAAGCAAGCAGTTTAGCTGTATACGTGACTTGATAATCCAAATCGGCAACATGAACCCCTTAAGGAGGTTTTGGCCCACAACTTGTGGGTGATTTTATTTTAATTCATGTTGGCACCCCCCCCTTAAAAATCATTAAATTTGATAAAATTAATTAACTGAATTTTTCAAAATAGTAATTAAAAAACATTTTTTTACGATTAACTAGCGTAAATGTGGGCTCATGACTTTTATATTAATACGTATCGGACACGATAATCTTATGATAAAACTACCAAACTAAGCTTGAAAATTTTTTTTCGTTTCCCGTGATTTTTATCAATAGCTATAATGTTGTTTTGTGTATGTTAAGAAATAATTAAACAATAAATGAAAAAAAATGATTTCGTGAGTTGAAGAATGTTACCATAAAAACCCGTTTTATGATTAACGATAAAAACGAATCTCGAGAATCAGTAATAAATAAGAACTGATTCAGTACTACGTGATCAAGTATTAGAGATCGACCAAAAAATAGCGTGAAAAAATTTCACCTACGTTTCACAAATAAATTATGGAGATAATCAGTTTTACTGATGCAGTGACAGACTGTAGTGACATAATTTCAAAAAAATTAATGATATAAATTTTTGAACTAGGAAAGTAAATTTTGACAAAAAGCTGTAACGTCATGAATTACAAATATTATCAAATTTTCAAATACGAGAATATCCATATCTTAAATTCCGGGAAAGGGCCCATTTTTAAGAAATGATACTAAAAATTTGGCTTGATTTACCAAAAATGAGCCCTCTTCCGAGATTTTTAATATTCAAGCAACAGTTCCGTCAAACATCCAACCCAAAAAATTCGAACTTTAGGATGATTATCCTCAAACAAATGCGAAAATTTAAGAGGGTACAATTCCCTATAAAAGTTTTACTTAAATTTTTGGACCAAACACTAATTTGTATGTACTAATTTGGCCAAAAAAATTATGATGACTTTATCATTAACGACACATCCGATGACTGCATTTATTTTTGCAAAAGCCCATTTTAAGTCAATCAAGCCAAAATAGTATCATTGTGATTTTCCGCCGAATAAGTCCTGTTCAAAATTAAAAGAAAATCTCTTGAAGTGAATTGTAACCTCGTTCAAATCAAAGATGCGCAAAAATGAGCTTAAAATAAGATATAACTTATATAATTCTCATTATTTTGCGAACGTTTTCGAATTTATTTCTAATTAATTTTCAAGCTGTTTTTCATTTAAAAATTTTTACACGGTAAACTTCAAAGTAATAATTCTCGAGATTCTAGAAAAATGCCTAAATTTATACAATTTGATCAAAAAAATATGTTTATACTTTAACTTATATAAGTTATATCTTATTTTTGACTAATTTTTGCGCAGCATATATCATATATCCCTTTATCACTTTTTGGTTAGAATGCGTAGCCACAACGTTAAAATCACACGTTAAAAGGAGTAGTGGCTACGCACTATAACCAAAAAGTGATAAAGGGATATAACTCTTTCAAAGAAATTTTAACTTTTTAGAAAATAGCCTGATGAAGTTAACGAAAACATACTGAATAATGTCTTCGGTGCAATCTTATGCTCAGTACGACAGAAAAACAAAAAAACTACTAAGGAGGTACTTGTTTTATTGAACCAGGTAATAAATTTTAGATTCAAATTCGAATAACGCAACAAAAATAAATTAACGATCTGATGACATCTTATTTTACTATAAAATCTCGGTCAAAATTGTCCAAATTAATTCCACAGTAAGCAAATTTCAAAATGAAAATCAGTTTCTTAACTCTCAATTACTGAAAAAAATGATAAAATATTTCTTACCTGTCCAATAATTTGACCAGTTGAATTTGAGCCGATTTGAAACCGGATGAGCCACTTATTTGAGCCAATTTAAAATACTCGGAAGCACCGTCGGGACCTATAATGTCATAAGAACAAACTTCTGGACTGGTAAACCAAATTTCTGGTAAATCCAAATTAGTAAGTCTTTCATGATCCCAAATACTTTCATCTATCCTAATTGGCTGACAATTTACCCAGTTTCCAATGACTTCAATAGGCTGTGGTGGTGCAAGTGTGAGTGGTACCGGAGATATAATTCTTGGAGATCTCTTTGGTTCTTCAAAATTTGGAGGGATGTAACCATTGCTTGCCTGAAAAATAAATTAGGAACGTTTTTGAAATTTGGTCTGACCAAAAAAAACGTAATCGTATCTCCTATTTACACTTTCCGGGATATCCCGGCCCTGTAAAGTGAACGTAGTGTGTTTTTAGTGGTAGCGCCGGGAAATTTCGGAAAGTGTGAATAGGGGATATGATATCCGCTCAAGTCCTGCATACTGAAGAAAGAGATCTGAGTGAAATTTAATTATTTAATTATTTTTTGCCCGAAATTAATCAATTTTAATCAGCAACCTATGACCTATAGGTAGGGTCATACCCAGGTGCACTACTTGTCAAACTAAGAGCGTCAGCAATAATTTTATAGACTTATAGGGTCAACCCTTCTTCAAAAAACTGAATCCGACGGCTTTGTAGAGCAATTTACGGTTTAGTTTATTTCTTATTTTATTTTTAGATTACAAGGATCGCGTAAAAAATCAAGCTTTCAGTTAGACATTATAAGCCACCTTGGCGGGTTTGGTAGGGCACTCAAATCGACAATTTAAACTTTAAAATGCCATTTAACCCAAGAAAAATCTTTAAAAATAATTTTTTTCAGTTCGAAAATTTTCTCTTAAAATTCTGCCCGAGTTTTTTTTTTCATGCGTTGATAAAATTATTAGTTTGAAAAACGATTTTACTCCCGAGTTTGACCTTACCTCTAGGCTATGAAGTTTTTCAAACGAAAGGTGCCGATATTATCATTGCGGTTAAATACAACAAATGTAACCGGTTCTGACTCAGAACTTCTGAGGTTTCAGATAAAACTTTTCTGAAATGTTTTTCTTTCAGATTTAAGACTTCAATTCGGATAAAAACAACCTTTTCTTCAAAAGCAAACTAAGAACAAAAAAAAATAACTCACTACAAGGAGGGGCAATATCGCCGAACGTTTTTTGCCAAAAAAATCGGCAATATCGGCACATTCGGCGAAATGAGGACAGATATAACTTTCTTGTTTGAAAAATAAAAAAGCGCGTAGGCGCTCGAAATGACGTCATACGTCCAACTTTTTTTTTAGATTTTATAAGGAGTTTCGTTAATTTAATGTTCCTTTAAGGTTCCGATGAAGTGAATCACCGAAATGTGTAGAACCTAATACTCCACCAAACACAATCAGATCAAAGTTGAAAATAGTAAATTTGTGAAATTCAATCATAAGAATGACATCATTCATGACGCCCACAAAGCAATTTTTAATATCAATCTTAAAAAATTCGGCGATATCAGGCATTTTTGGCGATATTGGGCCGGCGATATCGACCCCCCCCCTGTACTCTATTAGAATTTTAGCACAAACATTGTATTCTAACGATAGTTGAAAAAGCGTCACCAATTTGGTTAGGATTGCGCATTTGGGCTATGATTACCTATAGTGAGGTAAGGGGCCTTACGCTGGGGGTACTGACGATAAAAAAAAGATATGCAATTTTTATTTTGAAAAGTCTCAAAACGGTTTTTGAGCACCTTAACCCGTGTGAGCACAACACCTATATATAGGTGACTGCATATTTAAAATCATCTAAAATATGCAAAAAAACCATCGTAGAATTGTCTCCTTCGAATACATTATAAAGAATTTTGCAAGGATTTCAAAAAAATGACTTATTTTTATTTTGGAAATTTTGTTCAAATTTTACGGAGGGTTGATTTTTTGAGTTTTTTTTCCAATCTTTTACCTCTAAAAAAATTAAATGCGACCTATTGCGTCAATTAAAATTTGAAAATAGCCAGTTTTTAGGAAAGTGTTTTGTCCNTTTTTAAGAAGTAGGATTTTTTTTGAAACTGTTCAATTAAGGGGGTGTGGGCGTTCGAATCTTTCATATTATTTCGACAAAAACTTGAAATGATGTCGTAGGGCGTTCATTTTTGACAAAAATGTAGATATTGAAAAACAACTTTTTTGATGAATCTAAAAATTTTTATAAACGTTGCGCTAAAGAGTAATAAACAACCGAATGAATTTTTGTTCAGCGAAAAATCTACCATTTTTTTTGTGAAGTTACCGAAATATCAGATATTTCAAATGAAAGTATTAAAAAATGATCGGTTATCCCAAATAGAGTTTAAATTCACTCATTGGCCATTTCAGTACTTTATGAAAGACACAAGAAAGTTATTTTAACTCGTAGACTCGATTTCCGATTCACAATTAAATTGCATTTTACTACGTTTCACCCGTGTGAGCACAACACCTTTATAAAGGTGACTGCATATTTAAAATCATTTAAAATATCCAAAAAAGCCATCGTAGAATTGTCTCTTTCGAATACATTATAAAGAATTTTGCAAGAATTTCAAAAAAGTGACTTATTTTTTTTTGGAAATTTTGTTCAAATTTTACGGAGGGTTGATTTTTTGAAATTTTTATCCAATCTTTTACCTCTAAAAAAATTAAATGCGACCTATTGCGTCAATTAAAATTTGAAAATAGCCAGTTTTTAAGAAAGTGTTTTGTCCATGGTTGACACTCAAAACAAAGATTAATTGGTATACAGGAACAGATATTTTTTTTCAAAAGTGATATTTCAAAATTTTCAATTTTAAGTATTTCACGAAAATATTTTAATTATTAAAAAATTAATTCGAGCAATTAAATATTGTCCACAGAGTCACTTGATTAGTATATCGACCCAGAAATAATATCAGAAGTGTACTAATCTGGTTTTATAGCGGAAAATAACCATTTTCTATGAAAAATTGTGATTTTTTCATCAAAATTTTAAACCTTTTAAAAAATAATTTTTGATTGATTATATATGCCAATTGTATACCAATTATATACCAATTGATTATATGGTAGACCAAATAAAAAAAAATGATGACGTAGGTCAGATCCTTGTGCATCGATTCCGATAGCAAAATAATTTTTGAACACCACTGTGAGCGCGTATCACGTGATATGCTGTACCTTGCTCTTATCAGTAAATTTTCTAGAACTAAAAATCAAAATTCTAGAATATCAAATGTCGGATGCAAAAATATATCGTTTGAATTTCCTTATGCAAAAAAAAATGAAACTCTAACTACCTTGGGCTTTCTGTAATAGGCGGTTGAACAGTCACCTATATNAAAAAACGATGACATAGGTCAGATCATTGTGCATCCATTTCAATACCAAAATAATTTGTGAACACCACTGTGAGCTTGTATAACCTGATATGCTGTACCTTGCTCTTATCAGTAAATTTTCTAGAACTAAAAATCAAAATTCTAGAATATCAAATGTCGGATGCAAAAATATATCGTTTGAATTTCCTTATGCAAAAAAAAATGAAACTCTAACTACCTTGGGCTTTCTGTAATAGGCGGTTGAACAGTCACCTATATATAGGTGTCGGTGCCTTGGCGGAACTTTTTTTTCTGTGCTCACACGGGTTAAACAGCGCCACCGAGTGGTCTGGGCTAGAATATTATTGATCAAAATGCTCAGCGTCAAAAACTACCCTAGGTCCTAAATGCTTGACCAAAAAGAGCCAGTGTTCTAGATCGGGAAGGATCTCGACGGCCCATATCTGGATTTTTTAACAAAACGGGATTTGGATGGAATAAATAAATAATTAATTTTATTGCTCCGATACATTTCATAAGCATTATTTATGTTAGGGTTTATACCTTAAGGAACGGTTCCTATATTTTTTGCCGAATATAAATTTTTGTAAATTGACTTTGATGTTAGGCAGCTCCTGATCACAAATTATAATTTATTTTACACTGCCTAATCTTTCAAGATTTCATAAATTACCTGGACAACTGTGGTGAGACCAATAATCGCTAATAATATCTTTTTCGCTAACTTCATGATTTCGGTGTTGTGATTCTTTGTTGATTTCACTGTATTCTGCTTATCTCATTCTGAAAATAATGTACTGAAAATTTTAGGTATATAGGACGTTTTCTATGATTATGCTCTTGAACGTAAAAATATTTCGCGATCTGGTGATTAGGCTCGATAGTCGTTAATATTACTTTCCCTAATTTTGAGAGTATCTTATATCCACAATTCAACTTGTTAGTTGCGAGATGATTTTATGACTTCGCCGTCGTAAAATTCGACGATTTCCATCATATTTTGTAAAATGCGAATTTAAATAAATGATAACAAAGACTCAGCAGAGCTAATTTGATTGTCAAATCGATCAAAAAATAATTAAAATTAAAAAAAAGGCATTTTTAATTATGGGACAATCAAGGGAAATCAAAAATTTTGCAATAACACAATTTTCTAGCAAATCGTTGATCCGAAATATTTTTCATGGATGAACTGTTTTTAATGTGATTACGAATATTTGATATATTTTAATTAAATAATTTTGTTCCGGACAAATTCAAACAATGTGATCTCATTTTTACAAGCAAAAAATACAAAATGAAGAAAAACTCACGTAATTTCATTTAAATGACTGTAAACAGCTTTCATTTTATACTTTGACGAATGCATCAAAAACTCTTTCACATTAGAGAAAATCAACATTATTTTATCTGTCTCAGTGAAACCGGTAAAACCGAGCTTTTTGTAAAGATTTCAAAAATATCATTTAAAACAGTTGTCACGAACCGTTAAACAAAGTTTTTCTGCCATAGGTAATTTTTTTTTAATTATTTTTGAGCAGAAATTGTCACTAAAAGTCGGTTTGAATCAATTCATCATGGAGTCTAAGGCAGGCTAAGAATAAGGAAGGGAAGAAAAGGGGAAGGGAACGGAAATTCAGAGAGGCCAAGGAGAAGGGAAGGGATGAAAATTGACAGGCTGGGAATGAAGGGGAAGGACTTTTCGGAATTAGCTTCGAATTTTTAATATAGTTTTTTAGATATTTAACTAACTTAAATAGCACGTGGTATATTTATTTGCAGGAAAAATTAACATTTTGTACTCATTTGTGAACAAAATTTAAGTTAAGGGGGTATGCAACTCTGATTTGGCATATACTCATGAAGAGGGAAGGAAAAAGTCTGGGGAACGTTCCCTTTTCCTAGCCTGGTCTAATGGGTGCTTTTTGACTGTGATTAACCGGCATTAAATTTTTTTATATTTTATACATAAAACTAATTTTACAAGAGATGATTTGGAGGTAGTTATCACAGTTTAAACGCTCGGAGTCTAACCTTAAAATCAGTTTTGGAGAGAAATTTTAGTTTGGAGCCTCCAAGACTTGAAAATAATTTTTAAAACGACCATTTAAAAAAATTCATTCCTCTCAAATCCTCATTACCCTCGGTTTTCGGCTCCTTATTGTCTTCAGGTTATTTGTATGTTTAACCCACATACTCATTTTGGTAATATATTACCAGCTCGACTCTGGCGCCTTTAAATTTATAGAGCTAACGTTATCGAATTGACTGTAAATTTGAAATGATTAGGTTTTTCACAATGCTTGATCTTTTGGTGGTAAAATAATTTATCTATTTTGTTTACTTTTTGAGATAAAGCAAGTTTGTCGCGCCGAAGTTTCGCACCTGGAATTTGTTTGAGCTTCAAAATGAGTGTACTATGTCGATCATACCTAGCTCAGGAAGAAAAATATGATTTTTAAAAGTTAGGTGGTAATATATTATCACCATCTGAGTTGGTTGTTGTTCAGAATTTCTGAGCATACCCGTTAAGGGAAAACTGGTCGCTGAAATTGACTTTTCTGGATAATAAATCAGCCTAACAGAGAAACTATGAGACAATTTAGATTAGCCATGTTGTAGATCCACCCGTAGTCCTGTGAAAAACATCAGTCAATGTCTTTTTGTTTGGGTACACTCTGAGATAAGTTACCAGTACAAGTTGTCCCTCGACCAAATTTCAAAATCTATCTCCTCCCAGGGTTTATTTTGAATACAGCTGAAATCTTATCAAACCCCGTGTGATTATCAAACGAAGGTCCTCTAGAAGCTTTCTTTTTTCAAAATGACTTTTGTTTTTCTTAAAATTGCGGATTTTTTACCGATTTTTCTGCATTTTTCTCATCGAAAATCTCCTCCTTGGTTATATTTTGGAATCCATCCAAATTCCAGCAGACACTAGCACAGAACAAATAGAAACTCCTTAGAGAGTGTTTTTATCCAATTTTTCCCTCAAACTCAAAATATAAAATTTAAAAGGTCACGTAAACAATTTTTTTGAGCATTTATCATGCCCCTCAGGCCTCATAAAACCAGCGACCAGTACACCATTAAGTACTTTCCCTTCTCGTAAAGTGAAAGAAGGGGAAGTTCCCTTTCTTTATTTACCCTGCATTTAGTATTCTTGTTTTATTTACAAATTGACATACTCAGATAAATAGTAATACCGCCGCATCTTTGGCGATCGCTAGCGAAAAATACTATCAAATTAATATTAGATAGTTAAGATTAATTGATTTCTTTGCGGCATGCTTTATATTGCTTAGTTCACATTAATTTTCACCCAAATTTTCAAAACGCGATCATTTAACAATAGTTTGAAGTCCTTCAATTTATCGATTGTCATTAATTTAAGAATAACTTGAATGGAGCAACATTGAAACCAAATAATTTGTTAATGGATATTTTAATCATTTAAAAACATTTTGCTCAAATTTTGGAACACGACTAAATCAGGCAATAAAAGAACAATTAGCTTTCTCTCACATCTCTAGGACCTCAATTGTGCATGCAACGGTATACCGCGAAAGCTGAATGGCACGTAAATGAATTTCTCTTAAAATGTCTACCCGTTTAATACACATCAGATCGACTCAATGTTTTGGCTTAATAAACTCTATCACAATAAACTCTGAAATCGATTCGAGGGTCAAAATTTGTTCTACGTAACTACATAAGCTAACCTCAAGAAAACTTCAAGGTCAATTTCAAGTCCCGCATCGCTTCGAAAATATCACCAGAAGCTTCCTCGTAGTTGATTTTCGTCAAATAAAAATAAAATCGGACAAGGCCAAAAATTGCAAATCCGATTTCAAAAATTAAAAGAACAAAACAATAAATTATGATGGAAAATTAATTTAAAAATATTACTCAAATTTTAGAAAAATGATTCAAATTTAATAAAATATAATTTTTTGCCACATTTATTTTCAAAAAATGGGTTTTGCTCCCAGCGACCCTTCAAATTTCAAAATGTTGGATTGGACAAAACGATGTCTCGATCCTCTAGACTCCTACCTCTGAATATGGGGGAAAAGGCTATAGATTCAATATGACTTTAGAGTCAAGAATCTCTGGATTTAAAATAAATAGCCGGTAAATAGCCGGCGTAACCCGTAAAAGCCCTTTTGAAGTTCCAGCTCGAAATGGTTAAAGAAAAAATCGCCAAGAAAAACTTCACCAAAAGAAATATTTAAACAATATGAGCAAAACCTAATTAATCTAGAGGGCTGTGAGTCACAGCCTGTGACAATTATGCAACTTTCTCTGAAGTTAATTAGGTTGCGAAAAAATAACTGCTCGAAAACAATATTATGTTTTCGTCCCTTATTCTGCTTTCAGCTCTAGAGAGAATCACACAAAATAAAGAATGAAACTATTAAAATAATTTATTCTTATTGTATATTTTCTAACGTTTCGCTTTTTTATTATAGGATTATCAAAAACTAAAATTTTACGTAAGAAATTTTTAAGTAGGAAATTTTTTTATATAAGACAAATTGGCATTTTTCATGCACTTGAAAAAATTTCAAACAGATTATAAAGAATTAAGCCTATACGTTACAAATACATAACAGGCTGTAATTTACAGCTCATATTGTATGAGTTATATTGTATGACTCATGACGCACTCTAAATTATTTGTGATAACAAATGAAACGCCCACAATATTTTGGCGATATTCGTTCTTTTTGCGATATGGGCAATGGCAAAATTTAAGCTAAAGGTTTTTTTCGGCGATTTTATCAGTTCTGATTCGGACCATGTTAGTTTTCTCTGAGTAGTTGTGCTGAGTTTGAGCTATCTAAGGACTTAATCGGATGAGTCGCTTTCAAAGGCTGAATAATATGAAAATTTTAGCTAAAAAATTAGCTTACTAGTATATGTTCCAGGAGCACGCGTTCCAGGAGCACGCGTAATCAATATATTCTTAAAATCTTCATTGACTGGAAAATTTGAATTATTTTTGTTTTGAGTTGAAAGCTCTCGTTTAGTGGTCAAATTTTCAACCGTTCCCAACCCGAAACATGAATGATAATATCATCACTATCAAATAACTATTTTAAACATCCTGAACTTTCTTGGTTACGCAATTTCTGAGAAAATTTCGAAAATTACATATTTAAAATTATTTCCATTTTCAACTACGATCATATTTCCCGAATATAGATATGAAACATAGCATAGTATCATATACGTATCATAAATTACACTCGTTAATTCGAAAATCTCTTGCGCGCAGCTAATTCTTCAAATCGCATTTCAAGAATTTTCATCAATCTTTTAGAGTCTTTTAGAGTTAACTCTTATAGTATAAGACTTATACTTCGTTTAAAATAATCAAAATTTTTAACCTTAATCTGTATTATTACTAAAGTGGCCGCAATAAATTTCATATCGTTAAACATAAGAAAACTTGTCGATGGAAAAATGCTGTGACAAAACAATATTCTGAAAAAAAATGGTTCCGTAGGGAAAACCGACGAATTCTTATCGTTTAAGGAGGTTGTAGGGTCTTCAATTTATTATTTAATCCATAACTGATGAGAACTATATTGATATTTAATTGAGTTTATTGAAGGCAGTTAACTTCTATTAAAACTGAAAATAAAAAATTTTAGAATAAAATTTCCAAATTATTAAAAGTCAAAAATTGTGATTTACTTGAACAATTCATAAAAATTAAAATTTTACCTTTTTTATGACTAACCAAACCAAGGAGATTTCAAAAATCTTTATTAAAACTTTCTACGACTTTGAGAAAGTCAAAATTGAATTTTCAATTATTTTTTTAATTGAGCTCAGGCGCGCCCCTTGTGGAAATTCAAACAAATTTATACAGTCTTCTGGCAAATTGTCTGAATATTTCAATATTTAAATTTCTGATAGTTTCTATTTATACACATACCGCTATAGACCTTTCCCGAAGAAAAACATAAAAAAACCTGGATGTGCAGGTGATTTTAGCACTAGAATTATTCTACAGTGTTTCGGCTAAAAGTATTTATTAATCTTCCGTGACTTGGGTTCAGCTCAAAAATTTGTACTGAAACAGTTATAAAGGTAAGAATTAGAAAACAGTTGTTCGGTTAATCTTGGTGAACCAGTTGGTTATGGCAGATACCAATGTGACATAAAAGTTTCCGAAAGGCCGATGTTCTTAGCTGTAACAGTATGTAAGTGAAATGTTTCTTTCATGGGCCATTAAAAACTTATAGGCGTTTTAAAAGGACAAATTTCAGATTTGAAGGCCCTACAACCTCCTTAAGGGGGTAGCAGCGATGTGGCAGATTGGTACATTTTTTCGGAGCGATTTTAAAAAAAAAAAATGTGAAAAATTTTTATATTATTTTTCATCTAAAAGGAAAGTGTCCATACTTGCTAACGTTTATATTTTTAAACTTTTTACATACTTAAGTATCTGTAAAAACATCAAAAACCACTTTTCATTATGACTCCATTTCCAACTTGACCCGATGTGAGAATTTTTTTTGAAAGCAATATTTATAAACTTCAGACATTGTCGGGTGTTATGCACTAATTAGTGGGAGAATAATTATCCACATGAAGAAATTTCCTCAATATGGAAGTTTTTTT
>SCLH01000450.1:403895-419372 GCA_004367855.1 Oikopleura vanhoeffeni | reverse complement strand
TTTTTTCGTTTTTATTCACAGATTTCATAAAATTAATCAGAAAAAATTTTGGACGAAAAATGCTTAAAATTTTCATAATGCTTTGAATTTTTTCGAAAATTTTACGAATTATACAATAAAAGTTTGAACTCAAATCGTTCCTTAAATAGATAAAAAATGATTTTTATGAGCTGATACACATTTATTGTGGTTCAGCTAACGATAATAAGCACAAAAAAATAAACCAACTAATTATTTTCGTAAGTTAAATTGACGCCAGTCTGCTACATCGCTGCTACCCCCTTAAGTTAATCATGGCTTATGGCCTGAAGGCAAATTCGTATTTGCACTTTACTTTGTATCGTCAGTTAAAACTGAAAGATATAAAATGAGAATAATTCAGAGTTTATTTACTTCTTACTACAGAAATGAATGGATCGACTCCAGTATAAAACCACTATCACAGCAAGATACGTTTGGTAATGATTTTTTAATGTTATTGTTAATATATTTTTTATAAATTTTATCGATTGTGATATAATTTGATATTTTAATTGTGTGAATCCATAGATCAGAATGATTACAGTTTTCCTAGTTGCTTTCGTATATTTAAACAAAAATAATTTACTATATAATTCAAATTGTTTAAAACGCCAAAAATGAACCAATTAGAGCACACCTAAATTCTCTGCGTTTCAAACTATATAGTTGTTTAAAGAATCTATTTCAGCTCAAAAAATAATTATTCAAAAAACGTTAATACTCTTAAATCCGAGGCCCTTAAAAAATAAAATTCTACGTAGGTTACAAGTTGGTGAATAATTATAAAATGACAAAATTGCATAGACAATCCGTATAATGATAAAATATACATAAGGTTTTGTGATTCTTGCAAGATCAGTTATTTCACTATGGAAATTGTAGCATATCCACATAACGATATCAGTCCAGGATTCCCTTTTGCTGATTTTGATGTCTGTATAGAATTCTGCAAAAATACAGATCGATGCGTAACCATAACCTTTTCGGAGACTTCTGATTGTTTTCTGAAATTTGCAATTTCAGAGGCAGAAAGACGAAATGTTATGTCTGGTCGAAACTGTGCACTTGTAGAAGAATGTGATGGTAACTGAGTTACAAATTTGGGTGTTTAGTTTTATGTTTTATGTTATGCATGATCCTTCGCGCATACAGCTAAATTTGCCAAGTTTTCATTTGACGATTTATGACATAACTAATAACTCATAAACAAATTAAACGGGTCATTTTCAGAAATGTGATCACTTCAAACAATTTTATATTTTAATCAGTCTCATTTGTAACACTTCAATACCAAGACGAAAGTGCCAATATCGCCGAATAGCGTGGGCGTTTGAGATTTTATAACAAATTTGTTTGAGCGTGTCATGAATGACGTATCGTCGAAAGTACCTATATCGCCAAAAGTACCAATATCGCCAAAATTTGTAAGCGAAAAACTTTTGGCGATATCTATCCTCCCTCTGTTTCATGTTTGTTTCAAAAATTAGTCGATTAGTTATATTTTGTTAAAATGTTTCAATTTAATGAAGAATTAATGCAATATAGATGGTACAATTATTTGATAATTTAGTTTAAATTTGGATGTTAAAAATTAAAATTAAGGTCTTAAAGGATGTGCTGCTGGTTGGGTAGAACTGAATGGAAGGTGTTTTTTATTCGGTGATCTGAAAGTTTTCAAACCAGTTGCCAAAGAACGATGTTTCAATCTAGGCGCTCAACTATTTTTACCTAGAGATGTCAATGAAAACGAATATTTTACAGATTTGATAGACAATTCAGCCTGGTTAAGAATCAACGATGGAAAAAATGAAGGAACCTGGACTTTAGGTCAAGGTCTTATGATGATATGATGATGTACAGTATGTAAAAAAATTCTGGTTTACTATGAAATGAGTATTAAAGGATTTTTTCAAAAAATTGTTAGAAATGAGTAAATTAACCTTTGAAGACACAGGTCAATTTCAGTGGCATTGGATAGTCAAAAAAAATTTATGAGTTTATCATATCACGTATTTTTGTTGCTCATTTATTTTAAGAGGGTGGTCGTCGCAAAAAAAATTAAAAAACGGGGTTTTCATTGGCTAATTGTCGCAAGAGCACAAATCGTTGAACCAAATATTATTTATTTGATATATTTGAAAATGCTGCAACCTAAAAAATCGAAAGTGACGGATTGCTCCTCCAATCAGAAACGTGCTTACAAAACTGACGGAATTATTTTTCGAAATGCATCTCTTCCCTGAGTTTTTCAGGTACCACAATAATGTATAACTTAAATTAACCGGGCAGAACGTGGACAGATCATTTATGAGCATTTTAGACAAATTATTGGATTTGTCTTCAGAATCACCAAAAAACAGTATTTTGACCTAATTTAAGGGGTTTCAATCAAAATGAATCTCCTTCCTGGGTTGAAAAGTAACACATTCGAAACTACATGAATGTGGAGCTCAAGAGTTTGTGCAGATCAGTAAAGAGAGTTTTGTTCAAATTCAGTTCTCAGTTTTCTATGAATCGTGCTTTGATTTTCCAAAACTGGATAAATGTGAAGTTATTTCATACAGAACATTGTTGAAACCATCAAAAAGTGCCCTTCTGACAATGTATCAAAATAAAACCAGTACCAAAATGCTTGTAATTGTCTATATTTTCATAAAAAAACTATTCCTCTGAAATTCGGGATTTTTTCTTGGGCTTCATTTAGCGACGACCACCGGGTGGTCACCGGCCCGTGGTCACCACTCCCTTAAGAAACGTAAGGTGCGTGATCTTAAAAATAAAAAGGGCGCTTAATTTTGCATAATTTTGCAATCGTTAATTTGAAAAAAAATTAGATCTCATGAAAAGATAAAATTGGCTATGAAAAACCAACATATTCCACAGAAGCATCTTATTTCAATTGGGCTAAGGAAAGTTTAAATAATGAAGCGTACAATTCTGCAACGTTATCAAAATCCGGATTATGGAAACAAACAACCAGATTTGACAAAAGTAACTACATTTGTGAAAAAGAAATTTTTCGTCAAAGTTCTAGAAAGGGACCAGGTGAAAATGAAGTACAAAATATGCTACATGATTTTGTTAATCAACCAGAAGAGGAGGAAGAAGAAGTACATATTGATTGCCCTCAAAATTTCATTCAAAAAGGTAATTTTAATAAAAATATAATATTTTTTTTTCATTTTTCAAAAGTGCGAACGTTTTCGTTTATTCATTATCAAAAATATAATAGTTATTTTAAAAAATTTAGGAAGCAAATGTTATTTTTTTGGTGGAGAAAAAGTTACCAAACCAGAAGCAAAGAAAATATGCTATGACATGGATGCTGGATTATTACTTATCACAAAAGGACACGAAAACAGAATACTTACTCCATCATCTTTTCAAGGAAAGGATTGAAATGTTTGGCAAATACACGCTCATTCATACTGGTTGAGTTATCTGTTTTGTATGACTTCGAGCGGACCCACAAAACTAAGCCAAATTCTCTCTTCTCCCCTCTTTCTTATTTGATCAGAGAGCGGGTCCGCTTAAAGCCATACAAAACAGATAACTTAACCAGTACCTTAGAGGAACCAAACATCTCGGGAGGCTCCAACGCTCAGAGGACAGAACCTCATTCTTTGAAAAATGCGGAATCTGAGCATTTGATTGGTTGATCCCTTCGAAATTTGCCCAATGTAATCGGCCGGTTCTGTAATCCAGGGTTTTGATTTAGTGATAGAATCCAGTGTTGTTTGTATCATTCAAATATTCAGGATCTGTTCTCTGAGGTTCTGTAATTTATATCCCTTTATGACCTTTTGATTAATCTAATAGATGTGGGTTGAGGGAGTTCAACCAACATCTACATTAGATATCTGTATTAGATGAATCAAAAGTTCATAAAAGGATATAGCCGAATTACTATCTAATCGGAAAATGCACCTTGTAGACTTTATAATGTAGTGATGGAATTTGAATTCTTACGAAAATTTTCTTCTCAAAATATTCCGGGTCGGCTTAAAACGACAGCATTTGTCATTTCTGACAGCTACCACACTTGCACGCCGCCACTACACTTAATGACAAGCGATACTTTCGCCCGCTGGCACATTGTGCGGCACAATTTGTGCCATGAGTACTATTCATTTCGGAAGCTAATTATTCTGAAACTAATTATATTTTTGTTAATTATTGAAACTAATTATAATTTATTATTATCGAAACTCAAATAAGTATACATGTAAGTACTTTAAATTTTCAAAATAATATTTATTTCGAAAATAAATGAAAGAACTAGTAATTTAGAAAATAAATAAATATTGTATTAATTTTATAATTATGTTTTTATACTCCGGACAAATGCTGGCGTTTTGGGCTGATCCCAAATATTCTAATTATTAATTAAAGGTGCAATAATTTTTGTAGATTTTGATAACATTTTCTAGTTTGAAAGTTATTCACAAATATGATCACTTTTAAGCTGAAAATAAAACTTATTTAATTAATCATGTGATAATAGCCCCGAAAGCAAATTTTTTTAACGTCAACAAAATTTTAGCGGATTATTCGGCATGAAGCCTCCAACTGGGTATTTTTTTTCAATTCAACCTTTTTTTTATAAGTTCATATCCACAATATTCAAATCTTGTGATAGAAAGTTTTTGGTTGAGAATAAATGATTCAAAATACCAATATAGATGGATGGTTGATAAAAGGGGATACGAAAAAGGACCTGGATCTGATGAAGATGCCACATTTTTTAATTGGAGGAACGGATTTTTATTATAATATTATGCCATTATTAAAAATTAATTTTTCGACATGGTACAAGTGACGAAGTGTTGTCAGGTGCGATTAGGTCGAGCAACTGATTCGCGCCGCGGAGAATCCGACTAAAAATATCGGGCAATGTAGTGTAGTCGGTTAAGACACTCAAATCATGATGAAAGAACCCCGGCTTGTCTATTCCCTCTTTTCAGTCATTACGGACCTAACAGTGTTTTTTTTAATTGATTATTTTATAAGACCAGCACAGTTTAACCTGAAGATAAACCAAGCAATTTTATAATTTGGCTCTTTTTTGTTTTACGAGTTTTCAAAATTTAAATTAAATGTTTTGCAAATTACTCAGAGCAGGGGTCGGCAGAATTTGATCGGATCAGATCGACTTTTTTCGATCCGATACGATCAGGTTTTGGTTAACCTCCGATCCAATCAAGTTCAATTTGATCAGGTTTTGAAAATCTTGGATCCGATCAGATTTTTGAAATCTCCGATCCAATCAGTTTTTTAAAATCTTCGATCAAGTTCGATCCGATCAAGTTCGATCCGATCAAGTCCGATCCGATCAAGTTCGATCCGATCCAGTTCGATTCGATCATGTTGTTGAAATCTTCTATCCGATCAAGTTCGCTCCAATCAAGTGCAATTTGTTCAGGTTTTGAAAATCTTTGATCCGATAAGGTTTTTGAAATCTCTGATCCGATCAGGTTTTTAAAATCTTCGATCCGATCAAGCGCGGATCGCTCTGCGCGATCCGATCAGGTTTTTGGAATTTCCGATCTGATCAACTTGGATCTAATCAGGTTTTTTTTAAATCTCCGATCCGATCAGGTTTTTGGAATATCCGATCCGATCAAGTTCGATCTGATCAGGTTTTAAAAATCTTCGATCCGATCTGGTTTCTAAAATCTCCGATCATATTTATATTATTTGAAATTATAAACATTTATATAATGGAAATTCCAAACAGTGCAACAAATTACAATTCACAAAATAATGACGTTCAAAATTCTGCAGTTATAACATCTGATGGAATATGGTACATGGTCACCAAAAACTACAAGAGTCGATATGTATGCCAAAAAGATTCAATCTAAATAAATCACTATACTAAACACTTAAATTAAAACAATCTAAGCTTTTATTTTTTCCCGCTCTGAAAACTCAAAAAAAATAACCTAAAACACTTTGAAATTACTGCATCTTCTTTATTTTAAAGAAATAATAAATAATTCTTAGCTCGATTTCCTGCACATTTTTAGTCTTGATCGTATAAACTTCAGTCCCTGATCCCATACATACTCATTTTCGTAATCTATTACCAGCTCGACCCTGGATATATTAGATTTATATAGTTGCCATTATCGGATTAACTTCATATTAAATGCTTTAGCTTTTTTACAATTCCTGATCTCTTGTGGCTAAAATGATTTCTCTATCTTGTTACTTCTTGAGATAAAAGCAAGCTTTGTCGCGTCGAAATTTCGCACATGAAAAGTTTAGATGAGTTTTTGAAAGTTGAGAAATCTTGAAAAAAAAAATAACGCCGTTCACCAGACAGAATTTTTGTTTAATTTTTGTGTTCAAAAATCAAGGATTTTCATTCATAGATTCGAAAAAATTTTTTTGATTTTTGATTTTCTCACCTCAAAATATTTTCAATTTTTTCTCTTAAAATCAATTTCATTCCGAAATAAAAAAAAAATTAGTGCTTTTTATAAGATACAAATCATAAATGCAGCTTTACTTTGACAAACAACTGAAAATTGATACTATTTGCTAGTAGGTTTAACTTTTATTTACACTTTGAATTTGAGCGCTCAAAACAAAATTGTATTTATTTGACAAACAGAAAGCAAACCAAATAATTTGGTAACATTCGAAAGTATAATAAGGACAATAAATGATACAGTTCATTGTACAGAATATTTTTTTAGTTTTTTTAAAGAATAAAAACGGTAAAAACGGACCTTTTTTGATAACTCCTTTACTGCTTGATTTGTATCACCTGGAAGAACAAAACGATTTCTGCGGGATCATTTACACAAGTCCGGCACAGTAACAATATCCTAAAGTGGCCGGCTGGCTGTTGAATTAATTCCGATGATTCATATCAATTTTTAAAATTAATTAAGAGAACATGATTCTCAATTTTTTTCTGTCTGATTATGTTTTCTCGCGCGGATAACGATCATCAAAGCATCTTGCCAGCTTAATTAAGCAGTCGCAGTAGTAAATTGCGATTGAAGTTTTCAAGCATCAAAATTCCCCAGGGCGTTATTTTTTTTATATTGATATGTAAAGAGCAAGATATCACACCAGTTTTTCAAATTATCAAATTAACCGAACCATTTTAACGTTTTTGAAAGTAAATCGGAGTAAAAAATACATTTTCGTAAACATGAAAACGTTCTTTATATTTATTTTTATCATCGCGGAAAATGTTTATACTTCAAAATTAGGTCTTGTACTGGGTCGACCAATTACTTAACCAGGAAAAAAAATATGATATTTCTAAGTTAGCGGTAATAAATTACCACGGCCCAACATCTGCAGTTGGTCCGTTGTTTAGAATTTGAGCAAGACCCGTTAAGGGGTGACATATACCCGGCAAGATTGGGAGTCAATAATCTGCACGAAAGTAATAGTTTATTCTTTGTGTGTGATTATCTATCGTCAAGCCATCAAACCTATTTATTTGCCGCATTTTCGGCCAAATTTTTTTTTAATTCCAATCTGTGGGTATATAATAACAAAAAAAATGGCCACTTATACTTTTTGTATACCGAGATAGATGCCTATCTATGAAATTATTTCCGGCAAAATCAAGTCAGAAAATTTTTTTTATTAGTGGTTTTTTGAAATTCCCAATAAAAATCAGGCAGAATCCTTGAAGTATCAGGCAGAATCAGCTTTAAGGGGGTTCGTATCGGCAAAAATGGACTTTTTTGAATTGCTTATTCTCCTCGGCATAGACATAGCACAGTGAATAAAATATCTGGTTGACGTTAGTTTCGTAATCTCTGGAAGAACGTTTTTGAATCATATATTTTTAAGATAGCATGTTGAACCCAAGCCGGGTACAAATTGAGGGTTAACGCAGGAACAAAAAATTTCTTGGGAAAAAAGGCTGTAACTGTTTTTTCGTCCTATTTTAGGCAAATTGTGGGTTTGTTTTTTGAGAACATTGATTTATATCTTTTTTTTGGCAGTTTAGAAAATTAAAATCTGTTGAGCTTGTCTCGATTTATCAATCATTTTCGAAAACATAATAAAGAATTGAGAAAATGTTCTCCGCAGTTAAACACAAAAGTAATTTCGCCTCATAATGTAAATGTAGCCGTCGGAAATTGGCATAAAGATTTAAGGCCACTATTCTAGATCTGTTCAAAAGGGATCATGTTATACGGGGAACATAAAATGCATAATCAAATGTAGACTTTTTATATTGCAGTTGCCTTATTAAGCCGTAGGTTGAAGGTTGAGTTGATCATTGAAACCTTTAGTGTTAACCTGCGAGAACATTTTCTCCAATTCTTTATTATGTTTCGAAAATGATTGAACATAAATCGGAAGCTAACAGATTTAGAATTTTCTACAAATCAAAAAACAGAATATTTAGGAAATGTCTTGCAAAATGACGTGACAATTATCTGCGAAATTCAAATAAGGCGAGAAAAACTTTGTGTTTTCCTTTTTTAATTGTTCTCATAATAAAAGGTATCCCAAGAGCTGGGCGAAAAGAGGACTGTTTTTTTTGCTAGTTTTGGGCCACGGAAGAGCTTGGTATTCTTTTTTCAATGCTACCATGGCAAATCTTATTTTTCCGTGCACATGTGTTTCCGTAATAATTGTTAACAAAACTTGTTTGTGCCTGAGCTTTATACGTATTTCATTTTTAACTCCCCAGGAGTACAATTTGAAGAATTTAGTTTTGACTAATCCAATTCGTCGTCAATCCCGTTTTTTTTTTTAGAACCAAACGACTCGTAGTTGAATGTTTTTGGAAACGCGTTTTAATAAACTATGACCAAATATTTAACCGTTCGAAGCGCTGAGAGAAAATTTTTATTTCGATCAACTCAGACAAAAGTTTTAATATTTTTTTCAAAAATTTTTGGTACTTTCTTACGATTTTTTTGACGTTTATATATACTAAAAAGCCTACGTGGAGTTCAAAAATCATAACAATCAGGACCTCTCAGCTATTTTAGTTCAAAAGATGTACGACTTGCCTATTAAACCTATTATAACTCAAAATAAGCCTGTTTTCAAATTTATACAAAATACAATTCCAGAATGTTAAATTTTTTCAAATATTTTTATTTTCTTTATATAATTAAAGCAATTACGTGAGAATAAAAAATTCTCCAAAATCCAGTCAAATAATAACTTTTCAAGTACAAAGATATGGGTCTGCCTATAGAAACCCCTTTTAAGGGGAGTGTGGGTGCTTCCAGCAATTTACTGGGGGGATAATAAGCTTTTTTAAAACTCAAATATCTTTTGTGAGAATTGAGTGAACGTTGTATTTCCATTTAATTTGTACGTCCGTAACTTTAGAGTCAAAAAGTTGGATTCATTTTTAAAAAATATTATCACATCAACTTTTCAAATGGTAAAACACCTACATTGCTGGTATTTCTTCGCAATTGAAGTATACCGGGTCATATCCACGTAATAATTTAAATCACGTAATAATATTAAATTTTCTGGTATCTATTGAATCTCCGTATGTAACTAATGGGATGGTGCGCAAAGCGATTATCATTTCTAAACTCATCGATTGAAACTTTAACAACACTTGTGCTGTTACAACCGGTTAAGTGCCGATTGGCACTGAATTTATAAATAATTTTATTCTGTGCAAAAAATGTTCAATACTAATCGGTCGGGTGTAATTATTACACTGTAAATAGGCGTCATGTTTGTAAAATGTCAGAATTTTTTATGAATTATCATAATCAACGCAAATTGAAGGTAATTTTGTTCTCAAAAAAAGTTGTTTTTGGTGTAATTTTTGTTGTATTATTATTGTCTTCAAAGAAATCGAATACGTGCGGCCGTTTAGTTAGAAAATGATGTGCAATGTAAAGTCTGTTTTCTAGTGATCACGATCAGACTTAGTTTATGTTCAAGAAATTAAAATATAACCGATGCGCAAGAATGAACACTTTTTATTGAAGACAAGAGAATAAAAAAAAAAATTTCACATTTTTTTACTCATTTATCGCGTTTGAAAAATTACTCAATGCTCCGAATGCTACCCCCTTAACCCTCTCGGGGCACCACAAAGCCACTGTCTGGCTCAACTTCGGACCCCTTTATTATTGGAAAAGTATGAGTTCTATGAACTTACAACCATTGTTTAGGACATTGGAGATTTAAGGGATAAGACTTAAAGTGAATATTATTTTGGATTCCAATTTGAACTTTATCAATCCCGTAAAAAAGAGAACCTGCAACCTAACGCAATTCATTGTGAAAAAATAAAAGACGGTCAGAAAAATTTTTGAAAATGGAGAAATATTAAAATAAATTTCCTCAAAGTGACTTTCCTCAGAAATATGACGTAAATTTTCGGTGCTTTAAATCTACTGACTGAGAATAGAACTTGACCTTAGCAACAATGTAAAGAAATCGCTGTTAGGCCTGGTCCACGGGTCCGTAAAATGACGATTTTGGAAAGTTGAATGGAATTAATTTATACCTCTTTTTATTTAAGAAGAGCAAATCGAGCTGACCAAACTTTTTGGTTCAACAGCATATTCTTATTTTTCGATATCGGAAATCTCCCCAAATATTCTCTATAATAAGGTTATGCACCTATGAAAAGGCTTTAAATAAAAATTCTGTACCACTAATACTTTGACGCTAAATCCATTAGAGGCTTATCCGCAGAAAAAAGTGGTTTTTGGTGGCTATTTTCGCTAAAATAACAGATCACCTGCGATCGGTCAATACCATATATGAAAATATTACCAAATAATGTTCAATTAACGTTGTTTTTTTAACTGTATATTGTCATAGAAAAGTTTATATGCTAATGGGTTTTATGTTAATAATAAATAAGGACCTCTGCACCCACAGATCGTGACTATTTGAAAAACTGCGGATCCAGAACATGTTGAAATTGGGCTGTTCCGCTCAAAGATCTGACTAATGAACATCGGCGCACTAGTTCTGCAACTCCAGGGTTTGATCGGAGCTAAGTATCGGGCGGTTGGTTTTTCGTCAATAGTCACAAACTCATCCCGATTATGTCAACTCAAGACCGTCAATTCACTATCGCAAAAAACGTGTTTCAGTCTGTCAGTGGGATATAAAACAAATGGGGGAATGCCCGGGGACTACACGTTACTCTATTTCAAAACCAGCTCCAAATTCTACGGTAATATGCGATGTTAAACAAAGCGAAATTATAAATTTACACGCCAGACCGAAGCTCCCTTCAGGCTTTATATATTTTGAATATATGTGGGTTGAATTCAGCTGCGGTTGAATCAATTGTAATATTATCAGAATTGCTATAGATTATAATGAACTCATTCGAAAACCTTCGCTTGACAGAATGATCAAATAAAAAAATAGTAAATGCGGCTGAACAGAAAGAATTCAAAAGCGTAGTTATTTGTTGGTAAATAAAAAATACAATTCTTATTATTTTGGTTTCTTCATAATAATTTTCACTGCTATGAGATTAAGTACCCAGGCATTATTCAAAAGTTTAGTCCCAAGAGACAATGGAAGCCTGAACTTGTTACTCGAAACCGCAAATATCCTAACATGAAACTAAAGCAGAGCAAACACATAATGTGATAGAAGGGTTAAACTGGCAGTTATGAACCTACTTCCTGTCTGTTTGACTTGAATAGTTTTCCCGGCTAGTGGCAAACGTGGTTAAAGAATAATAGTTGTAATTGATCTTTAAGCGACTTCGTAAAAGAACTTCTTCAATGGGTCTGGTTGTGCGACACGTAGCTAGTGTCTCTCAATTTGAAAAGACTCCATGTTTCCGATTATTATTTCTGCAACGTTTCAAAAATCGTAAACGATTTTGACGTTCAAACAAAACTTACTCAAGAATTTTGATTCTACGGGTTCAAATTGTTCTTGGCAGCAGGGTCGGACTTGATCGCATAAAAAATTTGGGGGGAAATATTTCATACTTATAAAACAAAAAAAATTACGCGCGTTTATTCCAGAAAATAAAGTTGGGCTTCGAAAATTTAACGAATTTGAGGTGGAGCTAAATATAAACTTCAAATTTGAAATAATAATTATTAAATAAGTATATATTAATAATAATAATTATTAAATAAGTATTAATAAATATTAAATAATTTTTTAATTTTGGAAGAGCAAAACAAACGACCTAATCTGGATCAAGAGCAAAAAAAAAACGGAATAAATTTGTCTGTGTGTACATTGTAAAAATATTGTAAAAGGAGATTTGGCTCGGTATTTTGAACGTCGCAAGTTCCTGAAATATAATAGCTTTTCATACGTATCCTTAGCGCGGACCTTAAACGATCCAAAAGGACCATAAGTTATGGTTCTTTTTGGTCGTTTAGGTCCGGTCTAAGGAATACGTATGAAAAAGGCTTTTTGTGGGTCCATAAACTCCTTTGCATTGTTTTGAAAATTTGGGCATTTTTTAAAAAAAAACTTCTTAGCCCACCTAAACTTGAATTACTCATACAGCCAGCTTACACCCTTTTTTCGCAAATCCAGCAAACACAATCGGAGTAAGATTGGTTTGTACCTAATTTCGCTCCCGCAAAATTCTTTCTAAACCTGTTATGTCTTAAAAATTCGTTCAAAATCCCAATAAAAGCGAGAAGCTGCCGCCGGAGTAGATTTAAAATGCTGTTGGTTACATTTTTGAATTAAACAATCTTTGAAGCATTATAGTTAAATCCGGTTGAATGGCACCAAGTAATATGCGAAAAAAAACGTGACTTTTTTTAACTGACGCACACGACCGTGTGACAGAAAGCCTAAACGCTGAAAAATATTTGCAAAATTCACAAAAACTTTAAAAAAATCTTTGAGTTTTTATGAAAAAAAACTTAAATATTTAGTTTTAGTTATTTTCGAAAAAAAGTAAATCTTTCTATTATGCGTTTAATCAAATTTGGCTTCAAAGCTGATAGCATAGATTATTCTTGTACTAACAAAGTTATACTTGTGAATGTCTTCGTTTTGAGAAATCTGCCAGAAATTGACTCAAAAACATCCGGCACAAATAACGGGGGTATGAGGGGTTAAAATATTAAATGAAGTTTTGGCTCAAATTCACCAACGAGGCAAGGTAGATTATATTTCCAGGGGTCGGTGCATTTTACAGATATCGGTATGGGCTCTTTGATAAAAAACTTTTTACTGGGTTTATATATTTCTCAATATACACCAGAAAGTAATGTGTTCATACTCCAAGCCAACTTTGTAACTTAAGAATTTTCCGCAATTAGACTGCTTTTAAGAAAATTTTAAGTTCGATATAAACTTTTCGAATTCGAACAAATTATGAGAAAATTTTTTGAAAAACCACTTCCGAACATAATGAAAAAATGGCTTAATATTTTTGCTCGCAAATTTTTTACAGCTAATTGTTTTAAAATCAACCGAAAAAAAATCTTCGAAATAGCCACTTTACATTCGCGTAGATTACCACATAAATTTTTCCATATGCTGATTGTGATAAAAATCAATGAACTGATTTGGGGATTTTCGGGTCGAAACTATTTCGAAATATTGAAAATTTCCCCATTCTGTTAAATTTTCAAAATTACTTTTTGTCTGGAATCCTTAGGCTAAAATATACGAAAAATGGTTACCTTCACTTTACTCAAAATATGTAATTCGTTTTGTTTTTTGCGCTCTGTTTGATACTCTTGAATCGTATCATTTTGAAGTGAAACTACGGTTTGCAAAAAGTCCATGAAGCCGCTTTTTCATCCAAGAATTTAAAAAATTTATCCACTCAAACTTCGCCCAATGGTGAAGCCGACCATCACCGTTTGAAAATTTATTTCATTTAACTCATGAGAAAAAAATAATTTTTTCGGATGTGCTAAAATTTTCGGGTTTTTTCCCGTCTTTTTTCATCAATTTAAATTTTCGATTTGACGTAAAAATCGTATAAATTGAAATTTATAATTTAACAGTCTGTCGAGATTATATTTTCAAGAGCTCCTAATTATAAAAAAAAAAGAGATTAATTTACTGTAATTTAGAACACCTTCGATAGCAAACGCACGTTTTTTGAGTCTTATTTCAAAAACGATTTTATAGAAGTAAAAATAATCGATCTGACAAAATCAGATTAAAACAAAAGCTCAGAATTCCAAGTTACGGTCTAAAGTTTTTTTNTCCTTTTCCGAACGGAACTCCATCTCAAAAACGCTTACTATCTCTACAGCGCGTGTTCGAATCCCACTGATGTTGTCTAAGTGATTGTCTTAGTGATTGCACATCGATAAAATTTAGCGGTTCCATTATCAAGACCCTTGCCTATAATCATATTCAAGATAATCACTAAGGCAAGATGAGTGGGATTCGAACACGCGCTATAGAGATAGTAAGCGTTTTTGAGATGGAGTTCCGTTCGGAAAAGGATATGGTGTGATAAGAGGCCACTTTCATTGCATAATAATCCCTTGGAAAAAGCTCATTCAGTGTTTTAACGACGAAGATTTGGCGGAAGCTTTCAAAATTGCACTAGAACGATTAGCAGTGCAGAATTTGATAAGAAAGGTAAAAATTATCTCTTCAAAGGTAGCTTATTTTTTCTTTAAGGGGGTTCTATAGGCAAAATGGACTTTTTGAATTGCTTATTTCTCTCGGCATAGACATAGGAAGTGACTAAAACATTCTGATAAGTTAGTTTGTAATCTCTGGAAGACGTTTTAAATTATATTTTTAAGATAGCATGTTGAAGCAACAGGTAAATGAGGTTAAGCTGGAGCAAAAAAAATCTTGAAAAAGCCGTATTTTTTTTCGTCCTATTTAGGAAATGTTTCAAAATTTGACATTATCTGCGCAATTCAAAGGCGGAAAAAATTGTTGCCGATTTTTTGTAATTTTCTTACTAAAAGGTATCAAAGCTGGCGAAAAGAACTGTTTTTTGCTATTTTGGCCACGGAAAGTTGTAGTTTTTTCATGCCACATGGCAAACTATTTTTCCGTGCACTATAGTTTTTTATAACAATTGTCAACAAAATTGTTGCGTCTGATGTAACGATTTCATTTTTTAACTCCCAGGAGTACGATTTGAAAATTTATTTTTCACATACATTTCGTCCAATCAGTTTTTTTTTAAGACGAAACGATTTGTAAGTTAAATGTTTCTCGAAACGGTATTATAAACTATGACCAAATATTTAACCGTTCGAGCGCTAGAGCAGAAATTTTTTTTTTCGACACTCAGAAATTTTTTTTATATTTTTTCCGAATGGTTTTGGTAATTTTTCACGATTTTTTGAGTTTTATGACTAAAAAAGCCACGTTGAGTTCAAAAATCATAAAATCAGACCTCTAGCACTTTTAGTTCGAAAGATACGACTTGCCTATGGAACCTATATACTCAAAATAAGCTTGTTTCAAATTTTATGAAAAAATTCCAGAATGTTGAATTTTTTCAAATTTTTATTTCTTTATATAATTAAACAATCTACGTGGAGATCA